>CM046671.1:10687872-10947872 GCA_025594165.1 Tamias sibiricus
TCTTCCCTCCCAAACTTTCCAGTGGTGATGCAGAGCCCACAGATAGAGAATAAAGTGACACAACCAAATTTATTTTTACTTATGGACCTCAGCCAGAGTCTAAATGACTCCAGCAATGGCACTTCCTTCCCCTGGGAGTCTATTCTCCAGTCTAATAGATCTCGCTGTTAGGAAATTTCTCTTATAATTCAGCATAAATTGTCCCTTGCTGAATTCCATCCCATTTATTTCTAGTTAGATGTCCTTGGACTCCCTGAAAACAATGAGTCCTCTCCCAACTGCCCTGTCCATCCACAGGCAGAAGGGGAGATGGAGAGGACGAGGGAGAGTGGGCCGCCGCTGCCCTTGCCGCTCGGGCTGGGCTGGACGGGTCAGCGGACATTCAGGCCTGAGTGGTCACGTGTGGGCACAGACCGCACAAGCACCAGCAGGACGGGGCAGTCTCAGAAAATACTCAATTTCCCGCTAACTTCAGCATATGCCACTTTGTTATTTCTCTGTGGGTGAAACAGGTCAGAAACATAAAGACTAAAATACAGTAAAGATAAACAAAGATACATGTCTGCAAGTTTCAGAATCAGAGGTTGGGCTCTGTTTGTGGTTATTGATCATTCCTCCGTACCTTTCTTCTCTCTGGTACCCAGTCATATTAATAAGACTACTCAACTAGTCACTGATTTTAAAAAAAAAAAAAAAAAACCTGGACATTACCTTCACAATTTCATCAAATACAGCATAGAACCTGTGTTAGCTTTTCGTCACCAAATTACCTGGCAAGAACCATGTGACCAAATTACCTGGCAAGAACCATGTGACCAAATTACCTGGCAAGAACCATGTGACCAAATTTACCATGTGACCAAATTACCTGGCAAGAACCATGTGACCAAATTTACCTGTGACCACCTGGCAAGAACCACTTCGAGGAAAAAGGTTCATTGGCTCATGGTTTCAGAGGTGTGGTCCGTGCTGGGCCACCTCCATCGCTCTGGGTCTGAGGCGAGGCAGAACGTCATGGTAGAAGGGCACGGCAGAGGAAGCTTCCCGCCTCAGGACAACAGGGGAGCACGTGAGAGAGGAGCCAGGGACGAGATGTAGTGCCCGAGGCTGAGCCCCTTGAATCATCTCCTCAGCCACGCCCACCTGTCCAGTGTCCAGCCAGTAGCCCACTGAACGTATTACTCTTTCAAATGGATGCGCCCACCAAGGAAGGTGCAGCTCTCGTGATCTGGCCGTTTCACCTTTGACATTGCTGCTCTGCCTGACACCTGAGCTTTCTGAGGGACATGAAAGACCCAATCCCCACAGCACCTCTGACACACCCCACCCGGAACTCCACAATCAGGAACTGCCCCTCCGCACACGCCGCATGGTTGCAGTGGTAGTGGCCACGTCACTACACACACGAACGACCACTGACCACTACAAGAGGCCTGGACCACACCTGGGCCAAGGAGCCCAGAAACGTGTTTCCCTTGGACCTGAGAGTCGAGGCAGCGTGCCCTTGCTAGTCTAGACTGAAGTATGTAAGGCTTGGGGGCAGCTAGTGGCCCTGTCTTGCCCTGGGTGGACCAAAGCACACAGGAGGCGCGTCTCTGAAGACGAGGAGAGAGTGAGAGGTGCACAGTCGGGCAGGGGTGGAAGGCCCGGCGGCGGTGGGGACAAAACCCCAGGCCCTCTCTGTCTGCCTCAGAGGCAGGGCCGTGGCTGCCCTTGGTTCCACGGAGAAGGTCCAGAGCCTTCCAGCTGATGCCACTGGCACGGCTTGGTGCTCTCCTCAACACGGTGAGCACTGACCCGGGTGAGACGAGCAGACTGCTCAGCCAGCCAGGCAGAGCCCCTCCTGAGTCTTCAGGGTCAGAGCTAAGCTTCTAGCCTCACAGCGTGCTGGCCGCCCTGGGGAGCGGACAGCACACGCCTTCTAACCCAGGCCAGGAAGGGGCTGGGCCACAGCAAGGGCGGCTGTCGTGGACTCTCAGAGCAGACCTGGCCCAGGGGACCCCAGGCTACCCACAGAGCCTGCTGGGGTGGGGTTTATAGGTAAAGTGATCAGTAAGATGGTGCCTTTGACCAGCTTCTTCCCCACGTCCCCAGGCGTCTCCTGGACTCTGTACATGAACCGTTTTAATGCTTGGCTTCATTGACTGGATTTGTGTTTTATGTTACAAAACACATCCTATAAGCACCAAGACCACCATACCATGTGAAGAACACCAAATAGGACCCCATGGCTGTGTCAGTGAAGACAGAGGCCATGATCCAGCCACGCCTGGCTGCAGAACAGCAGGGAAGAGGACACCGGGCAGGTCCCCTCTAAGCCCCGGCCCTGTCTTCCCTCACGCTCCTGCCCGGGGCGCCCGGCAGGCGCCTTGCTGCTGCACTTACCGCGTTTACAGCCAACGCAGTGAGTTAGGGAAGGAGATTCCTCTGTAGTCTCCCTTCACAACCGGAGGAGACACTTAGGAAAGACGTTTTACGCAAAGCTTTCTTGACAGGAAACCAGGTTCTTTCCACTGGCAAGTAAATTTTCTGGCTTTAAGCCAAGTTACAATGCTGTTCTATGCACCTCACATCTGGGCTCCCCCTTCCTGCCTGCAGCCAGGCCTGTGGTATTCCTCCAGGACCCGAGTCTATGAAACAGCAGAAACTAAGTATGCAAATTATCTCCCAGCCACATGCATGAAGCCTGCAATCGTTGTGTTTAGGAAAGTGCTGATTATGGAAAATTATGAATTAACATGTCAGGCACTGAGGTTTGAAAGCTTATAACTGTGTTTACTGTCTAAGAGACCCCCAATGAATTGAAAAAATAGAAGGAAAAACAGCAAAATCAGTGATTCAGTGGTTGCTAAGGTTGCCAACAACCAATTTCTGTCTCACTGACTGCCAACTCCACCAACCTGTGTGCGGATTCACACTCACGCACAAACACACACGCTCAGAGGCACACACATCCATTTATGCACACACATGTGCACATAATAAAGCAGAGGATATACATAATATAGAAAACCCCAGCGTGATGGTTGGTCCTCCTGTGGTCTAGGCTGATCTCATTACAAGCTCACGGTCAAAGGATTCCCTTTTCAGTCTTTGCACAAGGTTTCACAGGGCTCCTGTGTGAGGCAGGCACCAAGGATAGGACAACAAAGGGACAGGCACTCCTCCACGACCTCACACCCCAGGGCAAGGCACCTCCACGTGCACCACCCGCAGCACCCACAACTGGTCAGAGGTGCTCTCAGCTGACTCGCTAAGTCACAGGTTTCTGGAACTCAGGAAGCTTTGTTGGAACACACTCTTCAGGTGGTTTTTAGGTGAGCTAAGGTTGGTAAGTACTAGGAATAAGGCACTAATGTTTCAATAGCATCGCAGAGTCCTGCCGGTGAGTGGAGTGGAGGCATGGAGAGCCAGTCAGCGGTAACCACTGGTTTAGCCTTTGTGAGTCCTGAAGGGTTGGCTGCTTCTGCAGGGAGTTAAGCTATGGTTGAGGAGTTCTGTAAAATTAGATCAACAAAGGATCCCAGACAATATGAAAAGAAAATGCTTTTCTCTTAATACTATAGCAATATTGGCTGCACATTTCTACTAAAGATTGGTGTTGCTCCTATTAAATTACATTTCCACAAGGAAGGACCTACTAAAGCAAAAGTTTTTGTCAATCTCTGATCACATTACAGTTATTCTTTAAAAGGAAAAAACCTGATTAGATGTTGAGCACATAGTCAATTGCAGAACAAATTGTTTTATTTGAGGAAGCTTCTGGTCAATATGGAAGGAAATGATGCCCCTCATTTTCTTCATTGGTTATAGATCAATATAAAGTTGATGGTTCCTAGTTTCTAGGCACAACAATGTCTCCAGGTAGGAAAGATAAGATTCAAGGCTCATAGAACAGGGAGCCCAAGGTCTTTATTAAATACTGTCTTGCAGGAAAGCGAGGCCTGGCCTGGTGATTTTCTTTGAAAGACTCTTCTGAAAGAAGGTTTTAAGAGCTCACCCTTCCCCATCTGCCCAGAGGCCTCCTGACTCCTAAGTGGCAGAGAGAAGACGGACAGGAGCTGATGGCCTGCTCCTCATCCGGCACCAGCATCTGCTGTGAGAATCCAGCTCCTTCCTATACCATGAAACTGGGATTTCCTCTAGAGCAACAGGGAGGCTGTCTCTCCTCTCTCATTAACGCTGTCCCTCCCTTCCTCTGAGAACCTGGTCTGGATAGGCACGGCTTTTACTCCTCGCTCCACAGCTGCGAGGAGCAGGTACACCTGCCTCTCACGCCCCTGCCCCCACCCCAGACAGAGAACCGCGTGCCCCATGTTGCAGAGAGAAACTGAGTCCCAGGAAGTTCAGCTCGCTTACCAGAGGCCAGCAGTGAGTGACAGAGCAGGGACTGGAACCCTGGTGATCAGGCCTGGCCCCTGTCACCACGCACCACCCTCCCTTCTCTTCCAAGTTCAGTTGGCATTTCTAGACACTGGCCGTAGCCCTTGGACCACATGGGACACCATGCTATTCCGCTACTTGATCAAGCCTACTTTTTAAATATCACCTCACAGAACCTGCGGACAGTGTGGGGAGCACAGTGCAATGCAGGTGGCTCCCACTACTCACGGGAGGTCTGGAAAGTCTGGAGAGTTCTTCCAGTCGGCGTGGAGACGGGTGGTCCAAGGACACCGCACGCTGCTGCTGGGGTGTGTGGAGGTGGGCTCCTGTGAGCCGGGCTGGGTTTCACCAAGCAGCGACACACAGCCCTGACTTAGGGGCTACGCGCAGAGTATCTGCGTCTCTACGCACGCACGTGTGCTGACGGAGCTCCCGTCCCGAGCAGCGCTGCACCTGTCAACTCCTCAGTGCCGCCACCGTGCCTCACGGAGCTGCTTCTCCACGGTCACCTCACGCCTGCTCACGCCTGGGAAGGCCCGACAGACCTCAGCACAGCACCCAGGGGCTACTTTAAACAGAAATCGCCACGGGAAAAGCACAAAAATGTGACAATAGGTAAAAAAAAAAAAAAAAAAAGACACTCGTGTGCAATGCGAGCTGAATCCACCTGTGCGAGCTCGGGTGGGACACGTACATCTGGTGACAGTTTCTTCGCCTCTCTGCCTGTGTCTGCAGGGGACCAGGAGAGTGTTGACTTTGAGGTCGCAAATCGATTTTACCGAGTAGGTGAATTCACAAACACAAATCCCCAAAACGTGAGGGCCGCGTGTCCCGGACTGCCCCCAGTCGTTCCTGGGCGGGACACCAGTGCTCTGAGCACGCCGGGCCTCGCTTTCTCCCACCCCTTGCGTTGGCTCCTTGCTGGGGGCGGCTCATGCCGAGCTCCAGCCGCTGCCCAGGCAGCTCCGGCCGGCCCACCTCACCTCTCTTGCCTTCCCTACTCTTCCTGGAAGCCTCTGCCCTGACACCGCCCCGGAATCCCACTTCCTCCCAGCCTCCAGGCCCGCTCGGGCCCCACCCTCGGAGCTACTTCCTGTGACTCTGCCCTCCCCTGCTTTGTCCCCTTCCTGGTTCTTACACGACGAAAATAGTGTTAACGGGGGTTAGTTAGGTGTCATCTCCACCCTTCTGGGGCAGGAAGAAGCCCAAGTTGCCCCGGGACCCTGCCTCCTGATGTGCCCACCGTGACTGAGCCAGGACGTGCGGAAACAGTGGGTGGAGGCCCGCGCTTGGGCCATGTTTCCCAAGGTGCCGGCAGTCCCTCCCCTCCTACAACTGTTACTGCGTGAGACTCACGCGGGACAGGAAGCAGCCTCCTGCAGGCTTTGAGGCCCCATGTTGGAGAGCCACGTGGCTCAGACCTAGGCCAGCCTGGGATGCTGCAGACCTCTCGGCTGAGGGCCCTGGGGAAATGAGGACCTCAGGGCTCAGCACCTACGAGGACCTGAACTCATGCCCTGGTGTGCGAGCCCAGAGGATGGCCCTGCATGTCAGGGGACAATGTGGCTTGGCTGACACTGTGAGCCCTGCCTGGGGGAGACGCTGTGCCCAGCACAGTGATTGGAGCGGGCTCCTGACCACCAGCATCGAGCGTGAGAGATGGGCTTTGTCTTGCCATGCTGATATTGCAAAACGGTCACTTGCTACGCAGAAGAATGTCAACCTCCCTGGCGTGCACGCGCCGTGCCGTGAGGACAGGGAACCTGCCTGTGATGCTCACTGCTTTATCCTGGGCACTGCAGGGCCCGGTGTGTGCCTGGGACTCAGTGATGAAGACAGGCTGGGGCTTCCCGGCCCTTAGAGAACTGCGGAGCGTGGCCGTGTGCCCAGAGCCCGGGTGTCCAAGGCACCCCTTGCCCCTCCTGCTTCTCTCTGGCCGCTGTTGCTCCACCAGTCAGCTCCCCCCCATCCGGCTCGCGGCTCTGCCTTGGTGTCTTCTCAGACTGCGGAGGGCCGAGTACCCGTGTTCAGATGATGTGGGTCCCTCCCCGTGGCACCACGTGACACCAAGGTGCTGCCTTCTCCACTCCGCAGAGCGCCCTGCGCTGCCGGCTCCAGCCCAAGGTGCAGAACCCAGGGCCTGCGGAGGAGTTCTTTTTCAACGAGCCTGGCACCTTTCTCAGGGGCCTTATGGGGACAGCTGTTAGTACAGTGACATTTTCTACATCATTTAATCTAGGCCGGGGGGGGGCTGGTGAATTCTGCGCCGGCCCTCTCTGCAGAGCTTCAGGTGCACTTATCCATCTGTCCTGGGCGCCCACACTCGGGAGGCCCCCAGGCACCACAGATCCAGCAGGTCCCAAACCTGAGCCTGCCAGCTCCTCTCCAAGGCTTCGGATGACACGGCACTTCCACGCGGTTGCCCGAGCCGCAGACCTCGGGATCACTTCCACACGGCCTCTCCTCACCCTCCAGGTCTGATCAGCGCCCCCACAGGCTCCGCCCTTTCTCTTCTCCCTTGCGAATGTCCCCTGTCTCCACCACGTCACTCAGCCTTACCGGCGGCATCAGCAAGGTGGCCATCCTCATCTCAGTGACGCCTCCTGTTCCCCTGGCAGCCCGACCACCTTCCCGATGCGCGTCCACCCCTCCCTCTGGTGCGGGCCTCCCAGTGGGTCCTGAAACCCCACAGCACCAGGCATGGGAGGCTGTCTCAGTCCCCGGGGCCCCAACCTCCTCTTCAGCACGCCTCCTCCATCCCGCTCTGGGTTCCTCGAGTGCCCTCGTCTTCCTGCTGCCCTGGCCTTCACAGGCGTTGGTGTCTGTCTCGTGGCTCCTTCTCCTCGTCCCACACCCGCTCTGTTCCTCACACCTCAGGTCTCTGTCACAGTCTTCCTTAGGACGAGGCCAGGTGCACTGTGACGGCTTTTGTAGCATATCAGGTGTTCATCTCACCCGTGACTGTGACTCCCCAGCGCCCCCTACCTGCTGAAACGCCATCCCCAGGGGACAGACGCTGCACCATCCTGTCTGGTGAGTCCTGGGGACCAGTCGAGTGGGGTGGCCTGATGGTGCTCAGTGGTTAGAGACTGGTGACCAAGGAAGACCAGGAGGCACAGGCTAGCCTCCTGAGCTCACAGACTTGTCCCAAAGTTAGCAAAGTGAATGTGTGGGAAATAACCTCACAAAAGCAGAGCTACTGTGCAACATGAGAGCAGGTGACAGTAGGTGGGACTGAAAAGTGACTTCCATGAGTTCAAAGAGGAACTCATGTGGTATCTGGGAGCAGGAATATTTCATAGAGAAGACATGACCTGAACTGAACCTTGGTCAATGCAGACTCTGTCAGAAAGATCAGGAGAAGGTTCTAGAAAAAAGGGAGGTAAAGAGGAGGTGGAGTGGTGGACACATTGAGGGCTGGCCCCAAAGTGGGAAGTATATCTGTCAATTTTTCATTACTGTATCAACAAACCTGAGGCTGGGGACTTTATAAGAAAAGAGGGTTACTTAGCTCACTGTTCTGGAGGTTCAAGGGTCAGCATCAGCTCAGCTCTGGTGAAGACCTCGAGGAAGATGGCATCATGGACAGCAGGAGCACATGCAGCAGAGGAAGAGATCACACAGAAAGGAAGCCAAGGAGGCTGGGGAGTAGTCAGACCTGTTCTTCTGTAACAAATCGCTCTTGAGGACTAACCAGGGTCCCGTGGAGAACGACATCAATCCCTCCCAAAGGCAGAGTTCCTAAGGCTTGAGGACCTCCCACCCAATTCCTGAAGGGCCTCTTCCCCTCCCCGCCTTGCTACAGTGAGGCCCAGCTCCCAGCACGTGAACTCTTGCGGGACGCTCTCAACCATATCCAAACCAAAACTGTGGGCACCCAGAGTGGACCGGGGACGGCTGGACGAGGAGGTGACTTAGAGAGGTGTGGGAGGCAGACCGAGGGGGTGAGACCCAAAGGACTAGGAGCTGGCAGGAGCCTTGCCCATCGCAGAGGTGGAGAAGGACAGGTGGGAGAAGCGGAGATCCCGGGTGCAGGCGAGCAGGATGGTGGAGACAGGGCTGGGACACCATAGGGCGCAGTCACCTGCCACCAGCCAGGGAGGGAGGAAGCAGGCGAGCAGGATGGTGGAGACAGGGCTGGGACACCATAGGGCGCAGTCACCTGTTTAATTCCAACCAAGCCAGGGAGGGAGGAAGCAGGCGAGCAGGATGGTGGAGACAGGGCTGGGACACCATAGGGCGCAGTCACCTGCCACCAGTCCCCCAGGGAGGGAGGAAGCAGCCCTATAACTGGATTCCGAATCTGTAGCGATTCCAAAAAGCGAGCATGGATTGCTTCTTTTCTATTACCTACATCTTGGGATTGACCCAGGTTTGCTTTTTCAGTTCCTCTCTTATAACAATAATGGCCCTGTATCTAGGATATCAATGGAAGGTTTACCACAGGGAATGGCTAATGCCCCACCATATGACCAAATATATGTGGACAAGGTATCCAACCCATTAAAATATAACTATCCAACATCATGTGTTCTACATTAATGGATGATATTTTACTGGCCACCAGTAATCAAAAAATCTTATTTAATATTTCGTGACCCATGGTTATGAAATTTAAAAAATTACGGTTATTTATGCAGAAAGAAAATGTTTCAAACTAGATCTCCATACTTATATTAGGATTTAAAATATGGATACTTTGTTAGACCAAAAAAATTTTAATAATAAGAGAACATTTTTAACCACCTCAATGATTTCCAAAAACTGCTTGGTGACCATTAATGGCTTAGCCTACACTAAACTCACTATGGCAATTAAAACCTTTATTTGATAGATTGAGGGTTATACTTTCAGTACAAGTTTTCAGTCATTAGACTACCCACTTGGAGCATTTGGGCTGATGGAGGATGGTATTCTGTGGAGAAGACATTGAATCCACACCAACAACAAAAACCCTTGGTTATGGAAGGATGTTCTTAGGTCATGGAAGGGTCAGATCAGTCTTAATTTGGGGGAGAGGATTTGTTTGTTGTTTTTCAAACAGATCTTCCAATATGGTTACCATCTAGATTAATAAAGAGGGTACCACATCAAAATGATCAAGATGTGTTGTTGAGGAATCAGATTAATAAAAAAGTTACAAACTCAGAAGAAAGATGATGATATATAGAATGACTCCTCAAAAGTAGCCACAAAATGTTTCACAACTATGAGTTCATTCTCCCGGCCGGGATGAGGAGTTTCTTCTTAGTGGTGCACACAATGTATTTTTTTTTCTTTTTATACATGGTCTTTAATGTTGTACATTTGTTAATTTCTTGGGAGAATTGGAATCATACTTTAATTCAGGGCATTTGTTTAATAGTGATTATTATCATATTACCTAAACAGGTAAAAAATTGCTGTGTATAAGAGGACTTTGGAGGGGTCAGCTGGACAAATTATTTTCAAAGGTTTAGTTTTCTTTAATCTATTTTATGGGACATTGTTGCTTGAGTTTGTAGGTATCGGGCCTGAGGATTTGCCTGGTGGCTCTTATCTAGATATAAAAAGCGGTTGTGCTAAGCTGCAGGGAACTAGTGGTCACACAGCATCTGTGCTCAAGCATCAAAAACCTCACAACTGTGTGGCCTCTGCTTACCATACATGGGACCTCTACATCAAGGACATTTGATCTTTATTGTTTGGGACTTTAGGGACAATGCCTTGGGACATTTGTCCAGAGATTCAGTTGTTACTTGATGAAACTTTGGGAACTAATTTGTTTAAACAATTTGATATGTATACAATTTGGATCAGTCACCAAAAGGCTTGTTGCCTTAAAGCCGCAACATCTCTACAAGGAGTAGCAGGCTGTAACAAATCGCAGGATGGTGGAGACAAAGGGCTGGGACACCATACGGGGCCTTGCAGTCACCTTGCCACCAGCCAGGGAGGGAGGAAGCAGGCGAGCAGGATGGTGGAGACAGGCTGGGGGGACACCATAGGGCGCAGTCACCTGCCACCACCAGGGAGTCGGGAGGAAGCAGGCGAGCAGGATGGTGGAGACAGGGCTGGGACCACCATAGCGCGCAGTCACCTTGCCCACCAGCCAGGGAGGGAGGGAGGAAGCAGGCGAGCAGGATGGTGGAGACAGGGCTGGGACACCATAGGGCGCAGTCACCTGCCACCAGCCAGGGAGGGAGGAAGCAGGCGAGCAGGATGGTGGAGACAGGGCTGGGACACCATAGGGCGCAGTCACCTGCCACCAGCCAGGGAGGGAGGAAGCAGGGCGAGCAGGATGGTGGAGACAGGGCTGGGACACCATAGGGCGCAGTCACCTGCCACCAGCCGGGAGAGGGAGGAAGCAGGCGAGCAGGATGGTGGAGACAGGGCTGGGACACCATAGGGCACAGTCACCTGCCACCAGCCAGGGAGGGAGGAAGCAGGCGAGCAGGATGGTGGAGACAGGGCTGGGACACCATAGGGCGCAGTCACCTGCCACCAGCCAGGGAGGGAGGAAGCAGGCGAGCAGGATGGTGGAGACAGGGCTGGGACACCATAGGGCGCAGTCACCTGCCACCAGCCGGGGAGGGAGGAAGCAGGCGAGCAGGATGGTGGAGACAGGGCTGGGACACCATAGGGCACAGTCACCTGCCACCAGCCAGGGAGGGAGGAAGCAGGCGAGCAGGATGGTGGAGACAGGGCTGGGACACCATAGGGCGCAGTCACCTGCCACCAGCCAGGGAGGGAGGAAGCAGGCGAGCAGGATGGTGGAGACAGGGCTGGGACACCATAGGGCGCAGTCACCTGCCACCAGCCAGGGAGGGAGGAAGCGGGACCCAGAAAGCCACTCGGCTGTGCTGTCCTCCTCTCTCCCCACCACCCCTGCCCTGGGGAGCTGAGACAGGAAAGCCTGCGTGGCTGAGGCAGTGGCAGGAGGCAGGACCCAGCCGGGAGCGCAGAGGGTGGTGGGAGATGATCAGCCGTGTAAGTGAATCCATGTAAGTGAATCCATGTAACGTCGAAGCCGTTTCTTTTTCTTCTACATTTTGAGTCGGCACAGTATACTGGTGCGTACCGACGGGGTTTGGTGTCACATATTTATACATGCACACGACACACAATGTAACAGTATGACTTGGCCAATGCCACTCCTCAGCACTCCCCCGCCCCCTCCCATCCTTTGGTCTCTTTCTTCTACTGGTCACTCCTTAAATTCATGAGATCTGCCCCCATCTCTAGAATAAAACCAACCTGTGTGTGGTGTATGACCTTCTTGATATGATGTTGAACATGATTTGCTGATAGTTTCTGAAGTATTTTTGTGTCTAAGTTCATCAGGGACATTGCTGTATAGTTTTCTTTGCTGGGGGTGTCCATATCTGGTATGGGTAGGAGTGTGATTCTGGCTTCACAGAATGAATTTAGAAGCATTCCATTCCTTTCCAGTTCATGGAATAATTGGAGGAGTATCGGCATTAGTTTCTTGAAGGTCTGGTAGAATTCAGCTGAGAAGCCATCTGGTCCTGAGCTTTCCTTTGTTGGAAGGCTTTTTACTATTGCTTCTATCTCATTGCTAATTATTGGTCTGTATAGGTTTTCATATACTCTTAATTCAGTTTTGGCAGATTGTATTTGTTTAGAAATATTTCCATTTCTTCTAGATTTTCCAATTTTTGAGGTATAAATTTTCTATGATGCTGTGGTGATTTCTCCTTTTCATCTCTATTTTTATTAATTAGGGTTTTCTCTCTTTTTCTTTTGGTTGGTTTGGCTAAGGGCTTATCAATCTTGTTTATTTTTTCAAACAACCAACTCTTTGTTTCTTTGATCATTTAGATATTTTTTAATTCTTAATTTAATTGATTTCAGCTATGATCTTAATTATTTCCTTCCTTCCACTGGTAGAAATTGGAATTGACTTGTTTTTCATTCTCAAGGGCCTTGAGATACATCAGTAGTTTGTTTATTTGGGGTCTTTCTGATTTTCTTATGTCAGCACTCATAACTGTAAACTTTTCTCTCAGAACTGTCTTCATAGTGTCCCAGAAATTATAGTATGTTTTATTAGTATTCTCACTTGAGTCTAAGATATTTAAAATTTCTCCCTTGGTTTATTCTATCACCCATTCATCATTCAAAAGCCTACCACCATTCAGTTTCCACATGTTCATATAGTTTCTGGAGGGTTTGGTGAGGCTAATTTATAATATCATTCTGTTATGATCTGGTAAGATGCAAGGAATTAAACCAATTTTTTGTATTTGCTAAGAGTTACTTTGTGGCCTAAAATATGGTCTATTTTGAAGAAGGTTCCATAAATCATTGAGAAGAAAGTGTATCCAACTCTTGTTGGATGACATATTCTATAAATATCTATTAAGTCCATATGATTTATAACATTTTCAGGTCTGAAAATCTCTACCAGTTTATATCTGGGTGATCTATTTAATGGTGAGAGAGGTGTATTGAAATTATTGTACTGGGTTCTCTCTGAGGCTTCAATTCAAGTATTGTCTCTTATGTAATTAGTTGCACCCACATTTGAAGTAAATGTTTATTATCTTTATATCTTCTTGTTGGATTGTTCCCTTTGATGATATGGAGTGACTTTGTCTCTTTTGATTAATTTTGGTTTGAAGTTTGCTCTGTCAGATATGAGGGTAGCTACTCCTGCTTGTTTTCAGTTTCCATTTGCATTATTTTTCAATTTACATGCTTTCACTCTAGCCTGTGACTGTCTTTGCCTGTAATATGCATCTCTTGCAAGCAACATATACATGGGTCTAGTCTTATAATCCATTCGGCCAGCCTATGTTTTTAAATTGAAGAGTTGAAACCATTTATATTCAATGTTATTGCAGAGAGATGTTTATTAATTCCTGCCATTTTGATTTATTTATAATGTTGAATCTGGTCCTGTTTCTCATTTGCTTAGCTACTCCTCAAATGAGATTTGTTCATTTGTGAAATCTGGGGTTTGTTTTTTATTTCTTCTGTGTATGGTATATTGTTAAATTCTGTAATGCAAGTTTCTGCTTATCTTGGGTGGTCTTTATTTCTTAATAGATTTTGAATGATAGCTTTGCTGGATGTACCAGACTTGGTTGACAGTTGTTTTCTTTCAGGACTTGGAACACATCATTCCAAGACCTTTGCCTTTTAGAGTTTGTGCTAAGAAATCAGAAGTGATTATGTTGGGCTTGACTTTAAGTGTGACATGATGATTTCCTCTTTTAAAATTCTATCCTTGTTCTGTGTTTTAGGCATTTTAATTATAATGTATCCTGGAGAGATTCTTTTTTATCTTGTCTATTTGGAGTTCTGAATGAATGCTGTATCTGAATGTCTATCTCAGTTTCAAGGTTTAGAAAATGTTTCTGTTGTTATTTCCTGAGGAGATTATCAATTCTCTTATTATGCATCTCAAAATCTTCCTCAATTCCAATGATTTTTTGTGCCTTTCATCTCCAATATTTCTGTTTGTTTCTTTTTCATTATTTCTATCTCTTTATTAAATTTCTCATCCATATCCTCTACTGACTTTTTTATTTCATTCAATTGTTTTTCTGTGTTTTCTTGGAATTCATTGATATTTTTTATAATAATTATTTTGAATTATTTATCTGATAGTTCATCTACTTCAATATCTTTGGGCTCAGTTACTGGTGAAAAAAAATGAACTTTAAAAGGAGTCATATTATCTTGCTTATTCATATTTATTGTATTTCTGTTAGATTTTATGCCTATGTTTTAAGGTGTTTATTTGTGCTTTTATATGTAGTCCTTTTAGGGCATGGTCTTCACTTGTCAAAGTGTCCTAGCATGATCTAGATTGAGATTTCCTTGTAGGTGTGGTATCCACGGGCTTTGTGTTAATCCTTTCTTTTTTCTGGAGGCCCACCTCTATCAGTTTCTACTTGGGGTCTGATTGTTAGTTTGCGTTTTTGTCTCTTCTATTCTTTGTCTTAAAGTATAACTGAAGGTTGAGTGTCACTAATCTGTGTGTAAATCAAGGTGAGCTGTCTTTTGGTTGAGTTGAGTTCAGCAACAGAGTCTATACACTATAAATTTGTAGTGTCCTTGTAGGTTCACAGCACCTCACAGAATACATCAGAATAAACAATAGCAACAACCAATGCAAGCAATATGTATAGCATTAAAATAAATGACTGGTTTCACCGTGACATCTACAACATTAGTTACAATACATACATACATACATACATACATATGTAAAACAGGAATGGTGGGATCAGGAATTGTCAACAGTAAAAATAATAACCATGATCTAGATCTGGCTTTAAAGAAAGTTTCAGGTGTCAACTATGTCATTCACAGCAGTAATATCAGTAAATCAGCAATGTTGGTAGGAGCAGGAGTTATAGAAACCAATTCTAAAGATGGTAAAAATACAATCAATTAAAATAAAATTGCTACAAAAGTAGAAAAGAGTTTATAATTTCAAAAAGTGGACCCAGAGAATGCAGAAAAGATATAACAGGTGATGGTCATAAGGAAGGAAGAGAAAAAAAAATAGAAGAAACTAAAATGTGAGAAAAAGAGAGAATAATAGAATTTGGCTATTGGCAGGAGCAGGAGAAGAAAAGAGAGAAAGCAAAACAAACAATTGAAAACAATATAAAATAAAACCAAAAGATATAAAACAAAGAACCCTAACCCTCAAAAGCCAAGGCAAGGACAAATAACTACATTTAAAACTGCTAAAAATGAGGAAAAAAGAAATAAGTATGTGTATCTATTTGTGTCCTTTAATCAATACATTGATGATCTCTCTCTCTCTCTCTCTCTCTCTCTCTCTATATATATATATATATATATATATATATCACACTCACACTCACTCACACACACACACACACACACACACACACACACACACACCACATAGAAACAGATAGACAGGAAAAAAAAAATAAAAAATGACTAAATTGAAATTGTCTCCCCACAAGGTAATCAAAATCGTTGATAAGAATGGTCACCATTATGGGGCTGGGGTTGTGGCTCAGCGGTAGAGCGCTTGCCTAGCACGTGCACGGCCCGGGTTCGATCCTCAGCACCACGTAAAAATAAACGCATTGTGTACAACTAAAGCAAATAAATAAATACTTTAAAAAAAAAAAAAAAAAAAGAATGGTCACCATCTATGCCCAACTGTGTTTCTTTCCATTTATTCTTCAGCTATGTACTGAGAAAAAGAGGGGGTAGGTAGGGGGATGGAGAGAGAGAGAGCATGTGCACACAAGAGGTGGGTGTAGTTAACTCCTTCCTGCTTTTGTGCTGCTCTCAAGCTGCCTGCTGGTTGGAGTAGCCTGAGACTGAAGCTGGTTGAGATACTTGGGCTTCCCTCCTCACCACTATGAGGTAGGATGGAGTGAAATTTACTGTCAGTGGAGTTTTGTCTGCACAAACCAGATCAATGCACTCCCAGGGTGGAGCAGCTCAGAGTTCTATGAGTGCAACTCCAGATGGTGGGGCTTAGAACTGGTCGGGCCTCAAGGTGGTTTTTTGGGGGGAGGTGGTACCTGCCCCGGAGAGATTAGATCAACCTGCCCCTGCTTCTTGGCAGTTGCTGATCTCTCTTGGGGTCTGGCTCTCAGGACCCTCTGCACTCATGGGACAGGGGATCCAGTCCTCTGTACACAGGCTGAGTCCCTGAGTGTACTCACACCTGCCTGCTCAGATTCCCAACCCACTTCAGCTGGTCACTTGGGCCTCCTGACTCAAAGAAGTGATTTGGGCTTCCCTCTGCTTTCCCAACCTGGATTCCCCTAGGGGACATGGGGAAGTCTTCTCTGTGCCTGTTTTGTTCCTGTTTCACTCTGCCAGGCATACCCTAGACCGCAGGCAGGCACTTGCTGGGCAGCATGGCCGTGTTTGATACCACCTCCTGGCTCTGCAGCAGCAGCTGCAGTGTGGCCACCTCAGATGCTCTGCCTCAGTCTCTGCAGCCACTTGGGAAACAGAGCACTTTTCAAGCACCAGTGCATAGTGCAGCCTCTGGAGCAGCTAAATTCAGGCCTCTTTTCTGGTCTCATGTTCTTTGTACCAAATCTGTGTTTCTATCCGTGTCCTCCCTCCCTCTGTGGTGAACCCGTGCTGTAACCTGCTTGGCTCCAATGTACTCTTTCTTCTTTGTTTAATATACCCACATTTCTGAGCCTCTAAGAGAGCGTGACTTCTCAAAACTGAATTTCTGTAAGATCCCTCTCTCGCCCATCTCACTGAGGAGCAGTGCGCCTGCTTGAATCCCAAGCCACAGAACTAGGAATGCAGCCTACCTCTACACCATGGTCTTGAATCTTAATAGAAACAGAGATTGGTGGGTTCATTTTTTTTTAACACTAGGGGGAAATATGGCCAGGAAGGTCTTTAGTAACATCAGGCGGAGGGAACAGGGAAGGGGCATAGCGGGTGCTCAGTGTCATGGTTTACACATAAGGTATCCCCCAAAAGTGCATGTATGAGGCAATACAAGAAGGTTCAGAGGATGAATTATATCACAGCCATAACATAATCAGTGAATTGATCCCTGATGGGATTAACTGGAAGGTGACTGGGGGCAGGTGGGGTGTGGCTGGAGGCGTCATTGGGGAGTGGCTATGGGTCATAGATCTGCATCTGGCAGGTGGTGACCACTCTTTCTCTGCGCCCTGATCAGCATGTGAGCTGCTTCCCTCCGCCACACTCTTCTGTATGATGATCTGCCTCACCTCAAGCTCCACGGAATGGAGCCTGCTGTCTACGGACTGAGACCTCTGAAACAGTAGGCCCCCCAAAATTTCCTCCTCTGCAGTTGTTCTGGTTGGGTTCTTCAGTCACAGCAGTGAACAAGCTGGCTAGAACACTGAGGCTCTACTTGAAGGTTACTGAGTGAGTAAGTGAGGGAGCGGAAACCACCTGCAGGTGCATGAGCAGGCAATGCCTGAGCACCTTTGAACTTGATCCTGTCTCAGTGGGCAGACAGCAAAGTGTTTAGCAGAAGAGCAATGTTCTAGACACATCCAGCTCAGCAGAGGAGTATTTGAAGTATGGTAGGGCAAGTGTCCAGAGGAGGACCGATCGAGGGACCCCTGATGGTTGTGATAGCAATAGTGACAACAGCAAGAACTCACCGGGTGCCTTATCGTGCAGCACGCCCTGTGGCAATGCACTAGACCAATTATCTCTTTTAATCGGCACAACTCCATCCTGTATTGATATCGTCCCTATTTTACAGATGAACAAACGGAGGCTCAGAGAGGCCAAGAGACTTAACTCCTGTCCTGTAGTCAGTAGCTGCTAGCGCTGAAATTCCCTGTGGCATCAGAGCATTCACACTCAGTGCCTGGGCAGAGCCACCAATCAAGTCACAGTGATGGCACAGTGCCTGGACACCCCACGCAGCCGGCAGTCCCCTGCTCTTGCCACAGGGACACCGTCCCTCTCTGTTGCCCTGTGGCCTCCCGGCCAGCGGCTCCCCTTCACTTCCAGCCCACCGCCATCCTCTCTAGAGCCATCGTGACGTGTGCTCTCTGCCGAGTGCCCCCCTTCCTCCTTCATGCCTTCCTTAATTTCCCCCTGTCAGGGCGAATCGTCACCTACTCAAGACTCATGTTCTGAGAGTCAGTTTAAAAAGTGACTATCAAGACAATTGTAGAGATTTTATTAAATATTCTCCAAATCAAATCATGTGCTTTCCCAATATCTGAGAAACATTCTAGAAGAAACAGGGACAATCCTTTACTTATAGAGAATGCTCACAGGGAGGTCAAGTTTTGAGTGTTGGGAGGCTTTTTTGTATTGGAATATTGGCTACTGTAAATTCATATAGAATGGACGCTTGCCATCTCTTTGGAACCAATGATAGAACAGTTCCACCACCCCAGATCTCCTCCACCCTCTGTGCCCGAAGCCACAGGTCCACCCAGATTCCTCACTGGCTGCTCCCTGACCCAGTACTGACGGCAGCACAGGAGGCCCCGGCTGTTGAAGGAGCGTTGTCCACCAGATGTTGTCATGTCCTCATGCAGAGTCGTCTAGGGCGCTCGCTGGAGTGTGGAAGCGTTCTCTGGTCTCAGAGATCCCATCACAAAGAGTGTCCTAACGAATGCGAGTCAAAATTGCAACGTACCTTCCTATGGAAATCCCTGCTGAGCCATGACAAGGAAGACTCCACTACCATGCCACCCCTCACTACACAAGTCAGCGGACAGAACAAGGAGCAGGAACAAAGAAGAACAGGGGCCAGAAAACCACAGGTGAGATTAACCTCATTGTTTTGCTATTGTTATTATTTATGTTTGCTGTTGTTAATTTTAGTTATGTTTGAATTGCACTAATGGGAGAAAGTGCCCAAAAATGGGGGAGGGAGGGTAGCCTGTAGTTCTACAGAGTGAATATTATCCTGAATTTTCAGAAAAATCTAAGTCTATCACATCAGTGAAATTATAGAAAAAGCTGAGCACGTGAAGCAAGCCTTTTTCCGTGACTCCTAATGCCTGTGTGCATAATTCCAAATCAAACATATTCACATTATTAACTTTTTAAAGTTTATTAGTCTCAGTGCTGATGAACTCGTTCATCCTTGGCAAATGCACATGGTCCCCTAATGGAACGTCGATAGATAGGTCGGCAGTGAAGTGAGCACGGCCAATGGCGGGTGCCAAATTCCACTTGGCGGTAATGACTGGGAAGAGGGGATCACTTCCAGAGAAGCACTTAGACTCAGCATCCTATAATGGGAAAGCACTGGGGGTTGTCTACAGACTGGGATCCCATGCCTGGCTCTGCCACTTGGCAGCCCAGTGACCTTGAGCAAGTCACTGAACGATGCCAAGACTCAGCTCCTCTTCTGCAAGAGGAGGAGACAGGCTCGCCCCAAGGATCTTTCTAGACCTGTCATTCATGCCCTCCCTCCCCTCCTCCTCTGAACACACCATTCCCTGATGCTCAAAGGAGTGATCATCTGTTTGTGCACATTATGATGTGTGGTCCTTCATCCTCAGACATCTGCCTGGTTGAACAATGGTACGTTCTTTATGGATCAAATTAAAACTTGGCTCCCTGAGAGGTATTATGCCACAGGTTATGGGTTTTAATTTCTGACCTGTTTGAACATTGCCCAAGTTCAGAGTTGTAATGAGTTTCCTAACCTGCACTGGTTTGTGTCAGACTGTATGACAGTGTGTTGAGCACACTACGGGAGATATAAAATGGAACAGCCTTTTTAAAAAAACCTACCCAGGACTCCTTTCTCTCAATTATCAGTTCTGAATAGTCGCCTGGACATAGGAGTGCTTCTGTTTGGGGGTCTCTGCCATCATTACTCCTCCAGGGTGAACTTCCTTTCTTCATGCAGTGTTGGATTGTTTTCCCGCTTTACCTCCAGTCTTTAAAAATGTACATCAGATAGCAAGTCAGGATGTTTTCTTGCGTAGAAGGGCCTGTTTCATTATTGAGCAAAGGCAGAAATAATAATCATAAAAAGCTTTTGCTTCAGGACTGCATAAATTATCTCCAATTTTCCTCATTATTTTCTTCTGCAGGACATAAAGAGATTGCCTGTGGTAAAATATGTATCAGCACAAAACAAATAAAAAACAGTTTAAACCACTGAAGTATTTACCTTTTTATTTTTTAAAAAAGACATTTTAATCCTATTAACGGTAAATTATATTACCTATTGTGAAGGCAGACATGAAAGAAATATTTGAAGCATGCAGTTAATTATGATACCAAGTGACACATAATATTTATGCTCCTCTTGTGTAGCCTGAACGATTTTTCTTTCACTAACTGTGAGTCACACACTGATTGAAGTCTTGAAACTGATGCTGAGACAGACCACAGGCACATCTGCCGTCCATGCCTCATTCTATAGATAATTAATGTTACAAGAAATCACCATTGTTTATTCTTTTATGGTCCTAATTTCACATAGAGGGAAAATTCTTCTACCCCATCCTTTCATTTTCATTCTCCATTTCAGCACATTTATTAAATGTCCACACGGGCACAGCAAAGCAGGGAGTTTGCAAACGAATTTCAATACAGAACAGCTGTGTCTCACGAGGGTTGTGGGCTTTTTTTGCAAACTCCACGACATTCAGGAAAGCAGCAGCCGCAGCCCTCTTTGAAGGAAGTGAATAAACCCTCTAACTAGACGCTGGTATGTATTTCTCTACGGCCGGAACAAAGTCTAAATCATTGGTGAGAATCAGCAAGTCATTTTTACGTGGCCACGCTGCGACATGGCCCAGCTCTGGCGGAGAAAAGGGTGGTGTAGCTTCCTGAAGCCTGGCTTTCCGGGCACACATGCCATTTCCGGCTGAGGCACCAGGAGGTCACTCTGAGAGCCAAGAGCGTGACGCCCACCCACGGGGCCACGCTGCAACTGGGCAGGACCTCAGGCAACAAAACTCACTCTTCCTTCCAGACCTAAAAGGTCTTAGCTGAAACGACCACAGCCGCTCCCACCCAGTGGCTCAATAGCAGCTGGGGACACCCAGCTCCACTGAGCCCCGGGACACGCCCACTGCCTCCCTGCAGTGGCTTCAGGGACAGCTTGACCTGCCCCATCTTTCACTCTGAGCCCTAGAGGGGCTTCACCTTGGGTTGTAATAGCACTCGCAAACCCCCAGATGGATTGAATGGGAATCCGATTGACGGTGGAAACAGCGTTCACTGTAAGACATCCCACTGTTGGGGGCGTTTTAAGGTGGGAAGTAAGTACAACCCTAGGATTAAGAGTGTTTGCCCACCTACTGTTTTCCATTCCATTTCTGTTAGATTAAGACTAATTTTGTATGTGATAAGATCACAAAGATCTGTGATTTCAAATAGCAAGAGGCGCCAGGCTCACTGAGGACTTACTCTATGCTAAGTGCTGTGTAAACAGCCTCGTGTGCCCTCACAATCAGCCTGCGAAGTTTGCACTACAGCCTCTTTGAGCAGGGCAAAAGCAGGCTCAGAGAGTCTAAGAAACTTGCTCCAACCAAGAACCAGTAAGTGGAAGAACATAATTCAAATGCAGGTCGGTGTTTGGTCTTGCCACCATCTATTTCTCATTTCTACTTTAATAGTTTGGTGCTATAAAAATATTACACAAATATTAACAATTGAGTGAAAGCATTTAAATTTGATTTCAAAATCCATTATGAGTTAGAGAAAATGTTCCACCAGACTTCATTTAGCTACAAAATATTCAGAACATTTAATCCAATTTTCAAATTATAATCAGATACACTTTTTTGCTGAGGTAGAATTTACATTTTCTGAAATGCACAGATCTTACTTAAGTGTGTAGTTGGATGAGTTTTGACAAATGCGGACATCCAGGTCATGCAGGGCTCCCTGGAGACAGACCCTTCCTGCACCTGACACTTCCTCACACCCCTGCCTGCTTGCTCCCAGTCCATCCACACTGAGGGCCCATTCTGATTTCTTCCAGATCATGCCGCCTATTCTTGACTCATGTGGATTCACAGGATTTTGTTAGTTTTCTGTTCCTGCTCTCACAGACCAACACAAACTTGGACAGTGTCACTTGTACTTGTCTGTCTGTCTCTATGTAGTTCTGTACAATTTTATCACTTGTACAGGTTTTGACCACCACAGTCAAGATACTGAGCCTTCCACCACCATAGGACCCCTCCCTAAGTCCCTCCTACCCCTGAGTCCCTTCCTGCCCCAGAAACCACTTGTCTGTTACAAATTCTGTCCTTTAGAAAGGTCCTATAGATGAAACACAGTATGTGACCTGTTGAATTGGCTGTTTTCATTCAGCATGATTACCTGGAAATCCATCCAAGTTCTTGTGTATATCAGCAGTTTATTCCTTTTATTGGGCATTAGTTCATGGTAACTATATGCCAGTTTTTTTTTTAACCATATACCTGTTGAAGGATATCTGAGCTGTTTCTAGTTGGGGATAGGAGAGAGAGAGAGAGAGAGAGAGAGAGAGAGAGAGAGAGAGAGAGAGAGACAGAACAGAGAGAGACACAGAGAGAGACAGAGAGAGATGACTATTAGTATCTATCTGCAGTTTTTTGTGTGAACATTTTTTATTTATCTAGGATAACTGCTGAAAAGTCCAATTTCTGGGTTGTATGGTAATTACATGTATATGTATATATAAAACTTTTGCACAATTCTTTTCCACAGTGGCTGAACAATTTAGGTTTCCACCCTCAATGTGCAAGTGATTCCCATCCTCAGTAGCATTTGATATGATCACAATTTTATGTTAACTTTTCTGACAGGTATGCAGTAATAGTTTCATTATATTTTCAATTAGCATTTACCTCATGGATAATAATGCTGAACATCTTTTCATGTGATTGTTTTCCATTTGTACATACTCTTCAATGATACATCTGTTTACATCTTTTGTCCATTTTCATTTTGGATTGTTTGCTTTTTTATTCTTGTATTCATAAGAAATCTTTATATATTATATATATTAGTCCTTCTCTTGAGTATATGATTTGCAAGTATTTTCTAACAATCTATAGGTTTTTTAAAAATCTTATTCAGAGAAGCTTTTGGAGAGCAAAAATTTTTAATTTTAATGATGTTCACTGAATTATTTTTTTCTTTTATAAATGGGGCTCTTGTGTAAACTCCAAGAACTCTGATTATCCCTATACTCCAAAGATTTTTTTCTAATATTTTCTCTAAAAGTTCTATCATTTTATGGACAACGCCTTAGTCCATAATCCATTAGAGCTAATTTCCAGTATAAAATGTGGGACTTAAGTCAAGGTTCTTTCTCTCTTTTACCTACTTCTGTCTAATTGGTCAAGTACCATTTGTTAAAACTCTCACCATTGAATTGCTTTTTAATCTTTGTCAAAAATAAGTTGATCATATGTGTGAGGTTCTGATTTTCTATTCTGTTCCATGTAGCTATATGTCTATCTTTCCACTAAGCTACACTGGAATACTGAAACTATAGCGCAGTCAAGTAGTGTTATTTCTCCAACTTGATTCTTCTTTGTCAATATCATTTATGCTATCCTAAGGTAAGTGCCTTTCCATGGAAATTTTAGAATGTTTGTGTCTACCTACAAAAAAAAAAAAAATTGCTGGGATTTTGATAAGATTTACATTAAACCTATAGATCATCATGGGAGAAGTGAACTATTAAGTCTTCTAATCTATCTACATGTTGGGTTCTCCCTTATTAAAGACTTCTGTTATTTTTCTCACCGGCATTTTTTAGCATGCCAGGTATAGACCCTATGTGTGTTTTGTTAAGTGGATACCTGTGCTCGTCAACTCTTCCACATTGGTCAAAATACCTGACAAGAACAACTTAGCAGCAGACAACTTTCTCTGGGGCTCATGGTTTCAGTGGGTTAGTCCGTGGCCAGCCGACTGCGTCACTCTGGGGTCAAGGTGAGGCAGTGCACCATGGCAAGAAGGAGTGGCCACGGAGAGCTGGTCACTTCATGGCCGCCAGGAAGGAGAGAGGGAGGAATGGAGGGAGGGGGACGAGACAGAATCCCCAAGGGCGTGCTCCCAGTGACCCGACTACATCCCGCCACACCCCACTTGCTCGTGGTAACCACTCAGTCCATTTAAATTAAGGTGGTCTGATTAGGTTATGGCTCTCATAATTTGATCATTTGCCCCCTGCACAACACTAAAGTTTTTGAGGGACATCTCATATCCAAACTGTAACAATATTTTAACATTTTCTTTGGAGTAATTATAAATTGTGTTTTAAATTTAGTTTTGCACATGTTCATGGCTCACATGCGGAGACATGAGCAGAACTTGTGTCATGAAGACGTGCTGAACTCACTTAGTAGTTATTACTGGAAGAGTGTGACGTGTAACTGTCAACTGCAAATGCAGATATCTTAACTTCATCTTACCAACCTGTGAGCCTTTTGCATCTTTTTCTCACCTGTTTGTGGTGAATGTTTTGAAAGTACTATGTTGAATAAGAATGGTCAGAACAAAGATCCTTGTTTTGTTTCTGATCTTGGAGGGAAAACATTTAATCAATATTAACTATGAAGTTCTTTGTAGGATTTTTATAACTGTTTTCCATCAAGTTGACGTAATCCCCTTCTAATCCTAACTTGCAGACAGTGCTTTTTAACCATGAATAATGTTAGTTTTTTGTCATATTGTTGCTTTTTCTGTATCAATAACATGATCGTTTTTTTTTTTTTTCTTATTGATATGGTAGAACACTTAAGTTGGGTTTCAAATGCTGAATCAGCCTTGAATAACACTGTCCATCTCTGTCTTTTGATTAGTGTATTAAGTTCAGATAAGATAATAGTGAAAAGTTAGAGCTTAAGTCTGTCATTTTATTATGTACCTGTTTTATTTCTCTGATTCTTGGTTCTATACTGCTCCTACCAATTCTGCTTCTCCTCTACTTCCTCCCCCTTCTTCTTCTCCTCCTTCTTGAACTACCAATGAGATACTTAAACGCTTTTTTGGAACTCTATCATGATTTATTCACGGTGCTCTTTGTAGTTTTGTAGTGATTGTTCTCGGTTTTAGAACATAGATATGTCCTTCTCATAGTCTAATGGTATCAATGTCTTACTGCTCTCAGTGTGGAAAACTCATTTCCATTTATGTCCCCTTCACCGTCCATAGGGTATTAAAATATCTGCTTCATGAAATATGACTTGCTAAACTCTGGACAAAAAGGAGAGTCTGTTGCCTACACCTACGTGTCTGCTCTTCCGTTGCTCCATCTTTCTTCCATGGGACCCGAGGTCTTTGCTTTTATCATTTCTTTCTTCTTAAAAGAACTTCCTTTGGTCAGTCTTTAAGGGAAAGTCTATTACCAACAAATTGTTTTAGTCTTCTGTCCTCTGGGGGTGTATTTATTCCTAAAGGGTGGTCTGTATAGGATTCTACAGTGACAGTTATCTTTTTTTTTTTTTTTTTTTTAATTGAAAAATACTATTTTACTCCCTTCTTCCTTCTGGGTTTTTTGTTTTGTTTTGTTTTGGTTTTGGTTTTGGTTTGGGGTTTTTTTGTTTGTTTGTTTTGTTTTTGTTTTTGTTTTTTTGTTTACTTCCATTATTTCAGCTCAGTCTTGGCAGAAGAATTTTCGTCAGTATTGGAGGAAAAAAGACTAACTACCTCTTTTGAGTTTACCTAACAAAGCCAACAAGTGAAAGAGGCAGGGCTAAGAATGCTTCCAACAAATTATACTACACTGAAAGCAGTTTAAGAATTTTATAGGGTTACAAAAATACTCAGCACCCCAGTGAATCAAAATATTTTGTAGTCAATAAGAAATTACCAACTATACAAAAAAGCAGCATAATCTGATCAATATTCTGACAAAATCACACTCACTCAAAACTGATTCAGAAATCACACAAATGATTTTTTAAAATTAGCAGACAAGAACATTTACAAAGTTAGTAAAACTGGCTTCCATGTGTTTAAGAAGCTAGAGATAGAGAGAGCATATAACGTAGACATTGAAAATATAATAAAATCCCAAGAAAACTTTTAGAGATGAGAACCATAGTGTCTTCAATTAACAGGTTAGATAGTGTAGAAGAAACAATTAGTGAACTTGAAGGCATAACAGAAACAAAATGAAATACAAAGAAACTCAATGTTTTTATATTGTAAATGGCACTGGGGGCTGGGGGCCAACCTCAGTGTGCAGAGGAACGAAGACGATCCAAGCAGACTTCTTGTCAAAAACAATGCAAGCAGAAGAGGGCGGGAGGACTCCTTGACGGTAGGACGTAAAGGGAAAGAACAGGAAAACAGAGAGAAAGAAATTGCCAACCTGGGGTCCACGCCAGTGAGAGCAGCATTCACAAACCACTGAAGAACCCAACGCTGTGGCGGACGTTCATGAGCTGAAAGACCCGTTACAGCTCAAATGCACTACTGGAAACGCCAAGGCAAGTCCCTCCTGGGGAAGAGGCGAGACGCCAGGGGGAAGGCGCCAGGTCTCAGGGCTGCTTGTCTCGTCGGCAGCACACGTTTGTGGGGCGCGATGATCTTAGGGTCTCCGTGTACTGTGGCATCCTGGCCTCTCATAGGCATCTGTAAGGTCATCCCCATGGCTGTGACCCCCGAAGCCTTCACATGCTGCCATCCGACCCCCAGAGGGGGCAAAACTGTACCAGCTGACGAGTACTAATGCACACACACCTACATGAAGACCACCAGAAACGGCAACTATGTGGGTAAATATATAAAGCAATTTCCTCCCATTTAAGTCTCTTTAAAAAGTGACTGTTTAAAGCAAAGTTTAATGTAGTTATGGATTTATAACATGCAGAAATAAAATATATGACAGTAGCACCAGACTAGGAAGGGAGAAACAACATTGTAAGTTTCTTATATATTAAGTGATAAAAATCACTTGAAAGACTGTTACAAATCAGATACCATAAGCTGAATAGTATTCATTAAAATAAAACAAGGTCTTATAACAAAATAAAATGCTCAAATAATCAAAAAAGATGATATAGAAATACCAAAAAGGAAAAAAAAAAAAAAACATCATGGGTGGAGTAGGGAAAGTAGCACAATAGAAACCAAATAGCAACATGGTAGATTTAAAACCAGTCACATTGCACGCCTGTAATCCCAGTGGTTCAGGACACTGAGGCAGGAGGATCTCAAATTTAATGCCAGACTCAGCAACTTAGTGAGGGCCTAAGCAACTTAGCAAGACCCTGTCTCTAAATAAGAAATAAAAAGGACTGGGGATATGGCTCGGGCGTTGTGCGCCCCAGGCTCGATCTCCAACACCACAAAAACAAAACAAAACACAAAAACAAAATGAGTCACTCAATAATCACATCAAACACAAGTCATCAAACCTCCCAGGAAAGAGGTAGCACTTGTCATACGGGCTTTCCTTAAAAACCATATCTAACTCTATTCTACCAGCAAGAAACCCAGCTTAAGGACACAAGTTAGATAAGAGTTTAACTATGGAAGATGATACACAAGACAAACAATTTTTTAAAGGCTGGATGGCTAAATTAACATCAGAAAGATTCCATAATCAAGAATTCTCAAGGATAGTTATTCCATAATAATAAAGGGCTCAATTCATCAAGAGGACATAAAATTCCAAATTTTTATACATCTAATATATCAAAGATTTTCAACAAATATATGAAGCAAACACTGATAAAACTTCAAGGAAAATCAACAAATACGCAATTTTCATTTTAACACTATCATCGATTGATTTTTTTTTAAAAAAAGACACAAAAATCAGTAGGTCCATAACAGAGTTGCCAACACTATGAAGCACATTGACTTAATCAGCATTAACAAGAGTAAAATACACATCCTTTACTAGTGTTCACAAAAACTTACTAGGAAAGAGCAAACTCTGCAAGACAAACAAACTAGAAATGAAAGTGAACCTCCTCATGCTGATAAAAGACAGCTACCCACAAAGCACAGCAACCTGGACCTAACAGTGAGTGCCCGAGCGCCTCCCCTGAGACCAGGCACCAGCAGGGCTGCCACTCTCAGCACCTCTGATCAGCATTGTCCTGGCGGTTGTGGGCAGAAAGCAAGGAAAAGAAATAGAGATAGCCAGTCAGAAAGAAAGAATTGAGGCTGACTTCATTTGCAGGTGATATGATTAAATACACAGAGAACTATACAGAATTTTAAAAATTTTTAAATCTACTACAACTAATAAGTTGGTTTAGAATATTTTAAAAATTAAAAGAGTGTTGGGGAAGAGTTGGTCAACTGTACTGCACAGAAGAACAAAGACTTCTTGAAGGAGTACAAAATACACAAAAATCAATTGCATTTTTATATACTAGCAGCACATATTGAAAATTAAAATTTTTAAAAAATCTGTAATAACATCAGAAATAGGGAACACTCAGGGTAAGTCTTACAAAAGATATACAAGACTGGTAGACTGAAATCTTTAGGATAGTGATGAAAAATTAAAGAAGTCATCAACAAAAGAAGATATGTACCATTCCAATCAAAATGCCACCAGTATTTTGTAGAAATCGACAAAGCTAGGAAGTTTACCCTGCCTGATTTCAAGACTTACTATGAAGCTGCGGGAATCAAAACAGTGTGGCATGGACATGACAATGGGCAAACAGACGAATGGAAAGGAAAAGAGTCTACAAGTGAAGAGCACACATCCCAGGACAAAGGATTTCTGACCACGTAACAAAGATATTCAGTGGAGAAAAGATGGTTTGCATTAACAAATGGTGCTAAAAAATAGCAGAGATGTGTGGGGGGAAAGGCATTTGAAAAAAAAAAACCACCTTAGATTATCCAGAAAAATCAAACTCAAAATAGAACATAGATCGAAATATGAAATCTAAAATCATGAGAGTTTCCAAAAGAAAACAGGAAATCTTTGAAACGTTGGACTAAGAAACTTTTCTTAACACAATACCAAAATCATGGTCCATAAAAGAAAAACAATTAGTCAATTGGATTTATGGAAATTAAGAATGTCTAGTCTTCCAAACACATTGTTTTGACAAGCCTGGGACAAAATACTTTCAAACTCCATGACTGACGAAGGTTTCATGTCTACAATATTGTAATAAATAGTAAAACTTTCCAAAACTCAGTTAAGGGAAACCAGCCATCCAATTTAAAATAATGGCAAAAGATTTGAAGAAAAGCTTTGCCAGAGACACACAGGTGGTAAATGTGCACATGAAAAGAGAGTGCCGCTCAGTCGTTAGGGAAGTGCAAATTAAAACCACAAGCAGGTGTCACTACGCACCTATTAGGATGCCTAAACTGACCACGCTGAGTGTTAGGAAGGATAGAGAGCAACTCAAACTCAAGTCTGCATCTGGTGGGTGCATAGTGATGGAGTATCTTTGGAAATCAGGTTGACACACTCTTAAAAGTTAATCCTGAACTTCCCCTATGGCCTGACAGTCCTATTCCAGGATCTTACTTAGGAAAAACAAAGGCATATGACCACTCAAAGATTCAGATGTGAATGTTCACAGCATCCTTATTTGTGGTCACCTTGAACTGGAAGAATCCAAATGCCCATCAGCAGCAAATGGATAGGAATTTCAGTACCCTGAATACACTCAGCAATGAGAAAGGAACAAGCCTGGTAAACACACGACACCAAACTAGGGGCTCTCATGCATTATGCTGAGTGAAAAAAGCCAGACACAAAAGGCTAAGTGTTAAATGATTTTATTTATGTGACTTCCTGGAAAAAGTAAAATTGTAAGGACGTGAAGCAGACCTGGGGGGCGGCAGGGCCCTTGCAGGGGCAAGTTTGGGGAAATCTACACATTCGTCAGAAGTCATGAGACTGCAAAAGTAAACCAGTGGGTGCAGTGTTCTATCTCCAGGTAATGATCCCTGACTAAAGAGTGCACACGGTGTTGTGAGGGCCTCCTCACCCAGCCCCACCCGGCCTGGGCCGCGCAGGAGCAGAGAGCTCATGGAGTGCGCAGTAGACGCTCCGCACGGAGAGCGAGGTGCTTCCTGCCTCCCCTCACCTCCATCAGGAAGCCCTGTTCCTCACGCTCCCACCTTCTCCTAAGTCCCTCCGCAGGTGCCTCTTTTCTTGCTGTCTCTCCCATTTGATTTTTGTGACTTGCCCTCAGAGAGAACTAAGATGGGTTCTTTCAGCCTGTGACGTGTTGGTGGCCTTGATTCTGGCTCCTGAACTCAGCAGGCTCCCTTCCAGGCTTGCTCCAGGCTCTGCTCTGCATGCAGCTGCAGCCTGGCCCACGCTCTCCATCCAGTCCAAGGACTCTCTCTGCACACTGGGCAGTGCTGGGTTTAGTCTGCACGCCCCAGCTCTTGTCCCTAGCATTAGTGTCCTTTGTTTCAGAGACTTCCATGCTTTTATCCAGACTCCTACTGCTGGGGAGTATGACCACACAGCCTCTTGCCCACTGTCCATTGAGCAGTTCACTCCTAGTTTGCTTCCTCACCGTGACAAGCTGGAGCAGCCTGTGTGCACGGAGCCTCCGGGCTCTTCTCTGCCTCATCTGAACTCACTTGCCAGAAGGCCCCTGAACCCACCCATCTCTCTTCCACTTAGCTCTCCGGAGCTGAGGTGCTACCCAGGCTGAAGCCAGACTCACATCAGGTGTACCCTGGCCAGTTCTCCACCAGCCCCTGAGATGCCCACTTCTGAGTCCCCTCCCATCCCTCCCAGGACCTGGGGGACTCGGAGAAGGAGGGACGGCCATCCACACTCTGAGTGGGGCCAGCATTCTTCTCTGGCATCCCTCAAGCTTGACCAGAGCCCGATGGGGAGGAAGAGGAAGGAGGTGCAGGTCCCCAGAGCCCACGGGAAATGATGACAGTGCCTAAGATGAACCACTCCTCAGAGTTCACCCGCTGAGGGCAGCGTCTGGTCTGCTGGGCTTGAAACCTGGAGGCGGGTACACACGGGTGGCACACACCACGGCCATGCCCAGGAGGAGGGAGTGAGTGTGACCTGCTGCTGCTGCGTGCAACACTGGTGGAGAGTCAGGAAGTGCACGGGGGCTTGGGCATGTTCCTGGGGCTCTGGGGTTCAGGTGGGGCTTAATCTCGAGGCTGAGATGCTGGAGGGCATTTTTTTTTTTAAGATGCTGGTATTCAAAACCTGATCACGATCTTCTGCTTCCAGCAGAAAACAGCCCAGTGGCAGAACTGCCTCCACATCCATGGAGGACAGCCTCCACCCTCCCCAGGAGCAGGGCTGGATCTGCCCCGGGCCTGGACTGGGAGAACACACAGCCCGCCTCCCTGGTGCTGGGAACGCAGTCACTTGAAGTCCCTCTGCTCCTCACCACGATTCTGTTTATTGCTTCCTTTTCTCTGCGTGGCAGGAATTGCTTTCTGTGTCCTGACAGCCTGGTTTTGTCATGTTTGGGTTCAGCAGTGACATTCCTGTGCCTGGACCTCCCAACACTGCCCTACAGTGTCCACATATCAGAACTTCACACTCACACTCACACTCACGGCGTCAACCTGTAACTCAAGGGCAGGGAGCTTGCCCCTCTGCACGGGAAAGCTCTCAGTGCCCGCATTTTTAATGATGAATGTGTTATACAAACCCATGTATTCACCAAGACCTAAAATAATGGCAAGATTATTTGAAAGCGTCTTGTACCATGCACTAAAGCATGGACATTGGAGTTGTTTGGGTCATTTGCTAATTGAATAGCAACGTTTAAACTGTATTGACATCATTTTTTCTGTCTTTCACCACTATTGGAATCACAGCATGTAAGGTATGTAGGAGAATGAGATGATTAGAGGTGGTATAAAACTGAATCAGTGCCTAGGAGATATTTAGGGATCATCAAAATCACTCCTCATTAGCACATCAGAGCGTCTTCCCATCGACAAAGGAGCAGCAGGCTGGGGCTGTGGCTCAGCAGGTAGAGTACTTGCCTCGCATGCACAAGGCTCTGGGTTCAATCCCCAGCACCAACTCTTGCTGTGTGACACCCAGCCCCTAGACCCTCTGGTCACCATGTGAAAACTGTGGCTGTGTCCCTGGGAGGTGAGAAGCTGGCCCCTTGCAGGCAGCTCCAGCCGTCCATACGGAACCCACCATTCAGGGGAGGTGTTCTTAACGGCTGCCTAGTTAGTGAGCTCGGAGCTCCGGGTCCCTGAGCGAGTTCCCACTCCAGCAGCGAAGCTGCGTCTGGCTCCACCCTGGGGGACCAGCCATCTCCATTGCCAGCTGCAGGTGAAGCTGCCGCAGGCCCCCCAGTGTGTCCACCAGCTCCCTCTCGGGCGCTGACCGAGCCTCCTGCCGTCTGCCGTGTGCGCGACCCTCCTGCACACCCAGCCCCGCGGCCTTCCCGAGCACCCTGCCGCAGGGCCTCCGCACACGGCTCATCCCCCACATCACCGAGGCAGACTCTGGCGCACTCGGTGAGCGGGCACGGGCTTGGCAACAGGTCCAGCTGCCCTGCTGCCCACAGGAGTCACACTTCTCCGCTTGAGACTCCGTTGTCAGGCTGCAGAGGCCGGAGAGCTGGACGGCCCTGGTGGGCACCTGTCTGCTCGCCGTCACGATGGCCTCCACCCGCAACACATCCTCTGTGTGTCCCCGAGGCGGGAAGGACTTCCGGAATCTGCTTCTTCCAATAGCTTAGAAAATGGTCTCACCTTCTCCGGAGGCTTTAGAATTGAAAACAAAACAAAACATCCCAGCTGAGGAAGACGAGAGACCCTAACCCTCAGCCAGGACTTCACACGCTGTGGACGCAGCACCATGTACAGAGCCATCACCGAACCACAGGGCGACACCTGCTCTGAGGTGTCACGCCAAGGCTGGGGCCGGCCTCCCTCACAAACCGGGAAGCCGGTCACCATCAAACCAGCATCTAGTCGCGGTCACTGGGCTCGCTTTGCCAAACACATGAGGACCGTGGCTGAGATCCCACAGGCGACAGTCCCCAGCGCCGACGGCACATCTGACTGTGTCATCTGGAGAGTGCCCCCCACAGGGCACAGGCACAGGGGTTCAGCATCAGGTGTCCCTGGCCTGGCGGGTGTGGACAATCTGAATGTGTCCCCTGAGGACCTAAAGCCTGTCCTCTTGTCCCGTGGTGAGGTAGGGGAAGTGGGTTCTGTGTCCCCACTCTGTTTATGTCTGCGGCTTCACCTGTTCCCTAATGTGACTACACTGCTTTTAACCATTTTCATACTGGCCCGCGTTGGGGGACAGCCACAGCCTCTTGGCCTCGGTGCCCAAACCCCAGCCCTCACAGTCGTCCTGTGCAAACCCTCGTCGTCCTCCCTGGGGCCGGGCGCGCGGGCCTCGCGGTGCAGCAGCTCATTCAACCACTGGAGTTCCCTCGCCAGCACCAGGGAGCAGCTGCGCCTGCGTCACCAGCAGCAAGAAGGAACCCAAGCTGTGGCCTTCTCCTCCGTGTCTGAGAGGAGGGACCAGCTCAGCGCCTCAGAAGGCTAGTCTTGGGACAGCGACCGAGGGTAGGACGGCTCTTCTCTGCAGACCCTCTGCCCTCAGATGCCGGGAGACTGGCGTGTTGTGGCAGCCACACACTCCGGGCCTGCAGGGGCCTCTGAGCGCCTGCCCGCTCTGAGGCCGTGCGCGGACGGCCCACTCTGCCCCAGGAGACCGAGCCGCCACCGACTCACAGCCCAGGAAGACCCGGGCCCTGGTCTGCACTACCGAGAGCCCCCGGCAGACCCCACACTCAGGAGGCCTCAGCCAGCTGCTGCTTCCCTGGTTCAAAGGCTTTGTCACACTCTAGACATCTTGGGGGACCCTGAGTTGAAACTCCCGGCCAACTGCAGGTGGGCTGCGCGACAGCGTACCTCTCGGAGAGCGGGAAACGGTTGCATTTCACTTTCTATAGATTTCTTTTTAACTTCCCTAAGCTGGGGAAGCTGTGTGATTAAAGAGTGAACTTGATTTCTTTGAAGATGTAATTCATCGACAATTTTGATCAAATGAGAATAAATACTAAATTAAGAGTGGATTTAGAGTTGAAAGTTCTAAATAAATTAATACTGGGGCAAGTCAGGAAACCTTTTAATAGTCAGAGATGGTGGTTTTATCTAAAGGTGTGCCCACGGTGACATCAGATCTGTTGGGGCCGATACAGTTGACCTCTGTCCTGGGCCAGGTGAACTACAGTCAATAAAAAGGAATTATGCAGAATCCTTAATGCGATTTGATTCCTTCACACAACACTCCACATTTTTAAGCTGTTAATAATGTTCCAAAAATAAACCTTCCATCAGTTCAAGCTAACACCTTTGTCTGAGAAAACCATAATAAATGCATTGCCTACAAGCAGTTAAAAAATCAAAACTACTGCAAGCTCAGGAAGTGTCTCTATAGGGAGTCCTTGCAAATGGTAACATAAGTCCCCATGCAAATCCACTCTGTCAGCTATGACACAGATGCCAAAAAAAAAAAAAAAAAAGCAGGCACAATAAATATGGAGTATGTAGATATAAAACCGCAATGATGTCACACTGGAGGATTTATAAGTTCCACCATTCCGCACTCAGCATGTGGACAATGCAAAAGCCGTTCGACTATTCTGCCTCCTCACGGGGTCACGGGACATCACAACAGCACACATTTTCATACATGTTGGCGATAGGTGGAGAAAATCTCCTTTAAGAAAGCAATCGCAGTTTGTGTCATCTGTGACATGTTGGCATTTGAGGACGGAGTTTTTAAGAGAAAAGTAGATATCGGAGGCGCCATCTGGCAGCTTCCTGTTGCAGTGGCCTGGACTCCTGTGAGCCTGAGTCGCGTTCCGGAGCTCCGTACATCAGCAGCCTTCTCCAGGCCTCACCTGAGCGTGGCCCCAGAGATGTGGCACAGAGGAACCCCGCGTCTCCACCGCTCCCTGGCTTAGGGTGCGGGGTGTCCTGATCTCCAACACGGCACCTCCTCTCCTCACCAGCACCTCCTCCCCGGCTCCACCAGGTGCGTGCTCCTGGATTCGACTGTGCCTGGAAATGGGGCACCAGCTCTGGCTGCCCTTCCGCCGTGGACGTCCGCCCCGAAGGCACACTGACTGCCCCCCAGATGCCTCCTTTTGTGAGGGTGCCCCTTGCAGTCTCGTTTCCACAGGAAGGGTTGGAAGACATGCTGGCCACACCGCCCTCCCTGGCCCTCGTGAACATCTACTGAAACTGATGGACCTGAGGCCTTGCATCTGCCAAGCTGTCACTGAAGCCAGGGGGGATTTGGATGGAGACAGGCAAGCACTGTAACAATGACTTTGTGATCTAGTTTATTGAGCGTGCCTTGAACTCCTAGGTACGGTTAGGGCAGAAAACCTTGTTTCTGCAAAAACAACTTCACATAAATGGGAAAATGCACTACCTAAGGAGCCAGTGAATATTTTCCCTTGATTTGTGCCTGAAACATAAGAGTAGGGGAAAAAAAACCCCAGCTGTCTACTGCATTGTGTGAACATATACATGCATTTAAATTACTTATATCATTACTTACAGATGTAATTGTGAAATATGTTCTTTTTGCATTCAAAATTAGGACTGAACAGATGGTGAACGCTCAGTTTAAAGCAATATGTCCATTAAAATAACCCGTACTGTTGGTGTTTAGTGCAACAATAGCAGTGAGTTCATTACAGCAGGCTCTGCAGCGAGGCTGCTGGCTGGGCCAGAAGGCACTCGGGCAATGCCCGCCCACCCGGCGATGCGCAGTCCCAGGGCAGGCCGCTTCCCTGCCACCCCCTGGCCCCTACCAGAGGTGGGTTCCAGACTTGAATTCCAGTGGCTGTGCTTAGTATTTTGCTTCCAAAGAGGAAAGTCAATAAACAGCTGACATTTACCAGTGCTTTGCTTCTGGGTTGTTGTTTCTCCGCTCTCCAGATGTGCTGAAATGTGTGGCTCCAGATGCAGCACCTCCACCAGGGCAGCGCCGCTGCGTCAGGAGGGACCGCCCGCCCAACAAGCCCGGGTCAGGCGCACGGCGCCCGGCACAGCAGGTAGCTGCTCTCTCCTGGGGCTCAGCCGCGGGGACCACTGGAATCAAGCCTTCAGCAGAATGGTGGGGAGTCTCCTGACTTAGTGTGACGACAGGTCCCTGTCACCGGGGCTCATCTCCACTGCCTCTCGTCTTTCATGCAGGATTCCTGATGATTTTTTTTTTCCCCGAAGAAAAGAGAACACATACCTGGGCCCTGCCCTTTGCCCCACTAGTTCCAGTTTGGCAATGGTGCCAGCATTACAGATCCTTAAAACATTCATAAATAAGATGAAAAGTATTGGAGGTTCCGTGAAAGCCCCAGCCGGGTGGGAGAGGGAGACCTTCCATGCTGTCTTGGGCAGATCCATCAGATGCACCGGTTCAGTCTCCGCACCCCAAGAAGGCCATGTTCTTCCCCAGCAGGCGGCAGTCACAGGAGCGTCCTCTGCGGCCCGAGCTGCACAGACTGTAGGCAGGCGTCGTGAGAAGGCCGCGGGGTGCGGTTGCTCGGCAGATGCTTACCCGTGCTTGGCTGGGGGTCCAGGCCTCATGACATCTGGAGGGTGGCATCAAGGCCCTCCCCTTCTGAGCCTACCAAGGCCTTCCTGGCACACGGTGAGTGCCCAGGACGTGTTCGGTGAGTTCAGTAGTAAGGACATCTGGCCCAGATGGCCCAGCACCGCGTGCCAGAGGTGGAGGGGAAATCGAAGCTGGCCAAGATCAGGGACGAAGGGAACTCACCTGGGGCTGTAAGGAGAGGAGGCAATGAGGCGGACTCGGGGCGCTGGGGAGAACGTGGACCCGCTGAGGCTGGGCACGGGGCACGGGACGGAAGGCTCCACTCGCCAGGAAGTGACTGTCATCAAAGCCCAGAAAGGAACAGGGCAAAGGACAGAAATAACTAAAACAGAAACAGAATGACTAATGGCAGATGTTACGGGCCCAAACATGCCCCCCATGAAGCCCAAGCTCCCTGGCCTCAGAGTGTGAGACCATCTGTGGAGATGGGTGTTTTAAAAGATGGGGTCACTAGGGTAGACCGCAATCCAATGTCCCTGGCGTCCTTGTAAGAGGAGGCAGCTAGGGCACAGACTCCTGGAGGGACAGTCATGTGGAGGCCCCGTGAGGGGCAGCCGTCCACCAGCCTGGGGGCAACCCTGTGACCCCAGGGCCTTGGGCCCCCACCTTCAGAGTTGTGAGGCAGGACATGTCGTCAGGGCGGCACCAGTCGGTGGCGCTGTGGCACCACAGCCCTGTGAGTCAGAGAGAGACAGATAGGCCATGGAGGCCCGGGAGGTCGCAGCCAGCAGGGAAGGGCAAGGTGCGGAGCTGGTCACAGCGCAAACCAAGGGACACGTGGGGATGAGAAGGGAGAGGCTGGGCCATCCAGAGGCCAGGAGGTCCAGGCACCTCCAGTGAGCCCCATGGACAGCACGAGGGGCCTCCAGGGGCGAGGAGGTCCGCTGAGCAACATCTCTCCACCAACAAGCCCGCTGTGTGGCACATGTCACCGAGAGCCACCCAGGACCCTGCCTTTGTGCACTCTTGTCCTGGCAAGGGGCTCATCCAGCTGCTGAGGCCCCTGTGCTGCGCCCTCTCGGGTGACTTGGGCTCACGCTGTCCTCCACCCGCACTGCCAGGGCTCCTCCACTCTGACCTGGTCCTGCACTGGGAGGTGCCCATTCTGTGCCCCACAGCTCGTCCAGCAGAAGCTGCTTGACCCTCTACCACAACAGCTGTCCGGCTCCGGTGGCACGGCCTTCCCCACTGTAGCCATGCCTGCTGCCAGCCCTGGCTCCACAGCTGTCCCCGAGGGCCTGAGGGTGAGGAGATGAGCAAGGGCCTGCGGTGGGCACGTCCTGGGCTTGGGAGTGACGCGGCTCCCTGGTGGGGGACGGGCTGCCACCTCCCCACAGAGACAAGCCGAGTGGGATGGACACTCTGGAAAGGCCCGAATCTGCGGCCGACTCCCGGACCCCTGGTCGAGCTGCAGGGGTCACGCAGCCCTTGGGCTCTCGGCCCACACCAGAGAAGACGGCCGTGGATGATGGGCACCGTCCTGTGGAGGACCGGGGTCAGAGTGGATGGGCCCTGGAAGTGCGGCGGGGTTCACCAAGCGGTGGCAGTGCCCGGAGGACAGCGGGTCCTCGGGGCTCGCGGGCTGGGGAGGGCCGCTCGCTGACAGGGGAGCACCTTTCTGTTCACTCAGGAGAAATGGATGAAGCTCATTTTCCAGAAGCCAGAAAAATTGGCCAAGGCATTTGGAAGTCTAGTAAATTCCAGTTCAAAGGGTAAGAAAAAAAATAAAAATAAGAGGAAGGATCGAGAAGAGGCAAAGGGAAGAGGGCCACGCTGAGAGCCGGGTAGCCGGCAGGCCTTGCCAGGATGAAGCGCATGCGCATTAATATGGAAGCGTTTGTGATCAGACGGGGCCACAGTGGCACATGGGACAGGTGACTTTATGGGAGATTGTTGCCGCCTGAAGCGATGGCCGCTTGGAGCAACGAAGCCGCGGGAAGAAGTTCAGAGGCAAACTGGAGACAAACAGCTTTTTATTTTGATAACTTTTCTCTCTGGCTCTAACAACGACTAACACGCGCCACACACACCACCAAAATGGCGCTGACCCGATCAGCAATCTCAGCCAAGTCACTCGAGATCCCGGGCCAAGTCCCGTGAGACTACGGAAGGCGACAATGCCCAAATCTCCATGGCCCATAGTCAACCGCAATTCAAGCCATCTCTCCAAACAAGGCTCCTACAGGAGATCTTGAAGAATAATAGGGTAAGGGACACGAAGTCACCAGGTAAAGAGGCCGCGGAATGTCAGCATTGGTTCCTAAACCGTGCCTCGACTCTTTGGTGCATCTTCTGCCAGTGTGTGCTTTTCCTGCATCGTGAACTCTGGAAGGTAGGAGAGCCAGCTTCATGGTGCACAGCACTGTGCCCGGCATCTGCCACCCCAGTGTGCAAGCGCAAGGGCTCTGTGTTAGGGCATCATTTATAGTACCAACCTGGAGGGAGCTTGAGACGACCTTTACAAATCAGGCGCATTATTGGCAATGAGCGACTGAAACGAGTCAATGCACGACTGAAACGAGTCAATGTGGGTCAGGATTGGCAAATAGCACAGAAAGTCCTCAACCTCTCCCAAGGGACAAGGCAGCTTCCCACAGAAGAAAGAGAACAGGGTGACAGCGTCTGCAGAAGAATGTCCGTAGGGACATCTAAACTCTGTCAATAAAGACACGTGTTTTACATGGAGATAAGCTCACACGTGCATACCCATACACACATGCGCACTTTTGTATGACTATAAAAATAACCCACGCTTTTTGTTTGAAAACTATACAAAATTGTGAAGAATAAAATTAGAACATTACCTACAATTTCATCTACTCACATAATTATTTGTAGAATTTTGGTGCATTTTCTTCCAGTTCTTCCTGTGTGCACTAATTTTTGGTTTCCTTCAAGAAATTAGATTCATACTACACACATACAATCACTTTTAATCTACTTTTAAAACTCTGTGTATTCTGAGCATTGCCTAACATTATTAAGCACTATTTGAAAACTCTCCTAATATACACTATTCCAACTAATGCATATATCCATTAATTTGATCAGCAAGGACTTTAAAAACTTTTACTGTGTGCCAGGTTCTTGGCCTAGCCCTAGAGCTCCAACAGGAAGTGAGAGAAGGTGCAGAGGATAGGGAGGGAGAAGAAGATGCAGGACCATCAAGCCAGTGCACATATGCACAACCCGTACACGCACTCCGTGATATTGCTGACTAGTTTTTTTATCAGGCAACCTTGACGTTGTAACCACATCTGGGCCCTACATAGCAGAGGTCACAGCCTGAGCTTTGCTGAAATGCACACCCAGGTGGGTAAGCCTGCAGGGTGAGTGGCAGGGTCCCTGAAGATGGGTCCTCTGGGATTCAGGGAATGGGTAGGCGGGGCTGGGAAGGGCTGGAACCTGCTACCTCCCGGCCCCCCCTGTACTTGACTCAGCCCTGCAAAGAATGGCTATGGTTAAAGAGGAAGCTGCTCTCAGATGGGATGTCAGGGGACAGGATACGAGTAGCCCAGGCAGGCACTGAAAGCACAGCGTGGCCTCCTGAGAAAGATGTCACTGTGCCCTCGGGGTCGGAGCCGGTAGCATGGGTGGGAGATGGTGCACGTGGCATGAGCAGCAGCATCTCCGGGGGGCCGCTGCATCAGCAGGCCAGGCCCCTCAAGTAGCTTGCAGCACAGGGGGAAGCCAAGCCTTGTAGTCTCCATGGTAACTGTAATTGTGGCTTTTCTCTGGGTTGGTGCAGGTTTTCTGCATCTTTAAGAAGTAATTGCTGGCAGCAGGTGCTTTGCATGGGCCTGTGTTGGCAGATAGGAACAAGTGTCACCCTGTCCAGTGGCTGATGAGCCCCGGGAAGGAGAATCAAGAGTGGGGTTCCTGGACCCACAGGCAGAAAGCGTGCTGGGCTCCAGGGGCCACGGTCAGCACCGCCTCCCAGAGCACAGCGTGGCTTTCCACCCAGCAGCCCTCTGCACTGGGGCTTTGCTTGTCTTCTCTTTGCTGAATTGATGCCCTTTAAGTGGCATTTTGTTTTGATTTCCAGTTTCGTACACTAAAAGTATGGATTTTTCGCATGCTAGTAAGTTTCCTTTTCTTCCTCAATAAAATATCTTCCTATGTCCCACTTAAAACAAAATTGGGAGTCTTCTTCCTGTGGATTGATTTCTACACGCTGAGAATCTTAACGGTTTCATTTCATGTTTGTTGCAGATATCTTCTTCAGTTATCACTTACCATTTAGCTTTCTTTAAGATTTTTTACATACAAAATATTTTAACTTCTATGCAGTCAAATTTATCAGTCATTCTCTTTTTTTTTTTTTTTTTTTTGAACCACTTAGTTAACACATTTTCTTACATTTTTATGGCTTTCTATTTTATTTTAATCTTTAAATTTACCAGGATATTTGGAACATGGCTTATGGGGAGGAGAGAATTTAACTTTACTTGTTTCCCCTGAGTAGCTGATTTTTTCAACAGTATTTGTTAGATATCATCTCTTTTCTCTTCCTTTATAATGCATCCTTTATCATATTTTAGATCTTCATTTAAACTTCCCAATTTTCAGGGCTTCATTATCTGTTTATCAAAAATTGCCTCTACTGTGATGTTAATTCTTATGGGAATATTGCAAATAATAGGATTATCTGTTAATTTTTCTTCTAACTGTAGTTCTGAATCATTTTTGTTAAGTTCCAGAAATAATCCTGCTCGTATCTGATACATTACATACTCTTTCATTTAAATCTCCAAACTCCTTGATACGAAGGTTTTATCATTTCCCCTTGGTAGTTGGGGAGATCTAAAGTTGTGGAAAGAAAGGCGCGTGGCAGCGTTGCCAGCAAATTTGGGCAGACCAGCCTCTCCACCCAGCTGTCAGGGGCAAGTCTCCAGCTCGCCAAGCCTCACAGAGGTGTTCCAGGGTCATGGTCATTTTATTTGGATAGAGATGCTCAAACTATTCCTCTGAAAGTATTTTTGTTGTTAAGAATCTTTGGAAAAATCCTTGATCAAAAGAGAAAGGGAGACCTGAGGAGAAAAGGAGAGAGCTGCTGTCCTCCATTCCTGACCCTTCCTCATCCTCGCGGGGCCTGTGTTGGCCAACCACGGCCAGAGCCACCAGGGTGACACCCAGTCCTCCAACCTGTGCCCAGGGCCATGCGGCCACCGCTCCGGCTCTGCCTTCCCTCGCCTTTTCTCCCTTTGAACATGGGCTTAACGTCCCCACGGAGCAGAGGCACGGACGCCGTGAATCCAGACAGTTCCTGTGGCCCCGTGTCAAGGGGCAGGGCAGAGCTCAGCGGTCCAAGTGAACGGCCGACCGCCCGGAAGCAGCTCAAGTCGTGAGCTCCTTTTGTCTTGTGGAACTTAAATCAAGGTGTCTGACTTGGAGCTGGCGCCCTGTGAATTCTCCCCTGTGTCTTCTGGTAGGGGAAAAAAATGACACTTCCATGAGTCCCATAGTTTTGCAATTTGAGTCATTTGCCATTTTCAAAGAAAAACACAGTTTTGATCTGGTTGAAAGAAAATGTTGGAATCATGATAAGAGCTGAATGCCCTCACTGTGAGCCAGGTAATGCTGTGTTATTAGGACAAACTTATCAAACACGAAGCGAAATCTTCATCAGAAAGACAAGTTCGCACACAGGAAGTCAATGGCCAGTCGTGCAATTTGTCTTACCAGTATTCCTTTCAAGATTTCTAGCACTGTGCGACTTCAAGAATATGAAAAGAAAGTGCACCAATGTAGATTCCTTCCCTCTATGTGATTTTTTTCTCGAAATTGCAAGGGAGTCATCCGGCTGGAGAATCTGCTTGCTCACGCCTTCTTGTGTGGACTGTGCTGTCTGCTTGCGCTCTGTGAGCTGCAGCGACTGCGGCTCCAGGTCATCCCTCCGCCCAACACCGCCATCTCGCACACCTAAAGGATTGTTTTGTCCTTGGAAGGAGCAGCTATTTTATTCCCAAGTAACCAAACACATTTACGACATATCCAACGAGAATAACTGGCACTTTTGCTCTCAAACCTTGAAATGCTTTCAATTAAAAAACGTTTCCAGAGAGAAAGGGTGATTGCCAGGGCCAAGGCATGCATAGTTTGTGTTCCTTCCGATACATGACAGACAGTAGGTGTTGTGGCAGGTTGGGAGATAATAGTCGTCTCCCCTGGAGAACATGCATTCCCATGAGGTCTGTAGAAAGTTCTAGATGTTTGAGCAGATGATAGCACCCTCCATCTCCAGGAGACTTTTCCCATTGACCTTGAAACTAAGGATCTGCACTGTCCTGTCTGTGCTGGACATGTGGGGATTCCGGGGAGCTGACGCTCCTCCCGTGACAGGGCCCAGGACACACCTCCACACTCGGGGACTCCCAACCGTCCCACAGTGCAGAATCAGGTGTTCAACTTCACCCTCGAAGCAGGGAACTTTCGCAAGTCCCCTACTTGTCTACTGGTACACGTAAATGTGATTCATATGGACTTCAGAAAATCCTCTCCTTTTCCGAGGCACATAGAAGACCGGACCCAGCATCTTCCACATGAACGCTCAGGTTTTAAGCGAACCTGTGGAGGACACTGGTATTCCACACCCCGGGGAGAACAAGGATCTCACAGCTCCAATGCACGTCCCTTGGATCACAGCTCACTGCCAGCCCCCCAGAGCCCGGAAGAGAGGACAGCAGTGGCCCCAGAGCAGCCCTCTACGTCGCGACGGGGCAGAACGGTACACAGGCCTCGCCTCCTGATCTGACCACGAGGAGCACACATGAGCGCCTGCGGCCCCCCACCAACCCCGTGGCGCCCCGAGTGCTGAGAACAGAGCCCAGGGGCTCAGATTGGCCGCTCAGCGCCCCATCGCACCCCCCCACACCCGGCACGCTGCTCCTGCCTCCCCCAGACGTGGACCTCCTGCCACAGGGCCTTTGCACCTGCTGCTCGCTGTCTACGTGTGGCCGCCTGTGGCCGGTCCTTCCCACCACTCCCATCACGGACAGCCTTCGGCGGCTGTCTCGTGTGACAGGGTCTCCCCGCGGCTCCTGCCCTTCCTATTTCCCAGCTTCCACCTCTGTTTGGGTACCGGCCACCTTTGTCTCCCCCTCCGCGGGAGGCGGACACGGGAGAGCGCCGTCTCTCCTTCCTTGCTTCTCTTCTGCTCCAGACACCTAGAACGTGAGGCACCTGTGGGCTCTCAATAAAGACTCCTTTTAGATTAATAAAATATGGATTGTGCTCCTACTTTGTGGAAGGCGTGATGAGGTTTCCCTGAATGCCAGACTCCCAGAGGCCTGGCAGGTCGTGCGCCGACTCCACATCTCTGCCAGGGCCTGTCCTCTCCTCCAGTGAGGCCTGCAATGTCACCGGCCTTGTCCTTGACGCCCCTGGTCCTACCCGTGTGTGAGGATCTATTTCCTCCTTCAGGTGAGAGCTTTCAGGGTAGGACTCCGACCTAACGTGGCCCTCTGGGGCGATGACCCTGCCGGCACTTAGCAGCCGCGGATGCCCGTGTTCCTGGCCGTGCGGGCTCCTTTTCAGTGCCACTGAATCTTGCCTGACGCAATAGACAGTCTGCAGTCGCCCGGGCTCTCCTCTGTGGAAGGGCCGGCAAGAGGAGGCTGCAGGAGGGCCTCGGGCTGCCTGCCGGCTCTGCCGGGCCCCACGCCGAAGCTCACCTGACCCCCACTCGTGGGGGGAGCCACTCCGTGGGATTCACTCCCTGGCAGTGTTCTGTGGGCCGGGGCTGTGGTGGCGCCTGCAGGGAGAGCCTGGGAAGTGTGGCCCACAGAGAGAAGGAGAGAGGGAACAGGAGAGGACCCTCCAGGAATGGGGCAGCAGAACGCAGGCCCGGTGACCACAACCGAAGAAATCAGTCGTCACCGGGCGCGTGTGAGAAGGGCTGGGGAGGGACCTGCAGGGGCAGCCACCCAGCCAGACCACGCTCTCGAATGACACAGAGAGACAGCCGCTGCGGACGCCAGGCTCTCACCCCTGCACCGCGGGCACCTGAGGTCCATGAGTCCCCGGGTGGACATCACCCCTGCTTCGGCGGCCCAGCAGGGGCCAGTAGCACCCCTCCCCCCTGATTTGTGACAGCTGCAAATACCCCCAGACATTTCCAGAGTCCCAGGATGCAGAATCACCCCTTTAGTTAGCCTCGGTGTTGGTGGGACTGCAGAGGGTCCCGGGTCACAGCGCTGCGCAGCCGTGCTTCCAGAGGAGAGGGGACGACTTTCCCAAAGGACGTTCGTGTCCTGAACCGTGGGCGCAAGGCAGCCCACGGGAGTGTGAGCCCAGGCCGTGGTCAGACTCCAGGAAAGCGGGTGCCTGGCAGTCACAAGGGGGGACACACGGTGTTCTCGGGCTCTGCCACCTCGAGGCAGAGCATCCGCCACTCTCCGGGGACCTCAGCTCTACTCGCCCCTCTTGCTCACCGCAGCCCTGTCACTCCTGTCTACTGCTGTCGGCCTGGAAGGCCTTCTCGTTTGCGGTCCTTGGAGCACAGCACCGGTGGTTGCTGGTGACATAAGTGTGCTGACTGGCGCGGCGTCCCCAGAGTGATGGCACCGGCTTTGTGCGTGTCCTCCGTGCTCACGGCGGGGGACACCTGCACCTCACGGAAGCGAGGCCAGAGCACATTTCAGCTTTTCCCCAGGCTGTTAGAAGTTTTGCATACCAGGGACAGCCCGGGAGTACCAGGGACAGCCCGGGAGTACCAAGGTGGCCCTGTGCCCATCTGCCCACGGGGCTGCAGGGCTGCGGCCGACTTCCACCAGCAGAGGCTCCAGGACCTCAGGCCCCACCCACAGCTCGACCTGCTGGGATCAGAGCCCCAGCCGGGCCTTGTCACTCTTCCTCGTTGCCGCCTGGGCTCCCGGGTCTGTGGCGACACCGCGTTTGGTGCGGCAGCTTCGCCAGGCACCGCGCTCCGGGCCCGCTCGGCTTCCTCCACCGGCCTTGGCGGCTGCTTCTCTGCAAACTCCAGCCCGTCGCCCAGGCCTCCCGCCGTCACGTGCCCCTTCCTTCCAATGCCACCTCCGCCCCGCACTCTTCCCTACCCTCAGCACGACCACCTTCTCTCAACGCCAGCCCTCCTTTCTGCCGAGGCCCTGCACTCGTCCACCTGGATGCTGCTCCGTGACTTCCTCCCCACCCCAGCTCCATCCCGGCCCTTCCCCCAGAGGCCGTGTCCTCGGAAGCCGTTCCACCAACCATTCACTGTCTTTCTGAAAATAATGCCATTTGCTGTTTTCCTTTTTATAAATGCAAATAATGCACATTCAATGTAGCCCATTTGGAACGCACAGTAAGACATGGAAGAGAAAAACCATCACGCGAGATCTTGCACCGTCGAGGTGACTGGTGGCTGTCGGTTCTGTGTCTTCCTTTCCTTCACATGCACACTTTTTAAAAGCAGAATTAGATTCATACTTTTGTATCCCGTTGTTTTTACTTAATTTGAAATCACAAACTTATTTCTGTGTCAAAACATGATTTTTAATGGCTTCTTGGTATCCTGTTTTAATTTCATGCCAAAATTTGCTTGGCCGTGTCCCCGCTGCTGTGCGGGCCAGCCTTCCGATTTCCGTACTCTGTGTGACTGCGTGACGTGCCATGGACCACTAGCCACTGTGTGCACCTGGACTGCTTCTTGAGGTCAATGTCAACAGGACCCCTGCTCCGATGAAGGCACGTTTTTTTTAAGAATCTTGCAGTATATTGCCAAATTGTTTTAAAAAGATGGTTGAATCCGCACGTGCTGTGAAGAGCGGGTGAGGGTGTCCATTTCACCATGTCCTTGCAAAATTATGGCCAGTTGGCTAAGTGAGCTTTTTGGCACTTAATTTGAGGCCGAAAATGCTATTGTATTTTTAGTTTCCTTTGGTTCTTCCTTAAAGGAACCCGCCTATCTCTGCCTCCTCGGCTTTCTTCTGAAGTGGTTATCTTCTTCTTAATTGCTCATTGATGCAAAAAAACCTAACTCTTCATGCATTGATGGGCCAATAGCCCTTTTTTTATTTTATTAGGGTTTTCCAGTTTAATTGATTACAGGCGTGCGCCACCGCGCCCGGCTTAGGAACATATTTTCCATTTTCTTATTTAGGGGACTGATTTTTAAAATGCGTATAGGATCGAGCCTGTCCATCTTCTCTCCATTCTGCTGTCTTCTGCTCTTTCCCAGTTTTCTATGCCCTCCCCTTCCCTTCTCCTCCGACAAGGGGCTGACACTGCCGCATTGAGGCCACTGCAGCCCTGACTGCCCAGAGCACGGGGCCTTGCTGTCCCTGCTCTTACCCTCTCATGGTGAGGGCCACCTGGCCTGGGTCCCTTCTACCGCTCAGCCCATGTTCTTCTGCCCCCTCTTTCTGCCCAGGCCTCTCGTGCTGGCTGCCCAGGTTCTGCTCTTTCCCCTTCTCCTGGGCCTGTGCCCCCCAGCACCACGCCCAGCTGCTGGCCTCCATCTTCAGCTCTGCCCGCCTCCTCCCACAGCCTCCAGTCCCCAAGTCCAACTGTGCACTGTGCACTTCCAACAGGTGCCCGGAGCACTTTGACATGCCCTATTCCCCTTCCAATAACCTCCCGTGGTGCCAACCTGTCTTCCCCCTGCCACCTTGCTCTAGAGACTCCCAGATGGGGCACTCTCCCTCGCACCCTCCGGCCGGCTGTGGGCACCTCCCGCGAGTCTTCCTCCTTCCCGCCTCCCCCACCAGTCCCATGTTCCCAACCCCTCACGCCTGACCTCAGGCATTAAAGATGTGCTGTTTTGCTTCAAAGCTACTGGACATTCTTTGATATTAGATACAGAAAATGGCCAGCTGCTAACTTTACAGCAAGCAGATTGGTTTAGCCATTTACAGCCCAGGGTAGTTAGCGAACAGCCGCCGTCCCGAGCCAGCCTTGAGTCCATCGTCTGCAGAGCAGAGGTGGTGGGGGCACCCCTCACACAGTCCCTCTGCAGGCTAAATAAGTGCTCAGTGTGGTTCCTGGCACAGCACCAGGGTTCCACAGAGGGCAACTATTATCAATTGTCACACAGATTCTGGCCACACGTACACAAGGCTGTCACAGTCCTCTCAACCATCACTTGTGCTCCAAATGGGTCAGTGGTCTCCTTTACTAAAGAGTTAAGTCACACTCTTTCATCTAATTCTAGGCTTTGCCTGTGACACGTCCGCACAGGTCTCACCAGCTCCACCCTGTGTGTCAGCCTTGCTGAGTGTAACAGTCACCATTGCCTAATAATGCCACATAACAACCATCCCCAGGTTGATGGGTCTGCAGGTTGATCTGGCTCCACTGGCTACAGGCTGGGCTTCAATGTATTCCACCTGTGCCCGTTCTGCAGCCCAGGCTGAGGGAGTGGTCACTGCTTCCCACCTGTTCTTTCCCTGACTGAAAAGCCAAGCCAAGCAGAAGAGCACATCAAAGGCCTCCACTCGCTTCCCGTCTGCTAAAATTCCCCTGGTCACAGCAAGTCACACGGCCAAATCCAGCAGCAGTAAAGCAGGGATGTAGCAGCTACCACTGTAGGAGAGGGGACACTTCCCAATCAAAACCCCCGCCACGACACTGGACCGCCCACCTCCCTGAGCATGCCCCGTGCGTCCCCAGGCCTTGCTCCTCCGCGGGCCTCCCTTCCCACCCCTGCCTTCCTCCTGACCCGGGCCACTCCCGGGGAGGCTCAGCAGCCTCCTCAATAAAGCCTTTCTCCCCCAGAGCGCAGCGGGGCCCAGCCCGACGCTGAGCAGAGCAGGTTCCGTTGTTCCCATTTTCTCTGGACCCTCTGCACCTAGTAGCCAGGAATCCTGGTTGCTGCTGGGTGGCTGAACTCCTCAAGTTGCTCCAGCCCGTCTGCGTACTTCAGCAAGGGTAATGCCAGCTCTTCTCAAATAATTAATTCAAAAAATCTAAAACTAGAAAACCCTGTTAGCATCCTAAACTAGATTACTTGGGATGGAGAACTCTTGGATAACCATCTGATCAGAGCACAGCTCTGCGCAGAGGGGCCTTGACCGAGTGGGCCAGGCCACCCTGCGCACAAAGCACTTTTATAATTAATGAGTTCAAGCCTGGAGACAAAAGGCGAATCTCAGCCACCCTCACGGGCCACCAGCTTCTCCTCCGGCCCTGCACCCTGGCATCCACCCGATGGGTAGACACCAATTTCTGCTTCCCCCAGGGGCTGGGTTCCCCAGCCACAGCCCCGCACGCTGGGGGACACAGTCCCTGTGAGCCTGGGCCTGCTCCTGGTTCTCCGGATACAGCGTGTGGGCATCTGCCCAAACCCAGGGAGCACAGGGACTGCTCCGCTGAAAGGCCTCATCTCACAGAAGCTTGTCCTGGTTCAGACTTAAGGCATGACACGTTCTCCAGCAGAAATATGTCAACGCCAAAATAAATAAAAAAGAAAAAGTGAAAAAGAGTCAAACAGGCAATTATTTGTAATAGAAAAAACTATTGATTTTCCTTTTTTGATACATAGTCTAAATTATCCCTCAAGAAAAGTAGTAATGCATCTTTAAACAGATTTATTGGTTCTAGGAGGGGAAAAATGTATTATTTAACTTCAGTGCTATTGGATTGTTCTTTTATATGAGGTGTAGAAACAGGACAGACGAACAGAAACGGGACAGGGCCCTTCCTCCAAGGATCCAGCTTGGGGTCCCAATCAGGACACCTGGTGTCATCTTGGTGGATGGGTCCCACCACACATCACACCAGTCCAGTTTCCACAAGATCTGGCGTGCCCGGGAGAGGAGCGGGCACAGCCCTCTTGCCCCCGCCCCACCCCTTGAGGCCCAAATCCCTCCTTACAAAGGGCGTCCACGCTCACGGAGTCCTGCGGCCTCTCCGGCCCTGGAGCCAGAGCCCCTACCCTGAGCTGGGTTCTCCTCACGACTCTGAGCCCTGCCCGCCTCTTCTGAGGCCAGCGTCACCCAGACTCCACAGAGGGAGGGCTCGCAGTCCCCAGCTCCGGTGAGCAGCGGCCAAGGGAAAGGGCCACTGGAGGCCCCGGCGCCTCATCCTGGGCCTCTTGAAGACGGTCCTTAGGGTCCAGGACTGAGGACCTGGTGCCCAGCCCCTCTGTGCCTGTACACAGCTTGCCAGTCAGCCTGCCCAGGGGTCCAGCTGCCACCCGGAGGCCATCGCAGGACTGGTGGGGAGCACGCGGGGAGACCACTCGGAATGAGCGAGAGCGCTCCCCGGCACGAGAGCCCCGAGGGCAGGGACAGAAAGCCCAGGCCCCGGTTCAAGCCGAGCCCTGCTGGTGTCCACTCTCCACAGCTGAGCAGCGGGGAGGCTTTTGAAGCCCCTTGGTGAAGCAGAGATGGTCACCAGCACCCCGCAGAGGACAGCCACAGATCCAGAGGGCAGAACCACCAGGTGCAAGGCGGCACCGGAAGCCCCTGGACGGTCCTCTCTCTCCACTGGCCTCGTCCAGCCAGCGCTCCCCTCCCCACAGAGTCTGGGGGTCCATTCCTGCGCCCTCAGGAGACTCCCGCTCAGGCAGAGAGAGGGACGCCAGCCCTGCTCCTCCCGTTCACGTGGCAGGTCTCTCTGGTAGGATGACTTTGGGGTTCCCTTATGCTAGACGCGTGCCAAGCTGGGAACGATGGACAGAGTCTGCAAATATGCACGTGGCATCCACATGTGACATTCTGTCTCAGTGCGTGTGGGCTGAACGGCACCCCCTCCCCGTTGAAGCATCAAGATGAAGGCAAAGGTCGCCCTGGTCGCGGGACAGCAGGGCGTGGTGGCGTGCTCCAGCGCTCCTCCTGACGCAGCAGCCCACGCAAGCGAGTGCCCTCGTCCTCACCCCTCCGGCCCACAGACCTCAGCAGGGTCTGCCTGGGGACAGGGTGGATGGGAAGGACACTGGCACTGCACAGGATTGTCACCTGCCTGCGAGACCTCGAGGCGAACCCTCCCATGCGAACCTGCCCGTTCAGCATCAAGTCAAGCAAGAATGAAGAAAAGCTGCCGTGCAGGAGGGGGCTCCCCAACACCAGCCGCACACCTCCGCAGGTCCGGACCAGGGCGCCTGGCTCCAACCCCCAGGCGCAGAGCAGAGCCCCGAGTGTCCACACCCTCCGTGTGGCCCGTGCTGTCCAGCGGACCCTCCGGTAAAGCTCTCTAATTCAGGTGGCAGGATGAAGTGTGCCATGTCGTAATTAATCCCTCGTGTATTGCAAGCAATTTAATGTCAAAATAATCAACAGTAGCTTTTCTACCCTTTTGTGAGCACATAATAAATACTGTCATTTAGCCGCGGCAAACAACGGGTTTCTTTTGTGGTCTTTGAGTGAGTGTTTGTGAGGTAGATCCCAGACCTCCTTCCCAGAGCCCCGCCCCCAGTCCTGCCCACCGCGCTGCCATCCCCGACGTCCCTGGCAGGGGCTGTGCTCCCTTCCCAGAGGGTCCGTGCCCCGCGGCTGGTCTATCTCAGGTCCAGCACCCGGCAGGGGCAGCTCGACGGGGAGAGGGAAGGAACTGGATGGAGCCGTCGCCCTCCGCCACTGTCCTCCACCCTTCCTCGCGGATTTCTGGCAGTGACAGGACAGCTATTGTTATCAGACATTTGTGAGGCTGTCCTCGCCTCCGATGGCCTTGCCTTGTGTTGGGGACCCGCTCGCTCGCTGTGTAAGCCAGCTAAGTGAGGAGAGGAGCCAGCTGCCGGGTGCTGCCCGTCCCCAGGGACAGCAGAGGCTGCAGCCCTGCGGGGGCTCACCACAGGTCTGCGGCGACCTCCCTTCCGGGCACAGGCTCTCCTGTGAGATTACGGTAGTGACCACAGAGCCCAGGAGCAGCTCTACGTAGGTCACTCACCTCCAGGTGCTCCAGCGAGAAGTGACCTCTGACCTCTAGGCATGGAGGTGACACGTCACAACAGCAGCAAGACCAAAACATCACTGCTTCCATCTGAGGGCTCAGTGCCGACGCGAGCCGGAGTTAGCTTATGGTCAGCATGCACCAGAGTTTCCTGTGGAGTCACTTCATGCGTGAGTCCTCGGCATGCCCCAGCCCTTCATTGTCACGAAGAGTGAGTCTCTCCTGTAGGTGTCATCGCATTTCATAGATGTGCAGGAGCCCTAATTTAGGAGATAGCTAAGATTGCGGTTAGCTATGAGCCATAAACATTACCACCTTCCATGGTCTCGTGAGACATTGTGGATCGGGTTGGCGCCATTTGCATGGTCTCGCGAGACTTGCCCCGGGACAGCGCAGACGGGGTCAATGCCATTGTGTGTGTGGTGTGGTGGTTTTTGTAGGAGCGTGTATGGTGTTGGAGGTTGCTGGAGCCGGAGAGAGAAGAATAAAAGAACTTTTTCATTTCCATCCTGCCTCCGAGTTTTCTCCCACAGCGTCGTTGCTCCAAGCGGCAATCGCTTCAGGCAGCAACATAGATGTGCAAGGAGCCCACAACTGTTTAAGTCCCACGGCGATTGAATGTTCTTTACACTGTTACTGGTTCTTATTGAACTCATACGGAGTGTTTCGTTTGCCAACAGCTTTGGAGAGAGGCTCCACATCTTATGGAACTGAATGAATCACAATTCGAGCCTTCACACGTGCGTGTAGACACACGCACATTCACAATCAGGCAATAATCACAGCATCATAAGACGACCCTGAGTGCTAGCTCCCGAGGGGAGGGCCGTTCCTACCGCTCCTGGAATTCACAGTCCCTGTGCAGCATGTCGCACACTGTGGGTGTCCCATTGCTGTGCGAGGTTGACACCATTGGCACTGGGTAGAAGGAGGAGTCAGAGACACAAATGAGGTAGTGGGCCACCCTCACAACACAGGAGGGGCCCTGTTCGGGCTTCAAAGCATTGGAAGCGGTGGTGTCCACCTGTAGTCCCCGCGACCTGGGAGGCTGAGGCAGGAGGACCACTGGAGCCTATGAGTGGGAGATCAGCCTTGGCAGCTAGGCTAGACTCCCTCGCAAAAGAATAACAATTAATTACATAAAATAAATAAAAACCTTAATGATTCGGTATCTTTCCTAGAGCAGAACGCAGGTCTGAAGGCATTGGGAAGAAGTTGAAAAGCACGTGGCGTGTTTGAGTGGTAAGTTTCTACACATCATGAAGACTTTTTTGAATTGCCTGGTTAGACGAACTAGCCAATCACCCAGTTGCATCTGGAGAGAATGGAAGCCAGGTGGGGGGAGGAGGGGCACAATGTGCTGGGAGAGGCTGCAGAGGGCAGGGAGGAGCCCGGGACCCCACACTCTCGGGTGCCAGGTGGGCAGGTCTGCCCGCAGGCAGGGGGCAATACCGAGGGGCCTTGCCTGCGGAGAGCTTACCATGGGCTGCGCTGCCACGTGCATCTCTATTACCAGGACAAGCAGCTCCGTCCACAGGATTCTCTAGTTCCCCATGAAGTGGCTTCAGATGTGCAGCGGCGGGAACACAGCACGGAAGGCTTGCAGGGCAGCAGTTAAGACCACCAAATCAATCTCCCTTGTAGACTTTCTTTTAAAATAAACTTATCTCTGCAAACCGCCTCCTGAAGCTTTCCAGTTAGCAGCAGAGTCCCCTGGTTTACGAGCTGGCGGCAAAGTCCTAAAGCCAGCAGCTCCTGCAGGAGACACACGCACCAGCACGTAAGTACTGTCATGACAATAAAATGTGGCAACCAAGTCACTATAAATTCACACGCACTCACACGCACACACTATACATCGCACGTGGGCCGAAAAAGAAAAACTTGCTCACAGTGTCTCGTCTTTAAGAGGACATATAGCCACAGAAACAGGCCCGCTGACCTCCCTCCACACTGGCCTCAGCCAATCCGCTGCAGACAGCAGCCATCAAACAGACAAGGTGGCGGTCCCCGAATGTTTTGCTCTGGCACAACCAGGCTCTGTGCAAGGTGGTGGGAGGTGCAGGAATATTTCCCCAGCGTTATTGCGTGACATGCAATGGGACTGCAGCCATGCAAGTGATTAGCACAAATCAACAGGACGCCCGTTTGCAGCATCAGTCTCGAAAACGTCCATGGTGACACAGAAAGAGGAGAAAGACAACACAGGACAGGGCACAGGGACTTTGCTGAGACGTGACTGGACGGCAGTGCAGGGCACACGCGAGGAGGGAGCTGTGCACGGGCGTGCGGGTGCCGACGTGCTGCCCTCAGCAGTCTGTGTGCCCCCCGGGCTCCGAGCACACGCGCACACACACAGCTTTCCTAAATGTGGCTAACAGAAACAGCGCCAAGACCATCTTCACAGTCCACAACGGCTCCGTGATTGGGTGATTCCATGTGAAAGTTTCCTGCTTTACCCAAGGCCATTCTGATCGTAGCAAATATGATCTCTGAAGTCGCAACTACAGATGGGCGTACCTCACGGAGCCAATGCCCGCAGCAGGGCAGAGAGCAGAACCTGTCCCTGAGGGACTGGTCAACCTGGGGGCGTGGCCCTCCTCCTCCCTGAGGCCTGCAAGCCAAGGCCGCTCACTCTTCCAGCAGTGGGGACATCTCCCCCCCACCCCCTCTTCCCTCAAACCTTCTCACTTAAAAAAAAAAAAAAATCTATGTAATTATTCTCTTCAAAATGACTCTTCATTTTAGCCAATCTAGAAAACCAAAGGGCTGGAACATTTGCCGGGGACGTTTTCTTTAACGTCCCAGAAATTGGAACTGAATTCTGCAGCTCAGGCGTTGACGACTTTTTGAGATTTTTGAACACCAAGGAACCTCACAAGGACACTGTTCACTCTTAACCGAGAATCCCTGAGATGCCAGGAGCTAGTTACTGAAAATAAAGCCTGTCGTGAGGCGGTGCGGGACTCCGCTCCCAGGGCTGCGAGGAGACAGAAGTCGGCCCGTGTCCCTGCGGCTTCCCTGCGCGGGCAGCACACGAGGGCCAGCAAGACCGCGGCTGCGGTGGGCAGGGCGGGGCGCACTGCACCGGCCTTCCTCCCTCCAGCGCCCCACCCCTGGGGCTGGAAAGGGAGCCTGCGTGGAATCTTCCCCTGCACACCTACAGCTACAAAAGGGCTGCTACTGGCTGAGTCTCCCTGCCTCCCAGGCGCAGTGTAAGTGCTTTTATACATGATCTTTAATTCTTAAAAGAGCCCCTTCATATCGTTCTAAACCCATTTTATAGATTCCAAGCAGGGTGTGCAGGACCTGCAGAGCTGCCCCACTTCCTACAGCACGTCCACAGCAGCGGGGACTCAGGATCAGCAACCTGCGGGTGAGGACAGCAGCAGGGACTCAGGATCAGCAACCTGCGGGTGAGGCTGGACCTACACCACCTCCCCCGCAGAGGCATCCATGGTTGTTTAGCAACAGTAGGAATTAAGCCAAGAGGTGTAATCCTGTTAATAAGTATTATTGAATGCCAGCTATGCGCTCAATACTAAGAAGAAAATAATAAGACAATTAACCCTTGTTGCTTCCTCCCCTGCTTTACCATCAGCTTCTTAAAGGGCCACCTTTGAGCAACAGGGAAAAAAAAAAATCAGTCCCCAATTACTCATTCTTTCTCCACTTCCCAAGAAATTACCAACCAATTATTTTGGTCCTACATTGATTAAATTTAGCCAAGAGAAAGAAAATATACAAATAGTTTGCATATTTTAATTGGATGGCCTTTTTTATTTAATTTAGACAAGTCTAACCTATCTCAGAGAATAAAAACTTGGCGATTCTAAAAGATAATTGCATGAAGAACACAGCATAGCTCCCTTAGTGTTTTTTGTTTTTGTTGCTCTTGTTGTTGTTGTTGTTTTGTTGGTTTTGAGGACAAAGGAGGAACTGTGGCAAATATTTGGTTATTTTATTTAGCATAAGTGGATCCTTACCACTTTGACTTTCCATTCCTAAAATTCAGCTCAGGCCTTCTTTCAAGACACGCGTCAGTTGGAGTGTGGGGTGGTCTTGCCACACAGAAGACACGTTCTTGTGCACACCACATGCCTTCCTCAACAGCAGCATGCTTAGATCTCCACCACCAAACTGCTCTTCTTGGTTAGGTCTTGCCCATGACAGCAGTCACCATGGAAATCACCTCGACCTGACACAGGCAGAAACTCAAGCTGGCCCAGAAGATGGGGTAGGTTCTGATTTGATGTGTTATATAGACAAATAAGCAGAACTTTCTTCTCTGTCATGAGTAAAAGCAAATCTGTTGCACTCCAAGGGCCAGAAATAAAATTATTTGTTATAAATGACTAAGGTAACAGCTGGAATCTACAAAAAGTTCATTATGCCCAATTTTAGGATTTGCGAAAGTTGTGATGGCAGCATTGATAATTGGTTGGTCATCAGTATCATGCAAAGATAATGAAAATAAATGCACCGACCTGGGGATGTGTTGCCAGCCTTGTGTATACAAATGGCTTTAAACATCTCATTGTGTTCTGTGGTTCTGCATAAACAGTAAGCAACCTCATGACTTGGAAAGAGAATACGCGGCTAAAACTCACCAAAGGGACAGTCTGATATCTCTGCTGCGTCTCTCTGGTAATGCCTAGAAGTGGGGCGCGTGGACCCTGGGGCGGGAGGAGGAAACGCCACCAAGCTTCTCAGAGAGCAGCTTGCTTGTGGCTCACCAGGAGCCCCGTTAGGTGCGGCAGGCTCCAGTCCCACGGAGCTGGCACGGGCCTGACTGCCTCCATTTTTAACAAGCTCCTGAGCGATGTGGTTCTGCGGCCCCTCGGCACACTCTGAGCAGCAAGGCGCTCCCGCAGGGCTCATCTGTAACTGAAACCGTGATGCAATGATTCAGATACAGAGAAGGAGAGCGCTGTGTTAGCCATTAGAAAGAATACGATATCCAGAACATCTGGAGAATATATTTGAAGAAGCATAGTTTAAGTTAAGCATTATAAGTAGCCTTTGTGATTTCACAGTTTGGTGATATTTGTTTGACTCTGGGACCTCAATTCTGTGAAGTCTCTTATTCATCCCTTCACATCCCCGGGAAGTGGCACTCCATACATAGGTGGAAAGCACGTGTGACCAAAGCCGTAGTACCCACCAGCAAAACTTCAGTGACAAAGTATGTCACTGAAAAGAAAACACAGTGGTTGTCCCTCATACATGCTTTTGTCTTCTGTAGTTCCAGTGGTCCTTGTCAGCCATAGTCTGAAAATATTAAATGGAAAATTTCAGAAATAAGCAGTTCCTAAGTCTTAAGAGTACGATTCACTAGTTGTGAGTGGTGTGATAAAATCTTTTTTTTTTAATTTATTTTTATTCTAATTTATTATGCATGCTTGCAGAGTGCGATTCATTTCATATTACATATAAAGAGCACAATTTTTCAAGTCACTGGTTTTACATAAAGTATTTTCACAACAATTGTGTCTTCATACATGTACTTAGGGTAATGATGTCTAACTCATCCTGCCATTATTACTATCCCCTTGCCCCCTCCGCTCCCCTTCCCCCCTTTCTTCTATTTAAAGTTGCTTCATCCTTCTCATCCACCCTCCCCTGCCTTTATAAGTCAGTATCTTCACAACAAAGAGATCATGTGACCTTTGGGTTTTTGGCTAACCTCACTTAGCATTATTTTCTCCAACTCCATCCATTTACCTGCAAATGCCATGATTTTATTCTCTTTTAGTGCTGAGTAGTGTTCCATTGTGTATATATACCAAAGTTTCCCTATCCACTCATCTGCTGATGGGCATCAGGGTTGGTTCCACAATCGAGCTATTGTGAATTGTGCTGCGATAAACATTGATGTGGCTGCATCCCTGTAGTAAGCTGTTTTTAAGTCTAATGGGTATAGACCAAGGAAAGGGATAGCTGGGTCAAATGGTGGTTCCATTCCGAGTTTTCCTAGGAATCTCCATACTACTTTCCAGATTGGCTTCACCACTTGCAGTCCCACCAGCAATGTATAAATGCTGTCGAGGATGTGGTGTGATGAAATCTTGTCCATCCCTTTGTCCAGTGAGTTCACTCTGTATGCACTACCCACCCATTAGTCCCATAACCAACCATCTTGGTTATCAGCATTTGGTGTTTCCTTTGGGGTTTTGGAACATTTTCCCCTTGCATAAGAGGGTATTACCTGGAATCGTTTACACATCTTTCCTACTTCTCTCTCTCCTTCCTTCTTGGCTCTTTTCTTCCTGACAGCACCTTTTCCAGGCATATCAGTGTGTTCATTAAGTAATATAGCTAGCAGTTGGCCGTGCTGCTTTGAGCTCTTGAACAGTAGGTCATAGCCCCAGGCCCTGGACACAAAGGGAGCCATGTCCAGCCCTGTACCTTCTTATGAAGGACAGAGAGCCACACCGTCAATTCAAAACGCTCCCCAGCAGACACATCTGAAGTCTATAAACTGGTTAAGAACTATAAATCTGCCTATTAGAAAGTCATTTACGAGAGGGAAGACTGTGACATTTGTGAAATGTTATGCAAGCGTCTTCTCACTTAATTTTAACTCTTTATTCCACCCTTTGTTTCAAAATGACTTACATTGAATTTTTCATAAAGAAATGTAAATGTTAACATTTTTTCCATTCCCCTGACTATAGAGCAACTTAACACTAAGGCTAAGTTTTTAGGAATCAATTACCCTAGGGCAGGCAAATAATTTGGTTGAAAACGTCTTCACAGATCTTACTAATTCAAAACTTCAAACTAATACTTTATGAAATTTTGCAGCTGCAAACACTCAGTCATGACACTGCACACCTTCTTTTCTGAATGGCTGCGACCCTATGGGCTGCAACCCAGAGGGACAGACTATGCCAAACAAGTAAAGATTTCTATCGAATTTTTAGAGTAGCAAGTACTTTATAATTCTCAAACTTCCCAAACCACTAAATAAATCACATCAGTTCAGCTTTGGCAATGCCACATCTTACCCTCAAAACACATACACACAAACAAATTTAAAATAGAATATAACTTAATATTGAACTTATGCAAATAAATAATGATATAAAATAATGATACAAACTTCGTTAGTGTTTGAAAGATCTAGAAAAATGAATAATGTCATTCCCAACTTTTTTAATCTTAGTTTAACAAAATATATTTTTATTTAGCATCCTAGATTTTCCCAACTCATTGGTAAAAATTCATTATGCCTTTACTACTCTCAAGTATATTTATTTCATAAATCTTTTATTTCTAAAAGCCTTCTCCTTCTGTCTTAAAATGCATGAATGCCAGGAAGTTCCAATTTTATCTCAGTATTGACTTTTATGTTGATAGATATGCTTTTGTTTCTTTTCTCCTTTATTTGTATAGAAATCACATGATTTTTTCCTTTCTTTTTGATTAAAATGTTATATTTGATTTTCAAGGGATAAAGTAGCTCACACAAACCAAAGAAGATAAAACTTTGAATCTAAAAAATAGCCAAATGGACCAACCAAGCAATATAGAAAAGCTGTAAATCAACAGAGCCATGAATTAGTCACGCCACTCAATGTCACATTGGTGATCTAATTTATTTTTGAGAGAATTTACAACTATTCAATCTTCACTATTTATTAGTTAAGGGTGAAATATTTATGTCTTGTTAATTCTTCTTATAAGCTATTAATTCAGACAACATGCAACATATAAACAATCACGATTACATTATCCAAACTTGGTAAATTGTGGGTTCAGACACTGTGTCAGGTGGACTGATGGCTTTTATAGTTCCTTTTAAGCCCAAGACTCCCTGATTAGATTAAAAGGGGCTCTAGGTGGGTGCCGAAGGACACACTGGCAGCCTGAACGAGTCCAACTCAGTGTCTAAATGGCCCTCCTTCCCCGCGCACTCAATACCTGAACACATTGCACAAAGTGTTGATGACTTTTTGTTGCATTTGTGTTGCCAAACTCAACCTGGAGGCACTTCAGGGATGTTAATGTGACTGGGTTCTGATCCTCCCAAACCGCCCATCATCCTTTATCTGAGGACTGTCTGTTCTGGGTTCTTGTACAATAAAGATCGAGAGGCACATCTTGGAGGGAACCTCCTGGATGTGAGGGTGGGACCCAGGTGTTCTGGGGACACGGATTCTAGATCTATTCTTTAAGCCAGTTGCTTTTCATATTTTGTATTTGTTGTATTCAAGGTTCCATAGTGAGAGAGAACAAAGGCTTAGTGTGGTCGTGTGGGGCCATTTCTGCAGTCTTGAGCAAGCTGAATCTATGCTGTGCTGTTTTGTTCTCTTGGTGGTATGAAGAAGAGAGCAGAGGAATGTTTGGCTTTTAATTATATACATGTGGCATTCAGCAGGTACTGAGAGTGATATTTTAAGCTCCCTCAGCTTTGTCTCAAGGTATGAGTGTATTAATTCCTATGCAAATCGCTCCAGAGTTCACTGTCACGCTGATGCTGGAAAAAGAAACTTCCATATACTGGTTGAAGGAGAGAGGAGGAATTCTGGGAGCATGTATGAAGAACAGGGGCTGAATCAAGAAGAGTCCTTCTGAATGCCCCAAAGTTTCTAATATTAAGTGACATGAACAGAGTCCTTGTGTGAGGGTAGGTGTGACAAACGCCATCCAATAAACCCACAGCATGAGCCTAATTCTTAGGTTCCGAGGAGGCAAGGGGGCTCCTCCAGGTCTGGCTCACAAGCCAGACATCCCAGCAAGAGAAGCCGGGTCGTTTTCATTGTGGCCATACTTTTTGGCAGTAAAACAGGTGACTCTATGGGGAGAGTTAGGTAGAAAAATCCTATTCACCAACATAACCAGGGTTAGGAGTCCACCTTGGGACACAGTGAGGTTTAGGGATGATGCTCACTCCTGTCCCCGAGACCTTAACCCCAGCTCCTGTTCCCAACTCAGAATCACTGACTCAATAAAGAAGCCTTTGAGCCTTGGAATTATAGCCCGGGCTAAAGGTTTAGCCAAGACTGTAGAAATGTCAAAACAGACACAAATATCAACGGGGCATCGAGCAGGGGAAGGAAGGCAGAAGAAGAGGAGCAAGAGGAAGGAGCCTGACCCCCCCATGCACACGGTCGTGGGTGGAGGTCTCTGGTGACGTCACAGGCCTTCTCCTTGGCTCTGCTATGAACGGCCTGCACAACTGCGGGTTTGAGGTACCTCGGCTCACGCCTTGCCTGCCACCGGCCTGTCACCTGTCAGTTATTTCCCTATTGGTGACAGCTACATTTTTTTGAAGACTACATTTTTCTAAACTTTTCCCCAAAGATGCTTAATCACCCAAGTTCAGAACATTGGCCTTGTCTTGGTTTCCACGATGAGAGAAGTTTAGACCCCAGACCCTCCTGGAGGACGCTCAGGGCTCACTCACCAGGGCCACGCGCCCTTTGGTGGGTCGTCACCCAACAGAGCTGCCACGGGCATGGCCACCCGTGTTGCTGGCAGCCCCTGGCCCAGCTCAACGTGGCGTCCACGATGCCGCCGGGCAGTGGTTGTGCGTGAACAGGAAACAAGTCTCTCCCCAGAGTTCCCAGGCTCTTCCATCTGCCACAGCCGGGACTACGAGGTGCCTTCGGCTTCATTTTTCCTTCCCCAAACTAATCTGTGACTTCTGTGCCTTGCTGAGATAAGAGGTGTCTTTTCAGAGGTAAACATTAAAATATGGTTTTGAAACCACTGGTATTTCCAGGAAGCAGCTGGGAAACAGGGGTGTGGTTGAGATCTAAGCACTCTCTTTCCCGCTTCTTGATTCCACTGTGACAGTCACACTGGAGAAGCTGTTTTCCACTTTGGAAGGGTTGCTGACGTTAGCAGCATCTCTTCCAACCAGAGGGTGCTTGTCAAGTGCTTCTCCAGCGCCTCCCTTCCCTGCCTCGGCATCCACCACCTGCAGTGCCAGTTCCTGGGGGCCTAACCATGCAAGGCAGTGGGCCCGGGTGATGCCTGGGAAGAGAAGCTGCATTTGTGCCAGAGAAAAGAGCTTCTCGTGACCCCCTGGGGACCCGGCTGGAGCTCTGCAGGTGCTAATCAGGAGGCCACCACAAGGCCAAGCCAAGCCGGGAGACTGGTTCTAAAGACGGCCCACGAGGCCCCCATTCCTCCCGTGCCACTGATTGCCCTTAGCACAAGTCTGGAGAGAGAGGTGACAGTGTTGGGGAACACGGCCATCCACCATGCACCCCCTGTTGCTGCCTGAAGCGATGGCCGCTTGGAGCAACGAAGCCGCGGGAAGAAGTTCAGAGGCAAATTGGAGACAAACAGCTTTTTATTCTGATAACCTTTTTCTCTGGCGCTAACAACGACTAACACACGCCGCACACACCACCAAAAATGGCGCTGACACGATCAGCAATCTCGGCCAAGTCACTCGAGATCCCGGGCCAAGTCCCGTGAGACTATGGAAGGCGACAATGCCCAAATCTCCATGGCTCATAGTCAAACGCAATTTAAGCCATCTCCCCAAACAGGGCTCCTGCAACCCCCCACAATCACACTTGGTGTAAAAGGTGGTTAACTATCAGTCCACCAGGAATCCGTCCACTCAGTGAGTTCTACCCCAGGAAGACCTGAGCAAACAGAAGCTGCAAAAACCCAGTAAAGTGACCCAACGCTGGGACGCTGGAGCAGACCCCTCTGGACGTGGCACAGAAGCATGTTTCCGCACTCACTGCCCTGGCTTACGGAGCACGTGTGTTTATGAATGATTATTACACTTCCCCAGGAAATACTGAGACATATTTTAGAAGAAATATTCCAACTTGTTACACTTGCAAAAGTAATAAACTGGAAATATGTGACCTTTAAACATTAACTTTTATTATTTTATTATTATTTTTAATTATTCAAAATAATTAAGACTAAATTGATAAATAAAAACAATTTTGTAAGATTTTCTATTGATCCTCTATCCTAGTTCCTCAGAATCACTCCAAATTGACTAATTGTTTACAGAATGATAAATTGCAGATATTACCTCCTAAGATACTATGCAGCTAGGACCCAAAGCTACTACATGCTTTATTGTTCAGTGCCACCAAAAAAAAAAAGTTCAGTTTCAGTGATGGGATTACAAATACAATCTTTTGCTTGTTTGTATTTTCCATATTCCTAAAATGAGTACACATTATTGTTGCTAAAATAATAAAGTTTTATAACTAAAAAATAGTAAAAAAAAAAAAAAGGGGGGGGGGGGGGGGGATGGGGGGATATAGCTCCAGTTGGTAGAGTGCTTGCCTTGCATACACAAGGCCCTGGGTTCAATCCCCAGCACCAATAATTATAATAATAGTAGAGCCACAAGACTCGCATAATAGCAATTGCAGGAGCCCTGTTTGGGGATTGACTTGAATTGCAGTTGACTATGAGCCGTGGAGATTTGGCCATTGTCGCCACCCGTAGTCTCACGGGATTTGTTGCGGGATCTCGAGTGACTTGGCCAAAATTGCTGATCGGGTCAGCGCCATTTTAGTGGAGTGTTTGGCGTGTGTTAGTCGTTGTTAGAACCAGAGAGAAAAGTTATCAGAATAAAAAGCTGTTTGTCTCCAGTTTGCTTCTAAAGTTCTTCCCGCGGCTCCGGTGCTCCAAGCGCTTCAGGCGGCTACAAGCAATATCATAAATACCATGATACTGTTTGCCACCCAGGTGGACTACCCTTTCTCACTATCAGGAACTGGAGGCTTTGGATTTTGTTTCACTCAAACTTGGGAGTCTGTAATTTGGGAGAGTAGGAATTGCCCCCCAGCTCTCCTCTGCCGCACCCAGGAGCACAGGAAGAGTGTCTCCACTCAGATGGACCATGAGCAGGAAGAGGGACTGAAGAAGACTATCAGGAGGCTTGTTTTCATGCTTCCTGGGGTTTGGAACATTTGCCACATACATGAAACACATGCAGATATCACAGGTAGAATTTTAAATTTATTTTCTAAATGTTTTCAAAATAATCCAAATCCTGACTTTCTTATTATAAAGGATGCATTATTCACTACAGTGTAGTCTCAAAGGAGTGGAAATAGGCCCCTCCCACACACAAACCGTAGATTGTTATCAGATGCCAGGTGAGTCCTCTAGAATTGTATTTTGCTGTCTGGAGTCTGGAACCTTCTTAAACTTTCAGCCGCTAAGGATGCGGGAAGCTGCTGCTGAGCTCCCTGTCAGGGGCGCGGGGGGCTGGGAGGAAGGGTGGCCTAGGTGGGGTTCTCTGCGCTCAGGCTTCTCTGGAATGTGCTGCACGTGCACCGGTGAGGGCCCTTCTCCTGCCCTCTGGGGCACAGCCCTCAGACTCCGCCTGGCTGAAGAAATCAGGGGAGAGCTGAGAAGAGTTAACTGTGCATTTTGAGGGAATTTCTCCCACTGTCATTTATCAACTCCTGGCCGTGTCTAGGTGACACCTCTGCATTCACACAATATCAGCACATTCTCACAGATCTAAAAAAGAAGTCCGTTTTCCAGGGATGAATAGATAACTCTTCACTCTGAACCCTGGGAGCTGACACGCTTGTGTCTCTCTGTGCCCAGGGGCGTGGAAAATGCATGTAGGGCTGCTGGAAGCGTGGCAGTCAAACAATGCCACCCTGAACTTTCCCACTGTGATTTGCTACCTGTCCCCAAAAACCTCGAAACCTGGGCTCTGGCCAGAAGTAAATGAGCAGCAAAAAGAAAGAAAGAAATAATGTCTTTGTAGTATTTATGGTCTGTGGTCTGAGTAGAAGCAGGAAATACCAGAAATTTCCAAGAGAGGGGCTGTTTCCAGCAGATTTTTCAGACTAATTTTGCATAACCACATTTGCTTATCCAAGAGACTTAGACAGTTTGAATTAAGCATTTGAACTTCCAGGGGCTCATTTGAACCAAAGCCAAACTCTGAACTTTTCAGGTTTCCCCGTCATTAATCAAAATTCCGAAGATCAATGGCACGTAATGAATCAAGCATAATAGCCACCATCAATTGGGATAGCAAGGAGTCGCACCAGGGGAGCGCCAGGAGCTAGCGGGATAGAAATCTGGCTGACTTTGAATACCAAGTGAATCCGGGTGCCGTCCAGCCTGCGCGAGGCACTGCTCCTGGAGGTGAGGGAGTAGCCCTGACCCCTCCCGCACACGGTGACACAGCCTCGGCCGTGAGGCTCCTGGTGAGGTCCACGCTTCCCGGTGCTGCTCTGCCATCTCTGAGCCACCTAGGGCCCACGTCTTAACCATAGACTCCCCTGCTCACCACGTACACCCCATCCGGTGAGGAGGCCTCCCCACCGAGGTTCCCGGCCTGCGGCCAGCCATCAGGCCCACCCGGGCAGGGCACAGAGGCTCTCACGCAGCCAGTCTCATCCTCTGGGAACCGGCCCCTCCCTCTGGGCACTTCAGGCCCGCGCAGGGCCCACTGCTGTCCCTGCTGCGGGAAGCAGAGCAGAACTCCTGGCCCCGCCTGGGTGGTGGAGCCCCTCTGGCACTGAGGGCGAGCTCAGCCAGCACACCCCACTCGGTGCCCTGTGTCCGACCGACCGACCGTCTGGTACTATTTAGGGATCTTCCCCACAATACGGTGAGGAGGAAGGGATCAAACGGGCGGGGGACATCAGTAAAGGACAAATTTACAGATTCAAGGGCATTTGTAGAAAAGTTTCGGAAATGAGAGCTACAGGCATTTTTTTCCCTGAGAAACATTTAGAACCTGACTTGGGTCTCTCCCTGTGAGCCGCGTGCACGTGTGGACATGTTGTGCACACACAGGGAAGCTACAGCCCCTCTCTGGCCCCTCGACGCCACTCCTGCCTCCCACGAAGGTGTCCATGGAACCTAGACCCACAGGATAGTAGCAGATGTGTGGGAAAAGCATGGTCTCTGGCCACACGGGCTTGAGGTATGCTGACTTTGACAGACAGGGTAATAATCACTAATGTGCATTCTAAACCCCCAAATCCATTTCTAGCTCCAGTATTTCAGAATTTCTGGCAAATGTCTGTCTACATAATAACCTGTGTGCTTAGAGAAAAAGTCGAATACAATGATGAAAACATGTTCTTGACCTTGGGTCTTGACCTTGGCCCTATTTCTCCATTTTTCCCATAAAGAATATACGTATCAGTTTGTCATACATAAGAGGGGAAGCACGACGGCAAGTTATCTCAAGTTACTCTTGAACAAACCATTTTCATTCCCTTTGCTGCTGCTCCACCCAAGAACACCATCCCCCACCATTAGCTCCAAAAAGTCCCCAAAATAATAAACACTTCCCCCTGTCTCACACGTCCTTCCTCTTGAGGACCAAGTGAACATCTGGAGGCTCACGTTCAGCCCGTGGCAACGAGAGAGCAGGCAGAAACTTCGGAGTTGTATTTAAAGAGAGCCCCATTGCTTCGGAGACAAAGCAGACACAAGATCATGCCAGTTAAAACCTTAACATTTGTCCTAATATTAGAAAATTCCATCTATTAGGATATGATTCAGGCTAGTGCCTTTGTTTACAGGACGCACATTTTAAAATTTCTTGATTCTAAGACTTCCAGGATAATATTCTGGAGAATTTCTCCACCAAGGTCATATTGAAGTCATAGATTAAATAGAGAGAGTGAGGCCGAGGCAGGGAGAGAGTGGATAATAAGTGAGTTTGCAACAAATGCTGGCCACATAGGGTGGGCAGAGAAGATTGACTTGCTAGGCCACCTTGATACAAAGACCGTCGAAGGCCATTCATTCTAGAAAGATCTAAGAATCACTTTGTACAAGACTATTTTAATTTAATTTTAGATGAATTTGTGTCCTTTTTAAAGATTAAATTCACTTTAACTGTTTCACCTGTGTGGATCCTTACTATAACTGATTGACAGAAGGTAGCACCAACCCCAGTGCTGTAGACCCTGTCATATCATTATTACAGCTGAAATAACTTAGTTATTCAGAAATTAAGCAGATACTATGAAACGTACTGTCCTAGATACTAAGGACAAATACGTGACTCAGACATGGTCCTTGTCATCAAAGCACTTTTGGTCTTCTTCAGTACGAAAAAGGATCCATTTGGTTTCAGGGACATTAACATTTGATGTGGGTTTGAAGGAAAACATCTTAGGAAGTTTAAGCAACATATACTGTTGAAATAATTGTAACTGATTGTTAACATGCTGTATTTTAATCAATTGGTTAGTCTAAAACCATTTCAAACAGATTTTTACCTGAACATGGAAGTAAGATGTCAAATGCAAATGGTGACATCATTATATTCTTGCACTCACTGAGTTGTCTCCTGGGTCATTATTATAATAATGAAGTGACCAGCAATTAAAACATCCTTTACCCAAGAGCCCAAGCTGGGGCTTCATGAATATCTTCCTAGAAAGAAGTGGCTAATTTCTAAACTCAGATATTTGTCAAATCAATAGGGAATGGGTGCTTTAGAGCATTTTCTTCAGACAACTGGATAACTATGAAGAAAAGCAAAGATGGATGCCTCACAACTTCAAGGAAAATAAATTCCAGCTGAATTTTAAAACTGACATAAACATGAAGGCATGGAAATGATAAGAGATTATGGGGTAAATAATTGTGCCTGGATGAGGACAAAGCATTAGACATGGCAGGCATCAAAGCCAGAAGCTACCGAGGCAAGGCTGCCTGCCTCAGACACGCCCCATGCACAGTCGGGAGGAGCGCAGGCACAGGGCTTGGCACACGGGACGTGGGAGTCTCCCCAGCTGCGTGGCAGATTACCACAAGTCCAATGTCTTGAAGCAACACAGACTCATCTTTCTCAGTTCTTGGGTGTCTCAACCGCAGCAAATCCCACTCCTCTCCTTCCTTAGCAGTTCACCAGGCTGAAGCCCAGGTGGGGGCTATGTCCTCAGCTGCAGGCTAGACTGGGAAGGGACCCACATTTAAGTCCCCCAGGGTCTGGCACAGGTAGTTGCTGCTGGCTGTCACACAGGGCCTCACTGCATGCCTCTCTGTAGACACATGAACATGCTGCGTGCCTCTTCAAGGCCAGGGGAGAAATGCCACTCAGAGTCACTCTCCTAGGGGAGGCCAAACCCTCCTTCAAGGGGTCCCCAAACTGTGCCAAACCAACCTGGAATAAGTCCACTGGTTGGGATTCTTACACACACTAGTGAAACTCCTGTGCTGTGCCATGAACACAGCCTACTCACGGGAGGGCACCCGCTCCGTGGTCAGCAGTCACCCACACCTCAGGGGAGGGTGATACAGAGTGCGTCCACAAGAGTGGGGTCCTGGGGGCATCTCAGTGTCCTGGTCACCAGCCAGAAGATCAGCAAGTCCTCTCAAATAAGTGAATGGCCAACTAGTACAATGAAAGAAATTCAAACGTGAACTCCAAACTCAGAACAACATTCTATAACCATAAAATTGTATTTTGGTCTAGTTACATCATAACTTTTAAAATGTTCAAGACATAAGAAAAAGAAAATTTTAAACATTCAAAATATACAAAACATGAACAGTTTAAGTAAATAAAGAAATAAACACAGATAGTAATGAGAGCCTCTTCCCTGTGTGACAGGCTGGCGAAATGCTGCTGAAGAGAACACGCGTTGCTCACGGCCAGGGGAGAAGGATCGCAGCTCACACCCTGGGGCAAACGAGCTGACAGAACTTGACGGAGAGCATCTTAGCAAAATGTACCCGACACCTCCAGAAAGCCCGTGCTTCTGCCCAGAAGCCCCATTTTGGGTAGTTGACCCTAAGGGAAAAAATGGAGAAGAGGATGAAGATGGATGTCCCCCTTGTGTGTCAGAAGAGTCGTGTGAGCACACACATTCTTGTCCCCTCCCCACATCCCAGTAACTCCAAAATGAAATGGAGAACAGAAGAGATCTCAGGCAAAGCCAGAATTTGATGCAGCTCTTGGAGACTGCATCAAACTCACACAAAAGAAAATGTTGTCACAAAACAACAAAATTTAAGTTCTTGGTGGTGAAACAAAGGAAGTCACAAGCCAGGCTACACTGAGGAGAAGCTTCCAGAAAAGATGGGAGCGCTGTTGCCTGGCTCACTCCAGACAGAGCCGCCCTTGAGAGAGATGTGCGAAGAGCTTAAGCGTCACTGTCACCATTAACTGAATGCACTCTACGTAATTGCCACTGCCACCCCACCAAAGTTAAATATCAAACAGCAATGACGAGGCCCAATGGTGACGTCAGAGAAAAGCTGGGGAGCGGCACTGTAGGTTGAGATTAACTTGGACTTTGCTAAAGTGACGTCAGTCAGTCGCCTGGACGCCACAGGTCACTCGCTGAGCATGGGGCTGGGTTGGCAGGGCTGCCGGAGTCACGGGGCAGTGGTGGGGCTCTGCCACATTGGCTCCTGCCCGGACGTGGACAGCTGAATGTGTGACGTGGAGCAGCAGCAGCCTGGCCACGGAAGGGGGTGGGGCCGGCTCCCTGCGGACGGCCAGCACCTGCCAGCTCTCTGCCTTTGCTGTGGGTCCCATCAATAAGAGTCCCTGCAGTTAGGGGTTATGCCACCTTTTTCCTCCAGCCCCTCATTTCTCTGGATTTCAGCCCCTTGAAATTTTGGCAGTCAAACGACCACAGCCGCTGCAGTGGTGGCCACCTGCAGCACCGCAGTGCAGGGGGCTTCGCCCTCAGGAAGGCCTGGGCCGGCCCCTCGACCCCTCCAGGAGCAGCTGACCACCTGGTTTGGTCACACTAGACCCATCTTTGCCTCCCTCTCAGTTACTAGTAAAATGTCTGTATATTTCTAAAATAAAAGGGGGAGGGTATATAACACCACACTAAAAATCCCCATAGTAAGTTTTAGGTTAACATCCCATTATTATTCCCGCCACTACTTTTATCGGGCTCTACATGTAAACCAAATGCTCTTTACAAACTACTTGGTCTCCATTCTGTATCTTCCCCACGTCACAAGAGAGCAGGTTTGGAATCTGAGTCTGTTTGCTATCAGCACCGCTGGGCATGTCTGATAGCCTTATTAGCTACGGAGGGGTTATCACAGGCTGTAGAAGCTGAAACCTGCAAATGTTCAGTGACATGTCTATAATATTGCCATTCAATAATGACAGAAACAGAACAAATACAGGTATCATGATTCCTATGTTGCTATTCAATGTAAATTATGTCAACAACCCCTACCCAAACTCTGTCAACAGGGTCTTTATTGTTGCAAATTAATTTCTGATAGCTTAGTCCACCATTGAATATCTAATAAGGCTTTTAATATCCCCAGACAAAAAAGAAAGAGAAACTCACAAAAATGTGGACTCATTCAGATGGCTAAAATACATTGCCATTAATTCTGATAAGAATGATTTCTAGTGGGCTGAATCCAGGGAAAGGGTTGATTAAGTAGGAGAGATAACTGGAAAAAAATGTGACTAAGTTGAAGTATTATGAGAAAGAATGAGAAAGGGAAATATAGGAAGGAGAGGTTTATTGCTACAAGATCTGACTTTTCATTTAATTCTTTATTCAAACTCCCTCTCCCCAGGCTTTTGGGAAATGGACTACCAACAGGAGTGAAGTCGACTTCCAACTCCATCAAGGCCGGGGTGTGGCTGAGTGGGGGAACATTCACCTGGCGTGTGACAGGCCCTGGGTTCCCTCCCCAGCACTAAAAACACAGAAACCCTCTTCCTCCAAATTCCGCAACGAAGCACGTGGCACTCACAGCTGCAGCCCAGCTCTGCGCACTCGGCAGGCAGGAACAGAGTTTTTGAGCTATCAGTTTTGCTTTAATCCCTTTTAATAGGCTTTGTTTATTAGAGGCGTTTTAGGCTTACAGCAAAATTGAGCAGAATGTACAGACTCTCCCTCTGTTCCCCCGCCGGTGCAAGCAGGGCTCCCCACTCCCAACCTCCTGCTCGGCAGTGGTGTTTCTTGCCATCAGTCAGCCTATACTGACACATCATTATCTCCCAAAGCCCGTAGTCAGGACTCACTCTGTTGTACATTCCGCAGACTTGGACAAACGTGCGATGACATGTGTGCACCACGAAGCACTGGATGGAGTGCCGTGGCCGCCCCACCAGTCCTCTCGTCCCTCCTCCCACCCAACTCCTGGCAACCACTGATCTCTGTGCTGTCTGCATAGCCTTGCCTTCCCCAGAATGTCATGCAGCGGGAATCGTGCAACACGCAGCCTTAGCTTCAGGACGCTCAGAGAACATAAAGCAGTATAAATGCAAAACAAAACAACAACAAAAATCCAAACAAAACAAAAACAAGAAAGGACACCAAGGGCTAGCAGAACACCCCAGGTAAGTAAAACACCTTGAAAGGAGCCCAGGGAGCAGAGACCTTTCCCACAGAGAAGCAAAGAGAGCTCTTTCCAGCAGTACCTTAATGCCACAACCAGATAAAAACACAATAAGAGAAGAAGCCACCAGACCAATATTTCTCAGGAACACAGATGCAAAAATAGAAAAATGAAAAATCCTGAGCAAAATATTAGCCTATCAAATCCAACAATATATAAAAAGAATTATATGCCATGGCCAAGTGGACTGTTACTGATTCAAATGTTTATTTTGTTCCTTTCTTCCTTTACTTTCTGACGTTTCTCTTACACACATTACACCTTTTTTTTAACTGTCCCATAGATCTTAAATATCCTGTATTGACTTTTGATTTTTCAGTGTTTTTCTCTTTTCATTTCTATCTTAAATGATTCTATTGGCATTTCCTCAAGCTTAGCCCCACCAAGTTCAGACACACAAAGTTGGAATACATACTTCCCAATTTCAAAGCCTATCATAGAGCTATAATAATCAAGACTGCACGTAGTTGGCACAAGGATAGATAATGGGTGAAGGAATAGAATTTAAAATGCAGAAATAAGTCCTTACACGTAGCCAATTAATTTTCCACAAAGGCCACCAATGGGAAAAGACTCTCTTCAACAAATGGCACCAGAACAATTGAATATTCATGCACAGAGGGATTCATTTGGATCTTTACCTCAGACCACTCACAAAAATAAGCTCAAACTGGGTCATATACCTAACTGTAAAAACTAAGCTACAACAACAAAAATAATTCTTGTAAAAAAAACATAGAAGCAAATTTTTGTCTCCTGTTGGAATTTTGGGTTAGACAATGACTGCTTAAATATGATACTAATAACACAAACAATAAAAGACAAAATTGATGAATTAGATTTAATAAAAGTTACAGAAAAAACCTTTATGCTTCAAGTGATTAAAAATCAAGCAATTAAAAAAAAACCAACTCATAGAATTAGAGAAAACATGTTCAAATCATATATCCAATAAAGGACTTGTATTCAAAATATAGTTTTTAAACTTTTGACAACATAATAATGATAAGGAAGAATAATCCAAATATAACATGGGCGAAAGATTTGAACATTTTTCCAAAGAAATATACAGATGGTGAGAAAGCACATGACGAGATGTTCAGTGTCATTACTCATTAGGGTGATGCAAATCAGAGCCACACCAGATACCACTGACGCCCGTAGTAAAATATGACAACCACTCGCAAATGCTGGTAAAGATGTGAGGAAACTGGATAAAAACACACTACGTGTTTTTACCTTGCTGGTGGGACTGTGATGTAGGCACATTAAAAGACATTTTACCCATTTGTGAAAATATTAAATATAGAAACACCACATGCCCCAGAAATGTCACCCCCGGGTAACTACTCCAGAAAAATGAGAATATATGTCCATGAATATGCACAGCAGCCGTGACGCATAAGAGACGAAAAGTGGAAGCAATCCACACTTCCTTCACCCGACGGATGGGTGAGCACAATGTGGTACGCCCATTCAAGGGCACACTGCTTGGCAACACGGGAAAGAAAGGCAACCCTCCAGCACCATGCCACAAAAGAAGCCAGCCACGGTAGATCCAGCACGACCTGCCCAGACAGGCAGAAGGAGCTGCGGGGCATGGGGGCCGTGTCTCCTACGGAGCCCCAGGGTTCCTTTCGGAGGTGTTGAAAGACATTCAAAATCAGGCTGTGATGATCGTCGCACAGCCCAGCAAATGTAATGAAAGCATCAAACTGTGCCCCTCACGTGGGGGATCTCCATGGTGTGCGAATCACATCTCACCAGCACGTTCCAGTGTGCTCCGTGCGTGCGAGAGGAAGGCCGCCTCCGGGCCTGGGATGAGGGTTGTGTCAGGCTCACTGCGGCCTTCCTCTCCAGATCCCCGGGCAGTTTCCCTGCCCGTGAGTGAAACCCGCTGCCCTCCACCTCTCCAGCCCCATGTGCCCAGTATGCCCAGAGATGAAGAGCACGCAAGCCACACCGTCTGCAGGAGCTGGGAAGACCTCCCTCAGGACACCACAACACAGAACCTTCAAGGCTTCTACACGCAAGTCTGGTGGAACAAAGAGGATTGCGACAGTTAACTCATTTGTTTAGTCCCTTCAGGACAATAACTTTAGTTACAGAAATGTCCTCTGTTGTATTTTTTTTTCAAAATGCATGCATTGAAAATAGCTTGTGAAATGTATGTTAAATAAATCTTTTCACTATGTTGAAAGTTTAAGTGATTTAATAAAAATAGAATCTAACATTTTACAACTTGAACAAGCTTTCAAACGCCACATTGCTAAACTCCATTCTTTCCATGACGGGATCATCTGACAGTTCAGCATGAGACAGGCTCACCTCCTACGTGTCTCCAGAGGAACTGTGTGGGCTGTAAGCCTGGCCCTGTAACCTGGGGAGGCCACGAAAGCTTAATTAATTTTCAGAAAACAAGGTGACTGCATAGTCTAATTAGCTTGTGCTTCTTAAACAAACCCAAAACAAAGCTAGGTGATATCGTTTTATACAAACAAACAATAAAACCTAATCGCTCCCCACATTTAGATACCACCATTATTATAGTTGTTCAACCTTTTTTAACTCTCCACTGCTTGGAATAATAATAACCTGCTAGAACTTTGAAATGAAAATCTTTCCACTTGACAAATGCTGATGTTTTTAAGCATTTCAAAAGCCAATGTCAAACAGGCTTCCTTTGACTTGCATCCTGGTCTGTGCTGAGCATTAGTGAAGTTAACAAGAGCAGGGGCCTGCGATTAGCCCCTCCTCCATAATTCCCCAGTGTCAATCAGTAGGGGGAGCTCTCCTATTATTTAAGTGACCACAAACAAAGCATTGAAGCATTTCTGTTGACTCTCCTGGGGACAATGGTGAGGGCTTTTTAAAAATGTCTGTTATAACCTGAAGAACATTAACACAATGATTTCTCCAAAGTTGGAGATGTAGCTCATTCAGCATCAATAATGTATTTCCTAAAACAACCTTGCAAATGAATGAGGGTGAAGTTGCAGGCCACAGAAAAGCATCCCACTCCAAGAAGGAATCGGGTACCTCCCACTTACAGGGGAATAAAACTTAATCGCAGTAGAATTTTAATGGCCATAATGGGCTTCATCATCTCCTTGATGTGACAGAATGTTTGCAAAGGCTACAAAAAAAAGAAAAATCTGCTTCAGACTAATAGATTTTTAGAACTTCAAGAAAGGTGGTTTTAAGCAGGATGCACAAAATGAAAAGAGCTTCAAAAAGTACCAGATTCTTGAAAACAGTTTGAAATTTTGTGTTACGTTAAATACAATGTCATGGTGAGGAGATGCCTGGTGTAGCTGGTAAGTTTTCCAGTTAACTCATTAAAATAATGGCTTTCAAAATTAGAGTAGCATGATTCTTAATTGGAACTTTTGAATTAAAGAAACAACACTCTTATGTATGCATATAGCATCTATTACCGTGCAGTAAATTGAAGAACACACACTGCACAGACTGTGGTTACCATGAGCAACAGCAGGAATTGTATGTCCCTATGTGAATATGTCCCCCAGCATCATGTTGCAAAGTGCGGCAGAAGCTGATGATTGTATCTATTTTCTCTTTTTTTTTTTTAAATTTTATTTTTATAATTTTTAATATGTACAACTCATAGTGCATATATTTAGTATCTTTTTATATACAACTGTTTGTATACAAAGTATATTCGTACAATTCAGGTCTTCAATCATGCATTATCTATTTTCTCTTAATGATAGAGTTAAAATTTTTAACTATGTACATGGCTTCTAATAGGAAAAACTACAATTCCCAAGCTCCCCTGCGGCTGGTGGAAGCTAGGTGACTCCGGTTTGGCTGACAGAAAATGGACTGAAGGGATGTGAATGGAAATGGTCCGTGTGAGAGCATGGAAACTTCTCCACCCTCTCCTTTCCCACTGGTTAGCAGGCAAATGTGGTGGTCATTTCGGGAACGTGGAAAGGACAAGGCAGGAGAGGAGAGCCCAGGCTCGGACATCACTGCAGAGCAGAGCCACTACTGAGACCTCTGTGTGAGGGAGGAGCTCACCTCTAGCCCACCAGGCACTGAATCAGCCCGTCTCCTGGGCTGGCGATAGTGCGGAGCCCCTGAGGAGTACTGCGCCCGGCCCATTCCTGTCCTTTGTGGAGCAACCCAGGGGCGTGGAGAGCGAGTCCAGCATTGACTAGTCCTGTTATCAGTAATCTGGGGTGAGCCTTGATGACTGGCTGGCCATTCAGTGCTTACAGCTGGGAGATGACAGAAGGATGATGGATGGATGGAAGATAGAGAGATGCCCCTGTGCTCAGGAGGCAGCAAGAGAAGACGAGAAAGGGAGAAGAGAAAAGAAGGAAGTATTTTCATTTCTGGCCAAGATGATCCCAGTCACCTTGGTGGCATGGAATAGTAATATGTTCCTTCTCTCAAGTGCCCTGATTTTGAAAATAAGCCACATGATCACTCTATCTCTTGGAGACTTCTCAATAAGCCCAAATCTCAGACAGCTTGAGCTTGATGTTGTGGCAGGAACCCTGAAAGTGACTGATGCAGTATAGAAGGTGGACACGCCAGGCAGGGGAGGCCTTGGTGCTGTGGACACCAGTACAAGAATGCATGGTGCAAACCATCTGGGGGAGGAAAGACCACTGCGAGCGAAATCACAAAAATCACTTGGCTTTACCAAATCAGAATTAGAAGAAAGAAATTATGGCGGAATGGTTTCAATAATCCAGAAGGTGAGAAAAAATAATCGATGAGAAAGCAGCTCAAGAAATTAGGATTACTCTGGCCAAAAGAAGAGAGACAGACAGGGTCACAGTGGAGGCAGTGATCAACCAGAGCAATTTTTTGCACAAATATTTGCTTCTGTGTCATCAAATTTTTAAATGATCACAATAAATGATGGGAGGTGAAAGATGTTCTAGAAACCTGGGTCACCCCTGTCCTGAAACTTTAACCTCACACAGGACAAAGGAGACATGTGGGAAGAACAAGGGAAGAGCAGGTCACCTTTTTTCACATTTACCCAAGGGGCTTTGTTTTCATAAAGAACAGATATATAATATGGGGCTAACTCCTTATTTCTTATGAGCTCACAAAATAGCAGGGACCCAATAAAAATCAACATTTTCCCGGTGGGTCCATGATCAGCCTTTCCATCAGACTCAAAATATGGCAAGGATGAGCGCCCGTCTTGACAGTGCACATACCAAACAAAACGCACAGGCACGCTCACGGCCAGCCTAGTTGTGATTTGTGATCAAGGAGACACTGAGGGAGAACAGGGAAGGAGTGTGAAAGTGCCCTGGCCACTGGCATGCTGGACCCGGGCACAAATCCCGTCAAATTGTAAGAGACACAAATCATGTACCGCAGTGCCTTCAGCCCCAGGCACCTAGAAGTCCACAGTTCTGTCAATTCTTTCAGCAGCTATGATTTTCCTAAGAACACAGGAGGAAGAATGTGTTTGTGTTTTGGGGAACTGTCATCGCAGATTTGATGAAGAAATAAAATCTATAGGTGTCAATGGAGTGATTTAAAGAAAATTAAGTTTATTCACATGGTGGATGCCTGTGGTTCGTTCCTGTTTGTCTCTTGGTGTCTGGGGTCATTGTTTGCTCCTTGTTCACAGGTAAGCCCATGTGAGAAGTGACAGGAAGCTGGACGAAGGGGCAGGGCTAGGGAGATGGAGGCTATCTATGCTGGATTATTCGGCCAAACTAGAAATAGCTGTGAGGACACAACGAGAGGTTTGTTAAGGAGAAGCACTTCCTCTGCAGGGGCCGGGCACAGGTCTGGCTGGCAGAGCCTGCATGGCTGAGTGCGAAGACACGACCTCCGTGGGTGGCAGCAGACCCTGGGAGCCCCGCACCTCTGGCCAGGACACCAGGGCACCAGATGCACATGCATGGCGGTCAGCCAAAGCAGAGCTGGCCTAGTGATCGGAAGCCACCAGAAGAGAGGGCAGGCTGGTCAGGACGTCGGGGATGCTGACTTCTCTGTGGGTAAAGACTCGCACCCTAAAGGCCCAGAGGAAACGCACACTGAGAAGAGCTCGGGTGGCCCAGGCCCCGCGTGTCCGGCCTGCCGAGAGCCGCTGCCCTGTGGTGTGAGCGCACGCGCCCTGGCTGAGCACTGCTTCGCCAGCCTTGGAGACCTGCAAGGCGATGAGGTTGAGGGAAACACACGACTAATGAAAGTTTGAACAGGCTCTGTGAGATGGTTACAAAGCTGGCTGCCTGTCACGACGCGAGAACGCATGTCGGAAAGAGATTCTTAAAATAGAGGGAGCCGCCGAGCCTTTGTATCTAAACGCCAGTCAGTACAGGCACCTGGAACGGAAGAACCGGCCATCCCCACGCCACCACGGGCTGACCCACGGGCACCAGCACAGGTCACCAGCTTAATCAGTTCCACCGTTTTCTCTCATCGCAGTTTGTTTTTAAAAAGTGATCAAATCGGCCCCAGAGAATCCCCAGGAAGCAATAATCAACAGAGCTGTTTGGGAGGAAGGGTTGAGAGGGACCTGCCTCTGGGTCTGTTGTTGGTTTGTCTTGGACACAGGCAGGAGGACAGCGTCACGGGAACACGTTTCTTGTAACAAGTCCACACAGTGACGTCTGGTATACACAGGGACTGCACCCTCGGACCCAGCCACGCGACCTCTGAGCCTCTGCGGCTGATCCTGGGTCTGGAAAGCCAGTCCCAGGGAGGGCTGGAAGTGGTCCTGCGCACGCCTGGCAGAGCCCTGGGGCCCTCGGGCTGCCACTGCGCTGCCCTCATGGTCAGCACCGTGGTACCAGTGGAAAGGCAGCCGAGTTCTGGACAAGGAGCCTCTGAGTGACCATTCCATTCCTCAGACGTGGCGTGATCCTCATTGTATCGCTAATGAGATGAAAGTGATCTCACCTCGTTCGCCGTTTCCCTCTGCTTGTCCTACCACTAAGCACATCTGTCAGCACAGAGGAGGTCTCATAGCTTGAAATAGCTACCTGCACGTTTGCCCCCCCCCCCTTTTCTGTTCGATCCTTGGTCTTCAAATGACCTTGCTTTGGGATCAGAAGCACCACCGCCCCGGCCCCTGACACCGAGGAGACTCCCGCACGCAGGGTGAGGCCTCCGTGGATCAGAGGAGGCACGATGCTGGTGTGCCGTGTGCTGGCGGATGCGTTTCCACGTCTGCAATCAGAACACGCACACCAGGCAGCACCCCGGAATTCACCTCCTCTAGGTGACGCTGCGTGCTCCTGGTCCCCCAGGGGAGGTGCCATCCCCGCCCCCGCCCCCAGGTCCACTGAGCACAGACATTGTGCCCAGAACCTCAGCATCTCCCTCCTCGCCTCCCCTCAGACTTCTCGCGGGAACGTTCTTCATCAAGTCTAGGCCAGAGAAAGGGTTGATGGCTTCTTTTCTCCCTTCACCAAAGTGTGTCTTAATTTCTTACAGTTTTAATGTTTAATCTCTCATGTGTAATAAATAGGTTTTGTTTCAGAATTATCCAAAAATATACACAATTTCAACCTAAAATATTATTTCTAAAAAAATACTTATTTTTTTAAAAAAAATATTCTGTTTTTAGAGAATTATGGGAGGGAAATAATATTTTATGATTTTACACTGCCAGAAACATCTATCAAACTGAATAAGATGGAAAAATAGGATCACCCACAGTGTTAAACTCTACAGGTGTGATGAGTATTTTGTTCCTTAGGCAGATAGGACTATCGGTTTTCTAGAGAATTCTAGACCTGTCAGAAATGGTCACAGTAAAAGCTCCTCCAGTAGAAATATGCTGATGGCGAACCCACCGCCTTCTTTGCGATTCCACTCCAGCAGCGTGAATGGAATTCTCGTCCTTAACCACCAGACAGACGTGGCAACATGGAGTTGGCTCTTGCTCGGGACACGGGACTTTAGGCCAACTCTGGAAGCTGCTGACCTTACGGAGGACTGGGACGGCAGCTCCTGGGCAGCTCATGGGCTGATCACACTGCAGTTAGAGCTGCGGGACTCAGGAGAACCACGCCAATCCAAGCCAAAACAGGAACACCATCACCAGAACCTCCCCACTCAAAATGGGACAGAACAAGGACAAATTGCTCAGTCAACTCCAAGGTCACTGCTGAAAATCATCCGAGACCTTGCTAGGACCAGGGATAGAAGGTCAGAATTTTGAGGCCAGAAGGGAGTTGCATTTGTATCAGGTGTTTGTTTTGGACAGTGACATTCAAAGTGGTCAAAGTGAGGAGACTTGTGCACATGGCATGGTCCTGTGGCAGGCCACAGGAGAGCCGCAGGCAGGCTGAGAAGGCACCTGGGCTGTGCGTGTCCACTATCCACCTGCGGGGCCTGTCCCCCGGGGTAGCCCCTGCCAGGGTGAGTGTGCTTTGTGTTTTCGTGTGCACGGTGCTGTCTGCATCTTTCCAAGGAGAGCACTGGGTGGTTTCACTGAGAGGCGGACCGCACCCTGCGCGTTCTTTTTCCCACTTCCGGTCGGAGTCCCTAGCACACAGGAGCACTCTGTGGTGGGCACTGCATCCAGAGGGGCCCACCGCAGCTCAACAGACGGGAGAACAGGACAGAGCATGTGCCTCGGCCCCGACCTTGGGCAGCCCACTGACCTCTATGGGCCCTTGTCCTCCACTGGGAAATTAGGGTGTTGAATCAATGCTTTTGACCTTTAAAAAGACGATGGTCACCTGCTATTTTTAACATCAGTGACCCCAGAATGTCGGCCACTGCTCGTCCTGCACGCCTCGCTCCATGTGGGTCCCTGCTCAGCGAGGACCTGAGGCGTCACGGCCTCACTGACCCCACAGAGGAGCCACCTCCACTGCCAGGAGAGGACCGCTCCCCGCTCCTGTCTTGCTCTGTGGGTGGAATCAGGAGGAAGGATTTGGGGAAAGACAGAAAATGGGAAACTCACAGGTGAAGGGATAAAGGGTTGGGGGGCCCACCGGCCATTGCCCCATCTTCCCTGGGACGCTACCGCTGCTGCCGCAGAGCTGCAGAGTGTGGCTGGGGAGATCTGGGACCTCTCGGCTGGGCACCGGGTCCCAGAGCCTCTCTGTCGTGGGTGGCAGGGCCTGTGGACCAGCACTACGAGGGGCCCACCACGCTCTACGGCCTGGGGGACCCTCAGAGCCAGAGGAGCGTCTATGAATACAATGTCAATGACACTCTATTTGTGGCAGTGAAGCTGCTTCCTCACGCTACCCGCAGAGTAGACCAACAGGCTGCTTGAGCGACACACACCTGCCTTCCAGTCACAACTGACCAAATATTCTTTTACTTTAAGAAGCTCCTGTTTTACTAAAGCCAAATTACAGCCGATAGATCGATCAGCAAGGATTCGATGTGTGTGAGGATTTCCACTATGAGGACTCTGCCAAAATGCTCTCCACCACACCAAGAGCTCCGTGGGTCCCCCTCCTCACCCTGTTTCCCAGGTCCCCAGGAAGGGCTGAGGTCCAAACCGTGTCACAGGATGGACGGCGTCCCTTCTCTGTGACCTCCTACACTCACATGATTTAAGCCGTGGTTTTGGGTGTTGTTGATGATTTATTGTATGAAAAATGTAAATGATCTGGATGGCAGATGTTTTATATTTTCTGACCATTCATTTTCAGTGGGAATGTAATTAAAATTTATGAAGTGTATCTGCTGAATCGCATTGGCAATTGATGATCTCCTCCAGGGCTGTCTATCTGCAGATGATGAGTAATTGTGGACAGTGACATGTGGTGGCAAGGGCAGCATGTGACGTTTCTGCCCCAGTGAAGCTACCTGCGAAGGGCAGAGCATCTGTGCCTTCCTCCTCGGCCGCCGCGACCCAGGCCCTGTTCAGAGGCTGGCAGTGCCTGTCCTTCCCTGGCAGGGTGCACCCCACCCGCCAGCCTCGTCCCTCCTCTTGTTGTCTCCAGGGACTGTCTTTTGAGGGCGAGCTCCAGGCCCACTGTGGGCACCCAGAGGTGTGACAAGCGCCCTCAGGGAAACCCACAGGACCGACCGGACACAACCCAGACGTCGCCAGGAGAGCCGTGGCGTTTGGTGGTGCACAGGATTCGCTCAGGTGTCAAAGTCACACAGGAGGACAGAGTTGAAAGAGTGGCTGAGCCCGACCCCGTGCCTCCTTGCACACGTGGCGTGCCACAGTCCTCAGCTGACGCGGCCCCTGCCCCTACACAGGGGGCTTCAGGTGGGGCGCCGTGCCTCCTGCCCCTGCGTCTCCAGCCCCCCACCGCCGTCCAGGGCAGCGCCAGCCTCCTGTGCCATGCTTGGCCTGAGTGGGGGTGAGACATGGAGGGACCCCAAAAAGCCAGCACGTCCTGCCTCAGCACGGTGTCTCAGCACCCCTCACCTCCCGTGAGACCCTCCCCGGCTGTAACATCGCGGTTCTCACGCCCAGTCCATGCTCTCAACCCACTTAGGCACAAGCCGGTGGCCCAACCGGAGAAGTCATCAAGAGCCACCAGCTCCATTATCAACGGCAACTTTTATTTTGCGTCTGCCTCTTTCCACAGGCGTGTCTGCGCGCAGTTCTGATGAGAGTCTGACCTGAAGATGCTCGTCCCGGGGTAATGCAGGCTGATGCTGGGGTTCCGTCACTGGTGACCCTGATGACCAACAGCAAGCTCTTGGAGCTCTGAGCGGGAAGGCTCTCGTCACCGCCCTGTCCCGCGGCACGCCCAGCTGCCCGCCCCCCACCGTGGCATCACAGCTCCCCCGGGTACTGTGGGGCAGGGTCTCTCTAAACCCATCCACTGCATCAAGTGTTAGGATGGTGCCTTTCACTAAACCAGAAATAAAGTGATAAAAATGCTAAAATAATCACTTCTCTCTTGTCAGACCCAAAGGAACGCCGTGCTGTGGAGATCTGGCCACAGGACGGTCCTCAGCAAGCATCCGTGAGCGAGAGAGGACAGAACTCCGGGTGGACCCGGAGACGCTGGACCTCGAGCCGCGGAGAACCCAAGGCCAGAAGACGGAGTTCCTGGGCCGCCGCTTCCCCAGCACAGCCCTTTATTTCGCAGAAGGTGGGGTCCGAGAGCCGAGGGGCAGGTGCGGGACCACAGCCAGAACACGTGGCTCCAGCTCCCTGGTCAGACTTCTGTGCCTAGCCTGACCTTGTGGCGAGGCGCCAGCCACCCCGTCGCTGGCTTTCTTGGTTCTCTGAATCCCTGTGAAACAGCGGCTTAGCCCTGTGCACCGCGGCTGCTTCTGTGCGGTGGCGCCCAAGAGGGGACGGCCCGCAGCACCGCGCGGTTAGGCCAGTCACGGTGGGCTGTCTGGCAACGTCCACCTCGCCTTTGACGTCCTCTCTTCTCGGGCCCTGGAATCCCCTCCAAGAGCTCTAACCTAACAATCTACAACCCCTACAAACATTCGGTGGAAGATGTCTGTTGCAATGTGTTACATGTCGAAAGACGGGAAGGTGGCTAAGTAAGTCACGAGAGGACAATACGACGGTATCTGCTGAACGTGAGCGAGCTGTTCCCTTGTCCTTCAAATCCCACTTCTGTGCATTACTGAGCAACAGCCAGCTAGAAGTCTCCATCAGTACCTAGCTACAAGTTGTGTTTACAGCTTCATCATAGATCACGGAATGATAACTCCCCCTGGGTATCTGAGAGTCCATTTACACCAGAAAGTGCCACGTCGATGCAGCGGAGCACTATACAGCTAACAGAAGGTGTCCTGTGGGTTATCATTCATGATTATTAAACAATACTATATTCATCATAAAATTGAATCTCATTACTTGCAACATGAAGTAGAGAAGAGTGATCCTATGTTCATTCAAATCTTATATAAATAGAAACAAAACTGAAAAAGATAACAGTAGTCATCTCTAAGTGAGGAGATTTTTACTTATTTTATTTTCTCATCTTCCTTTTCTGTAGTTTAATTTTTCTAATAAAGTATACATGCATTCATGTAAGAGAGAAAAATAAAAATAATTAAAGACCCTCCTTTGAAAAATTCAGATGCAACTAATATTTAAAGTGTCATCTAAACTTTGTTTTCAAACATTAGGACTAAAAATAATAGAGACATCTCAAGATGATATGGGTGTATCATCACCCAACACTGGTCAGATTTCTGTGCCTCATGTGATTTTGTCTTGAAACTCCAGGTCATTTGCTTTCACTGATTTTCTTGGATCTTTAAAACCCCCACTAAACAACAGCTGAGCACTGTGCACGTCATATACATACATGTATATATGTATATATATATATGAATATAAATACGATTATACACATGACACATGTAATTATTCCTATGGATTGGAATCAGTTTTTATTTTTTTAATTCTGTATTTTCCAAATTTTCTACTAAAATTATATGTTTTATAATCAGAGAAAATAATTAATAACATATACAGGATGCATATGGGTAGAATTTGAATTTTCATTTTAACCACAGGATTAAGAACAGACAGACAGTGAGTGATTTGGGACAACCAGGAAAACGCCGAACACTTACTTTTCTTTCTTGCCTTTAAACTTCTTTCCTGAGCTGCTCCCTGCTGCCATAATGTTTACCAAACTCAGTGCGAAGAATTTCATTGACAACCGGGCGGGCTGGCGCTCACTTTCCTGTGGAACTGTCATAATAAAAAGACATTAACATTCTAGTATTTGGGCAAAATGTTTAACACGCAAACATTTGTATTTTTCCCTCAGTTTTCAAAACAACTTTAAATCTCTCTTTTCAAAACATTGTTAAATGGTGTCACTCATTAGCTAGCAGGTGGCTGGGAGTGGGAGTCGCGCCATGCCTCATCTGCCCACAGAACCTGGAGCACAGGCCAGGTGAGGGTGCCCCCGGCCCACCTAAGCCCCGGAGGCCCAGCACTGGGTGGCCTGGGCAGCTGGCGGGAGGGAGCGCCAGCCCGGCTGGGGGTGGGGCACGTGACACCCAACCGCAGCCCCCGCGTGGGAGGAGAGCAGGCTGCGGTGGGGAGCGGCAGAGCGGTGTCCCCAGGGGGCTCTGCTGTGAGAGGTCCAGCTGTCGTGTTCCAGGGCCGACTGAAAGGGAGGTATAAAGTACCCAGGAAACCAGTCCAGTGAGGGCAGAGAAGGAGCATGTGGCCCTGGTCACAGAGCTCACTCATGCTGGTTTGGTCGGGGGCTACAACAGCAGTTGAGGTGGCAACGATGGAAAGAGCAGCCAGAGGCCACTCGGGGAGCCACCTCCAGGCCTGCCCGACCCTGCAGGAAGGCCGACCGAGCTAGAAAAAGGGGCGGTCCTGGGCTCCAAGCCCCGCTGCTGGCCGTGGTGGGGATTCCGAATGGAGGTGTGGAGTGGGAGGGAGGCCCTTCTTGTCAAGGGTGCTGTGTGTGCAGAGCCAGCCGCATCCTGGGGTGGCAGGAGGGGCGTGCTGGGGTGGCAGGAGGGGCGTGCTGGGGTGGCAGGAGGGGCGTGCTCTCTTTGGGGAATGAAAGACACCGCCTGCCCAATGGGCCTGGTCTGAATTCAACCACGAGTTTGCGGCCAGTTGGCCCTCAATTGTATTAGTGGGCCACAGCCCCCCAGAGATCTGAGAGACCACAGGAAGTGACCCAAAGGAGAGAGGGGACATCGATTAACAGTTTTGTGATCCAGTGCTTGGACGTATGGCCAGTCGGATAGTCTGGGATGAAATGCAACAGAAGAGCACTGGAAACCTAGGAGCAGTGTCCCCACTTGCATGTGATTGTCCTGAAGAGGGCACGAGAGGAGGGAGACACTGGGGCAGAACAGTGCCTGGCACGTGGGAGAGTCAGTAAGTGGGAGTGACAGGGCCACGTCACTGTGAGCACTTCACAGTGGACGAGCGTCTCGTGGACTTGAGGGCACTTTCACGAGCTCTGCTGCAGTTGCTGCTCACTGGAACTGCGAGAGCTGAGGGGGAGCGAGGGGACGGACAGGGAGAGGGTCGGGGCCGGAGACGGGTGGGCAGGGAGAGGGCGAGAAGCACACCGTCTGTCATGAGCGTCTGACGGAAGTTGAATGTTGTGCCCGAGGACGACCCCGGGCAGCAGTGGGCTGGGTTTCAGAGGTCCCCTGGACACCAGGCCGCCTTCCTGTGATCATCCACACCTGCACGACGGCACGACGGCCGTGTGTTCTGTGTGTGTGTTCACTCTAGCACGTGTGACTTCGTGATACACTGGACGGTGCCACTGGAGCCACTGCAGTTCGGCTTGTCGGATTCAGTGACCACAACAAGAAAAGTCGCAGGAGCCTTGCCCCAGTGACCCGTGCGTGGCCGAGACTGCCTCTGTGAGCCCCGCGTGACCTCCCCCATGCTTCTTCCTCTCCCAATGGAGGCTCAGCCGAGCTGGACTTGAGGGTCTTTGTGGCAAACGAGTGGACGGGGCCAGACCCGTAACAAGGAAGGTGTTGGCTGCCGTCCATCAGGTCCTTGCCGGGCCGAGGCCGAGGTGTGAGACCCTCTGTGCCTTCCTCGTCTAGCCCCCACGAGGACCAGCTGACAGGCAAGGCCACTGACAAACCAGAACGGAATCCAGCTGTGTCCGGCCCCAGAGCCAAAGCCTCCCACCTCCCGTGGGGCATCCGAGCCCGCAGGCCTCTTCCCCACCCTGGCCTCCTTCCACAGACTCCTACAGGTCCGGCCACCCCTGCCTGCTCTCTCGGTGCCATCACAGTGGGGTCCCCTGGGACCCATCCCCTCCTGTCCAGAGGTGGCTCGCTGCACAACGCAGAGGCAGGAAGCTGGTTGGCTGAGGCACGACTGCCCCTCACAGCACAGAGGACCCGTGCGGGGGCCTCCGGGCACAGCCTGCACCTCCCGCCTGGACACTCTGCCACCTCCCCAGACCCCTTGACTGCTCCCCTCTCTGAGCCCCCTAACAGACACCTGTTGGCCCTGTGCTGTGGTCCCTTTTCCAGGCCACAGAAGGACAGAGATGACAACCTTCAGTGCCCACCATCTAACAGGAAATACACACATCCAGTCAGAAACGGCAGTGACGTGCACAGAGACTGCAAGTGCGAGAAGCACAGGAGGAAGGAGAGGCCTGGGGGCCGCGCACCCCCACAGCACAGCTCGCGGTGGCCACGGCCCCTCCTCTTTCTACCTGCCTGCTCCAGGGCAGTGCTCCCAGCAGACCCCGCGCTGCCGACCGCTCTTCCCGTGCACCCTCGGTGCCCGCGGGGAGCTGGCATTGAGTTGGTGCTCGACTCAGACCTCTGTGATGGAGAGCCGGGGGTGTCGGGGAGCCAGCGCCCACCCCAGACCTCGCGGGCTCCCCGCGTGGCAGGCCAGGTCCTCATCTCTCACGCCTACCTGTGCAGCTCAGGCGAGGGGCCAGGCTCACACACATCTGCAGCCAGCTCACGGCTGGACTGGCACCAGCTGAGAGGGGGCCCAGCGGGGGCGACCCCTGCTCCTCCGCAGCCAGCGTGCCCATGGCAGAGGCAGGCGTCCGAGGGAGAAAGGGGACACACACAAGTCCAGTTTACCCCCAGCGTGCACCCAGCTTGCTTGTGTCCCATCGGCCAGACAAGTCCAAGGCCGAGGCCAGCCAGCACGTGGTGTGCATGGGCAAGGGGCACAGGTACCAAGAGGCAAGGGAGCCCCAGGTAGCCAGGAGCTCACCTCAATACCAGGCGACATTCTCCTCCAACCCACCCAAGTTCTTTTTTTTTTTTTTTTTTTTTGGTACCAGGGATTGAACACTCAGGGGCACTCGACCACCCGGCCACATCCCCAGCCCTTTTTTGTATGTCATTAGAGACAGGGTCTCACTGAGTTGCTAAGTGCCTCGCCATGGCTGAGGCTGGCTTTGAACTCCTGGCTCAGCCTCCCAAGTGCTGGGATGACAGGCGTGCGCCACCGCGCCCGGCTCAGCCCACCCAAGTTCTATCTGCTCCCATTTAACCAATTTCAGCCCAAAATAAATCCGTGTTTCTCAAAGCAGCATTACAAGCAGCTGCGCAGGGGCAGAACCCCGTGCTCCCTGGGCGACGGCAGAGTGCTCCCGGCACAGGGAGGCAAACGAGGGGCTCTGTGAAGTACGTCCCAGGAGAGGACGCCCGGGAGGTTGGGAAGCACGAAACACAGATCCCACTTGGAACTTCATCTTCTCCAAAGAATGTCAGATTCTGAGTGGGAAGGGGGGAGAGGGGAGCCCCAAACGTAGCACTCTGAAGTCAGTTATTTTTCTCTCTTGACTAATTAAGCTTAACCAGAATGGTGGCCTGTCAAACTTGGGAACCTTTCCTGAGAGAAAAAAGGAGGCTGCTCTCCAGGTGGGTTTCCGACTTTGGCTGGCTCCCACCACAATATACATTTGGCATCCATGACAGCACAGTCAAAAATAATAGCTGAAAAACTCACTGTCTGTCACGACGAAATAATTATGTATGGGGCTTTCCTTACACTCGAGATGGATTATATATTTCATTGAGGAAAATATATGTGGCTTTTAAAAAGAATGTAATGTATTGAGGGCACTGCTGAGATTAATAGCCAAATAAAGAATTTTTTAAAAAAAGTTCTGTGTGTGTGTGCTTGTGAGCATGTCACTCATGAGGAGGTGGGAGATGTCATCCCTAAGCTGGTTAATTACAAAATGCATTAATGTTTTATGATGCCCTATCGGTAATTAATCACCCACTTTGATGTAAAGTTCAGCCTCAGAAAAGTATCATGAAATTGTCCTTCATGTATGAAAAGCGGTCTCTCAGGGGTGGACAAAGACCATGCGGAAGATGGAAGCTCACTCCTCCCTGGAGCAGGGAAGGGTTGTCCTGGTGCACATCTTACATCCTGTGTGTCACCCTTGGGTGCTGCTGAGACCAAAACCCAAGGCAGCAGGAAAGAGGGGACAGATGCAGAGGAACTGAGCAAGGGAGAGGGGAGTGCGTCCCACCATACGGGGTGGGGAGCTTCCTCGGTGGTGTTCTTCAGGTGCAGAGTTTGAATAAAAATGCAAAACAGGATGCTCCCATTCAGTAAATATTATCATTTTTATTCACTCATTAATTAAGTTGCTTAATTGCTGCTGTCAAAAGACTCTTGAGTTTGTGACTGGGGCTGCTGCACTGTTTGGATAGTAGCTGAAGGAGCGAAAGGCATTGGATGGCCGGGCCTTCCCCAAGAAGGACGTCTCTGGGGGCATCAGAGGGGTGCAGGGCTGAAGCTGGGAGGAGACCAGCTTCTGGGGACGTGGCCGGTCGCGGGAATCCTGCAGGACAGAGCTTCATCACTGTGATTGATGCCCTTCGCCAGCAGATTATCATTTCTGTCATTACTCTGCGAAAGTCATTTTTATGCAAAACATTTCCCCCTTTTTAATCTAACTTCCCAAGAGGGGCAGGAATGGAAATACACGGAGGCCTTGTCAGTCAACACAACCCTGCTGGCCTCGGTACCTGTTCACCGGATCACTGCGGGTGAGCTCAGCGCCTCGGTCCACTCTGCCCGCCGCGATCCCAGCGCTCCCGCGCCTCCCGGGCAGGATTCTGCGTTTCTTCACACTGGGGCGACCACAGGCCCCACAGAGCCTAAGCTGCCTCCGCTCAGCAAACACACACAGAAGCAGCCTACAAAGTGTCTTGGTGCTGACATTTGACTAATGTTCCCTGGCCTTTCCATGCTCAAATATGCTTGATTTGAAATATTTGAATAACCTTTGAGCGCACCCTTCCTAATTTGTCACCCTACACACACCCAAAAACAACAGACGGGCTGATCCTGCCGCCAGAGCGCCCTCCTGCCCAGGAGGAAGCAGCTCTGCTGCCCAGGGGAAGTCCACAAGCCTGCTCAGGTGTGGGGGGCACTGGCGGGTTCCCGGAACCAGAGTGTGCCCGCTGGCCTGCCCGGGTCCTCTGTTTGATGACAGGGGTTGTCCATCCTTCCACAGCGTGGCCGCTCCACTACCTCGGGTGCTTGGGTGTGCCAGGGCACCCACAAGCTCAGGTGCCACACTATGTGACATGTGGCATGTGTCATCACAAAGGTGTGCATGCGTGGGCTGTGCACGAGAATTGTGTGCACACGAGTGTGGGCGTGTGTCTGGTGTGTCTGCATCCCCAGTATTCTCTCAATGACCACAGCTGTGTGCCTCCTGGGCGCCGTGTTGGTGGTCTACCTGAGCACACAGCCCTGCCGTGAGCCCCAGGTGCAGGCTGGAGCCCAAGGTCACCATGGGAAGGGCTAGGAGGACAGCATTGGGCGACCAGTGACTCCGGTCTTTACTTCCCTGTTGAAATGCATTTGGGAATGTTGGAACCCTGGTGCCAACTGCCTGCAAAGTTCCCGACAGCCTAAGTCCGCTCGCTTTGGGGAGGTGGCAGGTGGGGCCCTGCCTGGAGACCTGGCAATTTCTGTCCCTGGTCATGAGAAGAGGACAGTGACACAGTTAGGTTGGAGCCGGGTTGGCGGGGTGGTCAGGAAGCATCTCAGTTCACAGTGCCACTCTCAGGAGAGACTCATCTGCATCTGGGACGGGCCAGGGCTCTGTTCCCTGCCTTCACTGAGGAAGGTGGTGGATGATCATAGCCTCCTAGCACTGAGCCTTGAAAATATGCTAGCCGTGTTGAACTATCGAACCCAGCTCTGTGAGCTAGAGTCAAACAATGTTGGGGCTTGCATCGAGGGGACGGGCTTTATAGGGTCCTAAGCGTGGCGACTGTCAAATCCCTATGCAGTGACTGCTTCAGTCTCAAAGTCTGTCCCCGAAATTCACATGTTGAAATCCTAACCCCAGTGCAGTGGAATTGGCAGGCAGGGACTTTGGGAAGTGATTACTCGTGCCCCTGTAGAAACCCCAGAGAGCTCCCTCTCTGTTCACCAAGTAAAGACGTGGAAAGATGGTCACCTTGGAACCAGGACGCTCAGCAGACCAGCACCCTGATCTTGGGTTTTCCAGACTGTGAGAAATAAAAGCTACCCAGTCTATGGTGTTTTGTTATGGCAACTCAAGTGGATTAAGACGGTGGCCAAGCCATCGTGAAGCTTTGTGCCTGCAAGTGGGAGGTGAGATGCTGAGTTCATTCAGGTCAGGAAGCCCGGAGGTCAGGCTACACCGCACCTGGAGCAGAGCAGGGGAGGTGGGGAAAGGAGGAAGCAGAGAGCAGGTGACAAAGCAGCAAACTCATGACAAATCCGGAGTGCACACCATGGTCATGATGACACGTTCCAGCCACACTAGACGGTCTGGATGATTTCAAACTCCTGGGGAAAGCATGAACGCAAGCGTGGGTGCAGACAGGAAGAAGGCAAGCACATCACTACGACGGAAGGTCTCTCCCAGGACAAGGAAGAAGGCACCGGGGGAAACATGGTGTCACCATTCTAGCCATGGAGAGAGCACTGTGTAGAGTCTTTTCTGAGTACGAAAAGAGACAAATTCATGTATTCTGGAACAAATAGAAACTAAGAAACTAGAAAGCTAAGAGTTAAGCTTTCAAGTCTTCTGAAAATCAAGAAAGAATGGTGACCTCCGGCTTGCATTGGCTTTCTGTTGTGCTGTTAGAGATGAGGGTAGCCGCGGGGGCCCGAGCTGGCACCAGCTTGTCCCCCTACTCTGGGGTAGCCCAGACGGGGAGGTGAGGCAGGCTGCGCTCCTTCCTGGCACTGGACAGGAGGGCCCCTCTGGTTCATTCAGCTGTTTTGCTGCTGCAGCTGGAAGACGTGACAAGAACAATCAGAGGAAGAAAAGTTTCTTTGGGGGTTCGGGATTTCATAGGTCCCGGTCCACAGATGGTCGCTCTCATAGCTCTGGCCCAGGGAGAGGCAGAACACCCTGGTGGAAGCGCGTGGTGGAGGAGAGGAGCTCAGGACGTGGCACCAGGAAGCACAGAGAGACTGTTCCTCTCACCAGGACAAGATATGAACTCCAAGGGCACACCCCAACAACCCTCTTCCAGCCACACCCCACCTGCTCACAGTTAGCACCAGTTAATCCCGTCAGGGAATCAATGCACTGATAGGCTGAGGCTCTCATAACCCAAGCCTCTCACCTCTGAACTTTCCTGCACTGTCTCACCCATGAGCTTTTGGGGGACCCCTCGCACCTGAACCATAACACCGCTCTGCAGGCCCCTACAGGCTGTCTGCAGTCCTTGGCTTGTGGCCTCTTCCTCCACCCTCAAAGCCAGCATGGCAGGCTGAGCCCCCCTCCCTTGCCATCTGTCTGATTCCGTCTTCTGACGTGAGCACCTCTCAGTCTCTAGTGACCTCTGCTGCTCTGACGTGCCTGTGACTGCCTCGGGCCCAGCTGCATGACCATCTTGCATCAAAGCCCACTGATTCCTGCCTTTGTTCAGCCTTGCCATGTGATCTCTGTCCCAGCCTGGGATGTGGCCTCCCTCATGGACCACGCTTCTGCCTCCCTTGCCACTCTCAAAGTATAAGTGAGCAGTTGAAGCAGAGGCTGTCTGTGCAGAAAGGGAGGCCGCAGTGGGCTGGCCAGACCTTCAGGACGCGCCTCGGACAGCGGGGGGCAGATGACCAGATCCGTCTGGGAAACACGAGATGGTCACAGCCCTTGCCTAGGGGCCTGGGCAACAAGGAGCATACCTGGGTGGCCAGAACAGTGGAGGGTCACTCTCTCACGTCCTGCAGGCCAGAGCCTGACAGCAAGCTGTCCCCAGGAGCAGGCTCCACCAACCCACCTGATCCCGCCTCGCCCCGGCCAGCTTCTGGTGTTGCCAGCACCCCACAGCCCCACCCTCCAGATGGCATGGCCATTCTCCTGTGTCCCCATCTCAGAGTCTCCTCAAGACACCAGGCACACAGGACTAAGGGCCCACTCTCAACCCACTATGACCTAATTGTAACTAAGGACAACTGCAAAAACCCTGTTTTCAAATAAGGTCACAGGTACTGGGGTGAGAACTTTAGCATGTTTTGGGGGGGACAATTCAATCCATGACAAGATCCATCTAAAGAATTAGCATTTTAAAGGGTTTGGGAAATCCTAGAGAAATCATCTTATTTAACGTGGTTTAACCTACACTTTCCCTACTTATGATCATGGAATGTTTTTGCACAGAATACCCTTTAATATCCCAATGAACACGTTTTGGTGAACACAACTGTAGTGAATAATTAATATTGCAATGCTACCACTGAAGGAAGGCTTTGATTCTGAGACTCTTGTCTCTACCTGCCTCCTTGTCATTAAAGATTTATTTTGTTTATTGTTAACAGTTTTCTGAAACAGCATATTCCTCAAGAACTCCAGAATCCCTCTCTCATTGCAGTTTGGTTTTTACAGGACTATTTCTTTTTCTCATGTTTCTTATCGAGGAATGAATTATATGCAGCAAAATGCACAAATGCTACACATGACTAACGAGTTTTAACACAGGCATCCACCTGCGAAACTTGCGCTTCTTTATAAACTGACTATAGTTTTAATTGCACATACTCGTGGGGTAGAGGGTGACGATGCCATCCGTGCAACACAGGCGTAACTGTCAATCAGGAGAGCAGCCTTTCCATCTCCTGGGACCATGCAGTAGTGCACGTGTTTGTGAGGTACTGTGCTTGAAACCCACACTTCTGATGAGACGCAGGAAGACCCCTGTGCACCTGCCCAGGAAATCTTGCCAGGTGTACTTGCAGCTCTGACGTCAGTTGCCATAGATGAGTCTTGTCCTGGACCTTGCATAAAAGAATTAGCTTTGTGTGTGCTTCTGGGTATGACTTCTTTCAGTTGGCATTAAGTCTCTGAGACCCATCTATCTATGTGGCATATTAAGAATTTTTTTCTTTTTACTGCTGAGTAGTATTCCACTGTACGGATATACAAAATTTGACTATGCCATCTTCCCGTGTTGGGAGCCCTGGTTCAATTCCATTTTCTACCTATTATGACTAAAGCTGCTAAGGACATTTTTGAATGAGGATTTTTGTGGACATGCATTTTTTTTTTTGTTTCTCATGCACAAATACCTGAAAGTGGAATGGCTGGGTCATAAAATATAAAAACATAAGGTCACAGAGTATGGCTAACTTGTAAAGAAATTGCAAGCAGCTCTCTAAAGCACCATGTATACTCCTGTCTGCAACGTCAGGGGTTCCAGCTGCTCCATTTCCCGCCCACGTTAGGCATGTCCAGACTTTGTCACTCAAGCCTTTGTGACTGTTTCTTTACCTTTTAAAGTCCTCTATGTTAGTCAGCTTTACATGGCTGTGACAAACTACCTGACAAAACTTAGAGGGAAAAAGTTCGTTTGGGGTCCACAGTTTTAGAGGTTGTCCATGGTCAGCTGATTCCATTACTCTGGGCCTGAGGTGAGGCAGAACATCATGGTGGAAGGAATGGTGGAGGAGAGCTGCTGAGCTCAGGGCAGCCAGGAAGGAAAGAGAGAGAGAGAGACAGAGAGACAGAGAGACAGAGAGACAGAGAGAGAGAGACAGAGAATGAACCAGGAGCAAAATTAAATCCCCAAGGAACGCCAGGAGTGACCCACCTCCCCCAGCCAGGCCACAACTGCCTACAGTCACCATCCAGTTATTCATTCAAAGTATTAATCTATCAAATGGATTAACACACTGATGAAGTTACAGCTCTCATAATCTGATCATTTGCCTCTGAGCATTGCTACACTTGATATCATGAGATTTTCAGGGGATGCTTCATATCTAAACCATAACACCTAAGATAGAAAACAAGCAAAGCCATAATAATGTTGTTTATAATTCAATGTTAACACCTCAATAGGTAGAGAGTTTTAGCATAAGCATAAGGAAAATCTTACTCTTTTTAAACTTAGATCCAGGAAAATTATGAAATGCAAATAGGTTTATATATTTTAAAAGACAGTGACTCAAACCAAATAAACAATGATCAAACTAATTAAGTTTATAAGTGTTCTCCCACATACTTGAACTGGTATGTACTATATGATTAGAAAAATAGAAATTATATTTTATACCTATAGCACACTATTCAACTATAAGGCCTGAGTTAGTCCAGTTACACTGTGACTGCTTTTCCTGCTAGGGAGTAACGATGTCCTCAACATACCAATGTTCACAATAACTGGACAAGTAGAGCACAAAAGCCATGAAGTGAGCCAGGTGTGGTGGTGCATGCCTGTAATCCTGGCAGCTCTGGAGCCTGAGGCAGGGGGATCTTAAGTTCAAAACCAGCCTCAGCAAAAGCGAGGGACTAAGCAACTCAGTGAGACCCTGTCTCTACATAAAATATAAAATAGAGCTGGGATGTGGCTCAGTGATCAAGTGCCTCAGAGGTCAATCCCTGCTACCAAACAAACAAACAAAAAAAAAAGTGAAGTACGAAATGTTTTACAACTGAAATCACTCACATCTTTGGAAACCATGAAGTGGCTCTGAACCCGCATGCCGGTGGTTCCAGGCATCCTGCCGTGACTGACACTTATCAATACATACACCAATAGCGCTCACTAGGTAGCTTTGAAGTGAACGCTCTACTTTTATCCAGAAATTTCATTTCCCCAGAGATGACTTGAAGGAGGCTCTGTGTGGCCCCGGTGCTTCCTGACGCCACGTCCTCTAGGCTGGTGGAGCTCTACTGCAACACTGTGGCTGCTGGAAAGGCCCTCAGAACTCGGGGCAGTCCCCAGCTGACCACAGCACCCCAAGGGCCCCTGTGACCCTCAGCCTGAGAGGCACTCAGTGTCCACCTGAGAGCCTGGCCACGTGGCCTGTAGCCTTGACCAAGGGCCTGGTGGCATCAGGGCAGTGGACCTCATCTCCTCAGACCTGTCCATCAGGACCTCTTCATGCCACTTGGCCCACCCCCACCACCCTGTCCAATGATCCAAGGTGTTTCTTGGAGTGAGTCTTCACTACCTGGCTTTTCTGTCCTATAGCCGGGGGAGGGATAGGAAGCGAAGCGTGTGAGCAGGGCCCGCGCTGGAGTCTGCAGAATCCTCCAGGGCTCCGCAGCAACGCCCCTGGTGAAGAACGCGGGGGCGTCTCTAACAGTGTCATGCACCTCCCCATGCACGTGCAGATGGTGACACGGTGCCGTAGCTGGGCCTTCTGGCCCTTGGGGAGGGGAGGACGGAGAAGAAAGCGGCTCGTGTGTTCTGAGACGGAGGCCAACGCCAGGCTCCATGCTGCAGAGGCAAAGAGGGCGCGGCCCTCCAGCTCCTGGTTGACTCTCAGTGCCTGGTTTTTCTAAAGAGAGAGAGAAAAAAAAAAAAAAAAAAATACGTGGCTGAACTTCTCCGGGCAGCATCACCCAGACTTTGAGAAGTAAGACGGCTCCACCGTCCAGCCCTTCACCCGAGATCCACGCGGGCCTCAGTTTCCTAGTCAGGAAGGCTGGCCCGCGGCCCCTGCTCTACCACCCAAGGCCTGGCAGAGAAGCCACTGTGGGCACTTTTTACTCTAGAAATAGCCAATGCTTGGGGCAGAGTTTCTTTCTCACAAACTCTGCAAGAACCGGCCAGTGGCAAGCACGACTGCGTCTGCTTCTTTTCAGCCAGGACTGACCTTTCTTCTGGGTGCACAGAGCCGGAGAAGCCTGGGACCCCAGGCTCAGCCCAGCTGCCTGGTAGCCACAGTGACACGTGTGAGGACTAACGGCAGCAGCAGGGGCTGGAGTGGGCACGTTTGATGCTGGCTGGAAGTGGAGCCGAGCTGGGGGAGAGGCCTCTCGGCCCCTGGGAGGCCCAGTTCACACTCCCATGTTTGTCTGGGTTGAACGAGAGGTCAGAGGTGAAACGGAGTTCACTGCGAGCTGACTGATAGCACGGGTGTGCGGGCGGGGTGTCTAGACCCGGCCGGAGTCACGGGAGGTTCATCCTGCACAGACAATGTCCTCGCAGCAGCGGCTCTGGTGATGGATGGGCTGGGCCTGGACCCAGGGTCTGCACAGCTGCAGGCAGCCCTCGGCAGATGTGGGCAGCCAGGGCCTGCATTCCTGGGGCACCACCCACCCTGGGCTCCGGGCCTCCAGGACGGGACCCCCAGAGGCACAGGCTCCTGCGGCTCTCTATTGATCAGCGAGGCAGGAGGAGGAACAACCCAACAATAGCATCGCCAGCCTCAGAGAAGAAGCCTGTGGCTTTTGTGAGAGCAAAGGCCACTCTCTGCCCCTCTGCTGGCGTGTTGCTAAGTGAGAAGCAGAGACTGAGCTGCAAATCTCAGAGGAGAGGCTGCAGGCCAGCAGGCTTGGAAAGCCCTTCATGTGCAGTTTCTGTCCAATCCCTCGAGGGGGAAGCTGTGGCTAAGAAAGTTCAAGTTGTACAGGGCCTGGGGGTTCAGGGTCGTGGTCACTCATGCCCTGTATGACTTTGAAAAGGACTTGAAAAGTTCAACGTGAATTCTCTCACGTTTAAAGGCGAGTTCCTGGCCCTTGGAGTGAAAGGCCTGTGGGGAGGGCTCTCCTCTGGCCCCACTGCCCCCCACCCAGCCAAGCAAGCAGACAGCCACGTCACAAGTCCGTCTCAGCTTTCCCAAACAGGCATTCCAGGTAACCTGCCAGGTGTGCTGTTTTGTTGCTGCTGATGCTGTCCCAGGCCAAAATGCAACTGGATGGGGATGGAGGGGTGGGCCGTTCTGACCCCTGCTCCTTCCTGCCTCCAAGTGCAGAGTTGCCCGAAAACCCCCGCCCCGCAGTGGGCTTTGCAGACCACATGCTGCGCGTGGAAATGGATGCCAGACAAAGGACATTGCTCACTGTCTCCAGGAAGGGGGCAAGACATAACCACAGGAGCATGAAGTTAGGAGTCAGGCAAGGGAAGTGGCACTTGCTCCCTGGGCAGGAGTCCCCGCCCTCACCTTCAGCCAGATCGACAGCTGTACATGCCGTTCCCAGAGTAGGAACACGGAGCCGAGAAGCAGGAGCCACTGAATAATAGGCGATGCTTTTCCTTGGCGAGGAAGCAAGCGAGGCCCCTCCTCTGCACCACTCCATTGCATCACCCTGCTTGAGGCCACTCCTAACGTGGCTCACGGAGGGCAGACTGCTCCATGCATTTCTAAATTCCAAAGTTCTCGGGAGTTTCGCCAAGTCTGAATGTTTATCAAGTAACCCTACCTATAAGTGAGGATCTGACTGATAATTTTCAAAAAGGACAATTTGAACAACTAGATAGATGCAACATTGATTTTTAAATAGTAAAAATATACTATGGTCTGCAAAAGGAAAATTATTCGTGTCGATGAAAGTTCGGACGTGAAGGTGACTCAAGGATGCCAGCTGAGAGACAGGAGATGCATGACATCTCGTTTTCTGCCTCTCTGATCATTCTGTTTCCTCCATTTTGAAAACAAGCCTTTCTGAGTTCCTGTATCCCCAAGGAAACTGTTTCATTCATGTGTTCCTTCAACAAACTTCATTTGAGAAAGTATAAAGTATTAAAAAGAGATAGGAATGTATAAAGTTAATAGGTACCAGAAATGCTGGAAAGCAAAACAGAGGTTTTTTAAAAGTAACAGTAAAATAGACAGTAAACTAAACCAAGAGAGAGAATAAAAATATACAACATTATCAACAACAGAAATGGGAGAAGAGGATATTAAAGAGATAAACAGGAAAACTTTGTGATCATAACAAAATAACACATCCCAGTCATTTGAACATATCAAAGAGATGAAAGAGATTATTTTTAGAGAAACATTTTACCAAAATTATCTTCCAAAGAAAGGGCATATAAAAAGTCTATTATGCCAATAATTTTTAAAAGAATTAAACAGCTCATCAAATATCTATCACAAAATGTTTTTAGGCCCTGATTATTTGGAAACTTTGAAGGAACACATAATCCCTTCTGCCATCATTGCAACTATCTTGCAGCATTAAAAAAAAAAAAAAAAAAAACTTTCCAAATGAGTACATGAAGTTATACAGTATTGAAAACAAAGCCAAAGAAATACAGAAAAACTGAAAAATGCAGATTCATTTCACTTAATATAGGTTAAAGAATTTCTAAGTATGAACATATTAAATCCAATAAAATAAAAGAAAAAACACTCTGAAGAAGTGGATTTATTTCACACTAAAATTCAATATGGAAAGTCTGTTAACATGATTTATTGTATTAATTGTTAAAAAGAGAAATATCATGTAAGGTTTTTCTCAGATGCAAAAAAAAGAGTGCTGAGTAGAATCTAACAGCTGTTTCTGTTTTCTGGAAATATACACTAAATATGAAGATAGTAAAAATTTTCCTAAACATGTGAGTAAAATCTTCTAAAATCAGCGGTAAATATTTTATGCCAAATGGTGAAGCACTGGTCCAGGGAAGTCAAGAATAAGAAAGGAATAACTAAATTCATGTAGGTTTTTTCCAGTACTGCTTCAGAATTAAAAACCAATGAAATAAGGTAATAATATAAAATGATTATTAAAAAGGAATAGGCAAGGAAAGTATCTGAGTTGACAGTTTTTACTGTACATGAAAAAAAATGGAGTTACATTGTTCAGTAAAGTGAGTGAACACAAGTTAAAACAATGCCTGGATAGATGTCTTTTATTCCAGAAAGACAAATTAGAAGAGGAAAAGGAAATGGAAATCCTACTTGGAAAGTCAGCAATGGCACTGTACAGGAAGGGCCCTGTCCTTGACAAGGGTGCTGGGCTGCAGGGAGCCTCCCTAGAGAAGGCCCAACTTGGACAGTCACCTGCCTCAAGCCTCATGCAAGGGTTAATTCAAAAAATGCATTCTACTCTCATGTATAGCTAATTAGAACAAATAAAATATAAAAAGATAAAAGCTACATCTGTAAGTGCAGCAGAACTAGGTGAAAGATCATTAATAAATAGTGTAAATTATTTTTTAAAAATCTCTAAACTAAATGTAAGGGCTAATGCTACAAAACTCCTTGAAGAAACAGAAATAAACCTTTGCAACCTGGGGTTTAGGCAAAGATTTCTTAAAAACCAAAAGCCGCGTGATACAAAAAAAAATAAATTGACAAATTGAACTTAATCAATATTAAAATCTTTTCACTTCCAATTATACCATTAATAAAGCAAAATGAATGGCAAGCCATAGACTAGAGAAAATATTTACAAATCACATATTCAGAAAAAGATCTATAGCTAGGATAGCTCTTCCACTAAGACACCACAACTAAAAATTGGCAAAACATTCAAATAGGAATATCCACAAAGCAGATACACAGAATGTCTAACAAACACATGAAGAGATGCCCAGGATTATTGGCAACTGGGTAAATGTAAATTGAGACCACAATGGAGCACACTTAGCACCACTGAGATTGCAACAGCAAAAAGTCAGACAACACCGAGTGGTGGCGAGGACTTGGAGAAGTTAGCACCGTATGCATTGATGGTGGGTGAAAATGATGCAGCCACTGGGGTGAACAACTTAGCACTTTCTGAACAAGTTCAGCACAAATTGATCTAATGAGCCAGCAGTTCTATGCCTAGATATCTACTCAAGGGAAATCAAAACATGTCCACACAAATATTTGTACACCAATGTTCCCAGCAACATTGTGCATAACCCAACAGTGGGAGCAATCCAAGTGGCTCTACACTGATGAATAGATAAGCAAAATATTAGACTTCCATACAATAAACTCTCTTTAGCAATAAAATAATCCAGGTACTTATACATGCTATAATATGGACCACCCTCAAAAGCATGCTAAGTGAAAAAATCCAGTCACAAAAGTTATCTTGTATGATTGTATCTATATGAAAAGTCTAGAAAAGGAAAATCTATAGAGACAGAAAATAAACTTATCTGGGACTAAGGTAGAAGTAGAGAGTAATTGTAAAGGGTAGGAATAAATGTGCTGGGGGAGAAAGTTTCTTAAACTGGGTTGCGATAATAGTCACACAATTTGGCGAATGTACTAAACTTTATTTAATTATATACTTAAAAACAGTGAATTTTATGTTATGCAAATTATACCTCAATCAAGCTGTTGAATCAGCACAATGAATCTCTACTTTCAGCCATGATTAACTTGTGGAAGACCAACACTCCTGTTGGGAACAAATAGGAAACCTGGATTAAAAAAAATAAATAAAAGTGTACTGCTTGTTGATTTGTCAGTGCAACCAAGACTTGAGGGGCAAGAGCTTGGGGAGAAGAGAATCTCAGTGGAAGACGTGAAAGTCGCATTTGCCAGCTCTGGATGCCAGGCAGGAGACAGAGAATCCAAGCAAGAGGCTGCAGCGGAGGCACGAAGAAGTCACCAGGGAATATTGTCACTTCCCAACAATGGACAGAGGAAAACTGGCCATTTTCACTTCTAAGAGCAACTTAAGAAATCAAGTGATTGACAGAAAGAAGGCTCAGAGGCAATGCCCAGCCTCCATGGGACCCTGCCTCGTGTCATCTTCAGGCCTTCCTCTTCTTTTCTTTTCTTTTCTTTTTTTTTTTTTTTTTTTTTTTTGGTACCAGAGATTGAACTCAGAGGCACTTGACCACTGGGCCACATCCCCAGCCCTTTTTTGTATTTTATTAGAGACAGGGTCTCACTGAGTTGCTAAGTGCCTCGCCATTGCTGAGGCTGGCTTTGAACTCGCAATCCTCCTGCCTCAGCCTCCCAAGTGCTGGGATTACAGGCGTGCGCCACCACACCCGGCTTTTTCTTTTCATTTTAAAAAATTTATTTATTTGTTCTAATTTGTTATACATAACAGCTGAATGCATTTCAATTTATAGGACACAAATGGAGAACAATTTTTCATTTCTCTAGTTATACACAAAGTAGAGTCATACCATTCTTGTCTTCATTCTTGCCTTCACCATTCTTGTACCTAGGATAATGATGTCCATTTCATTCCACCATCTTTCCTACCCCTATGCCCCCTCCCTTCCCCTCCTTCCCCTTGGCCCTTTCCAAAGTTCCTCCATTCCTCCCATGCTCCCTCACCCCCACCCCCGTTTTGGATCAGCATCCACTTATCAGAGAAAGCATTTGGCCTTTGGTTTTTTAGGATTGGCTTACTTCACTTAGCATGATGTCCTTCAACTCCATCCATTTACCTGCAAATGCCATGGTTTTATTCTCTTTTAATGCTGAGTAATATTCCATTGTGTACATATACCACAGTTTCTTTATCCATTCATCTATTGAAGATAATCTAGGTTGGTTCCACAATTTAGCTACTGTGAATTGTGCTGCTGTAAACATTGATGTAGCTGTATCACTGTAGCATGCTGTTTTTAAGTCCTTTGAGTATAAACCAAGGAGTGGGATAGCTGGGTCAAATGGTGGTTCTATTACAAGTTTTCTAAGAAATCTCCACACTGCTTTCAGGTTAGTTGCACCAATTTGCAGTCCCACCAATCACTGAGGTGAATAGACAGCCTACAGAATGGGAATAAATTTTTAGCACACACAAGTCAGATAGAGCACTAATCACCAGGATTTATAAAGAACTCAAAAACCTTGATACCAAAAAACCAAATAACCCAATGAATAAATGGGCTAAGGAACTGAACAGACATTTCTCAGAAAAAGATATACCATTGACCAACAAATATATGAAAAAATGTTCAACATCTCTAGCAATTAGAGAAATGCAAATCAAAACTAAGATTTCATCTCACTCCAGTCAGAGTGGCAGTTATTAAGAATACAAGCAGCAATAATCATTGGCGAGGATGTGGGGGAAAAGGCACACTCTTACATTCCTTTTTTTTTTTTTTTTAACATGTTAAGTTTTAATCTTGGAATAATTTGGACTCACAAAAAAAAATGGCATAAATGGTGAAGATAGTCTATAGATACCCTGCACCTGGCTCTCCAGCAGCGTCCTTAGCTTCTATGTATGTAGGCAATGCCAGCGCACCCTTGCCCAGACACGACAATCAAGATGTCTGAAGACACTGCCACATGACCTGGTTAGCAAAACACCCTGTGTGAAGACCAGTGCTCTGATATTAACCACAAATGGGGGCATAATACAACTATTAAAAACCAGGAAATTAATATCAGTATAAAATGGTCCACTGTAATACTGACCTTATGTAAAGTTCCCAGTGTCTCTGCTCTATTCCAGGACCCAGGACAGGAATTCATGCTGGTCCAGCTGTTGGGTCCCACAAGGAACTCCACTGTGGTTCCATGGGCTTTCCTTTTTTCCCTGACTTTGGTCCACTTCATGAGACATGGCCAATCCACTGTGCACTGGTAATGGGTTTGGGTTTGTCTGATGGTTGTCAAGACTAAAATTATGCATTTTTGACAAGAACATGACAGAAGTAATGTGCTCTTTCCAGCACTTGATATCAGGATGGATGGTGCCAATATCGCCTAATGCTGGTGAGCTTAACTTGATCACTTGGTGAAGATGTTGCCTAGCATATATTTTCACCAGAAAAGTATGATTTCTCACTTTGTGGTTGACAAATATCTTTAGCAAATAACCTTCATGTACATGCAAATATTTTTTCTATCTTTTGCCCAAGTGTTTAGTATCCATCAGTAGACAGGTCCCTGTAGTAACTATTACTGGGAAATCTGTCTAAGGGTAATTTTGTATTTCCTTCATTTCATCTACATTTATTAATCTTAATTATACTGCAAGAAAGAATTGTTACTTCTCTTTTATTGATTAATTTATTTCTTTTTTATATCGGCATAGACTCATTAACATTTAGTTTACTCTATGGATTATAATCTGTTACAGCTTTTTGTTTGTTTTGTTTTGTTTTTAATTTTGTTGCCAAAATCATTCCAGCTTAGCTTGTCAAGGTTACTCCTGTGCCTTTTGACAGGTCCCCACCATCTGAGCATTCCTCCCTGGGATGCTTGGGGCTCATGTGGCACGGTCCAACTCCTCCTACATCTCTGAAGTCAGCCTGGTTTTCTTCATCAAGCTGCAGCCCTTCTAAATGGAGGGGACTTGGAAAGCAAGATCTGGTCTCCATGTGCTCAAGTGCCTTGTGGAAATGGACAAAAAGGTAGGAAAAAGGAATTACCATGGCATATCAGGTGGTTTGTTAGTAAAATATTTAATTTTAAATATGTAAATTTTAATACATTTTTAAAGTCTGTTGACATTTGAAAGCTGTTGTAAATTTGTAATATTTTGTGATTTATATTCTTATTCTAAACAAAGAGACACCTTGGGCCAAAATAACTCCTATAATTTTGTGTTCTTTTTCTTAAGGTTGACAATAAAATTGTTAGTAAACTGAAATATAAAGTTGAAGAATTTTCAATAATATTTTATTACATATACTTTCTACTAAACAGTTCCATAAAGAGACATCTTAAAATAGGACTGTAAATTTTTACTTCTTTTGTGAATGATTCTATCCTTTTTGGTGCTATATTCAACCTTTTGGAATGATGGATTAGAAAAAGCTGGAAAATAACTTTCTTAATGTGGGTGTAATTTCTTTCCAAGTCACAATGCAGCTTTCAGGCACTGCCCTACTCATTAAGTTTCATAATGGAAATAATGCACGTGTGTGGATGCAACACCAAATAGTAAAGAAGAGAATCAGGTGCTGATTGGTCCACTTGGGGTTATAGAGCTAGTCCCGCGATGAAAGGCGAGGAAGCGGAACACTCACCCATACTTCACTCCTCCTCTTTCTCCTCTGCTTCCAATTTTGGGGTGAACATTCCCGAAGCAACTTTTCTAGATCAAGTAAAGTTTCTAATCTTTTGCAAGTGAGAAATGCTTGTTCCTTTCGTAAATGATCTACGCTTCACCCACGTGGAATGTAAAGTTGGAACTGTCTTCCCTCTGAGTTTTAAAGATACTGTCATTGCCATTCCTATCCAGTCACGATAATGAGAAAGTCTCATGTCAATTCGACTTTTATTTTTTAAGAAATTGCTCCAGTTCCTCATTTTTCACTCTTTGCTATTGGAGGCTTTATCAAAGTAGAACAACCTAAATGAATGATTCGTTTAATTGAATGACATAAAACATGGTCTGGCAAAGTTTCCTGTTCTAGTTACCAAAAAACAAAACAAAAGAAAGCTTCCTCCTCTTCTTCATGGGAAGTCCTGCTCTAAAACAAGCTTCAGCAGTCTGTTATTTTGTCTGTGGAAGCACAGTAGAAATTCTGTTATCCAATACACTTAGGCTATTAGAAAAAATAGGTGAAGAGAAAATTCATTAAAAATATGCAACTTAAATTTTTACAGAATTTGACCAAGACTGATGAACACACGTGTTCACCAGAGAGGGCGAGGCTGCTTCTAAGGCTAGACTGACTCCCCGCTCATCAACGTATTTTTTGCATAGGCCACACCCTGAGTTCATCTCCTATATTTTCTCCACACGTTTCTTTTAAGTTGAAAAAGAACAAAAGAAGCTGGGAGGCAATTTAAGCAAGTGCAGAATCTAGAGTTGCAAGACTTTTCCACTAGACATTAATAACTTTCTTCTCCACACTTAAATCACCAGCAATTCATCAACTAGACTTTATTGGGCCTTTTCAAAGAAGTCAACTTACTTTTCATAAAAACAATACCTTTATTTGATTCTCATGATATTTTGTTAAATAATCTAATTCTAATAAAAGAAAAAATGTCATAATCTGGTTTCAATATACCCAGGCAATTCATAACCTCTTCTCCACAAAATTCAACAGTCTAGTGATGGATCTTTTAACTAGAAACCCTTCCTTCTATGTATAACCACCCCGCAGGATTCGTGGAAAAGAGCCAGTCACTTAGGTCATCAGGTGTACTGATCACAGTTAACAGGGACTGATGTTATGCTGCCCTTAGAAGCCTAAGCTGGTATTGCATGACTTTGACAATATCCAAGTAGGTACCATGTATCAGTAATTCAGCTGCTGCATTTGTATACTGCCCAGAATATATGCAATATAAGGATACATCATGTAAATATACATAATATAAATTTGTTACCACTGTTTACTAATCCAAGATTTCTGAAAGCTATAAATATGATGAAGGGAGCATTAAAGAGAGTTACCTTGGATTCCGCAGAGGGGAGTGAAGAGAGGGAGGGGGCATGGAGGTAGAAAGGATAGTAGAACGAATCAGACATTATTACCCTATGTGCATATAAGACTACATGACTGGTGTGATTCTACATCATCTACAACCAGAAGAATGAGAAGGTGTATTTCATTTATGTATGATGTATCAAAATGCATTCTACTGTCATGTATAACTAATCAGAGCAAATAAAAACAGATGCAATTATATCAGTTATAAAATGGTTCTTTATTTTCTGCTCTCCTCAAACCCTATTTTGCCTATTCACTAGTTATGTTATTAAACGTATACTTGTTATTAGAATGACCTACTTGGGACCCCATACATAACACAGCCCTCGTATTCCGCCTCAGCAGACATGTTCCTCGCCTGTTCCATGACACATGTCCTTGTTTACTCATAACCCAGGCATGTGCCTGGGCCTCTGTGGGCCCTCACACTGCTCTTTGAGTGATTGCTAAAATAATTGGGACAGCCCAGGACTTCTCTGTTCATCCTCTTGCCCTTCTCTCAGACTCTATCTGTCTGTTGGGAGGAAACTCATCTGAAAAGGGCAACAGGGGTGATCTTGAGATCATGGGCAAGAAGGCAACGGCTGGTTGCTTCTTGGCAAGAGGGAGTCCAAGGGAACCCTCGGGAAGGATGGGGTCCTACAGTAGGCTGGGAAGGTGGCTTGAGTAGACGGGAGAGATGTGGAGCTGAGGTCCCCCATTCCAGACAGAGGCAGGAGGCACAATGGCCCCTCCAGAAGAGACAGAAGGCCAGGTGGCTGGGGACTGGAAGCCAGGCAGAGGCACAGGAGGCAAGGTGAAGAACTAGGCAGGGAGGTACCTGGAGGGCTTCACAGACCACAGGAAGCAGGGGGAACACAGGCACAGCATCCCCGAGAGGAACACAGCACTTGGGGATGTTTCCACAGGGCTGAAAAATTATGGGTCACATGAAAAAGGAATAAAGCAAGATAATTTCCTTATGTAATGAATTTATTACATACAAAATTATGAAACACATTTTTAAGAATAAAATTTCCATCAATAGAGGACACTCATAGGTATTTCTAGCCCTTTATCCTTCTTAAACCTTTTTTTTATAATGACATTCGGGAAGATTTGTTATTTTTCATAATACACAGTTTGGGTTTGAAATATTTTCTATAATTTCCATATTGCAAAAATTCACAGCACTATTTATGTGGTCACATCACTGCTAATATGACTCCATGTCACATAAATAGCCATCTAACTTTTTGTGCTGTCTCCTGCTCGTACAGGGGAGTTTGCAGAAAGCCTCTGCTGTAGTATTGTTTTGGGTGCACCTTTCCTGAGGCTGGGTCTGTGATATATGGATTGAAATCTGCTCCTCTGATGCTCTTGTCAGCCTGAAACCTTACCTTCCAGTGTGTATCAAACCATGTACACAGTAAATCAGCACTTGTGTCTGCACAGCTGTATATTCTCTCTGTGGCCTTAAATATTTTTATAATCACGGGTGCAATATAGGACTCAGGGGACTCTTTAAAGCCAGCATTTTGAAACAGCGGAATAGAGATTCAGAAAACCAGTATGCCATTGGGCAGAATTGCAGGGAACTTCTCTGAGCCTTTTAGTGTGCAGTGTTTGGTTTTTCTGGGAACCACTTTTAATTCTGCAGCTATTAATTTCTACATTAAAGGCTGCCCTGTGGTTTGCTTAGTTGTGGAATGCATGATGACCTTCCTTCTTCCCACATCTTTGAAACTGGACATTGATACTCAGCTCCCTTTATCCTAAAACCAGTCCTTGACCTCCAACAAGTAGACAAGAGCCCTGCATCAGCCCAAGCCAGTGTAGAATAGTTCACCTTAAGCAATCAAGTACATGTCATCTAGCTGGAGACAGCTCCTGAGCCCAAGAAGGGAGGCCCCGCTGGATTAGCACTCAGATCTAATTAAAGCCAGCTGGCTTTGGAAGTGACTAAATCAACTTATGGAAGGTCCTATGCTCATCTCTGGGCCTTTAGGGCAAAGTGATGAACCAAGGAGCCAAGGGGAATGTGGGAGATCAATTGGCAGAAAAATCTTGATGATTGATTATTCTAAATTTACAGGGAAGACCTTTAATATGCCACTTGCTACTGGACAACATTGAACCAGAACTCCTGAGATGTTCTAAGTGCGCATCCTTAGAAACCCCTCCTCACTGGCTGGTGTTGCCACACCACCCACCCATGCACTGCGACACGTGCCAATATACTGCTTGTCCTGCAGCAAGTCATGCATGAAGACCCCACCCCAACTTATTCCCAGGAAATATATCTGAAAATGTGTACTTTTGTGTGATTTTGCATTCTGGGGAGATAGGACATTACAGTGACTCAGTCCTTCCCCCTAGGGAATTACTCTGTTGAAGTGCATAAAATAAGTGGCTAGCAGAATTGGGAATAACACATATCACTGCACCGACTCTCCACAAGGTACATAAGTGGACCTTGGTGATGCATGAAGCTTTCCTCACGTGGTTCTCAGGAAGGTCACCTTTCCATTTGGGTGTAGTATGGTTCTACTCCCAACAACTTCCCCTGGGGTTGTCCATTTTTCCATGGGGTGAGGTTGGTTTGTGCAGCGGCCACCTGGCAGTGGGAGGAATGATGGCCAAAATGGAAAAGTGAATAACTCACCACAAGAAATTGTAGAGACACTGCCTGCAAATGTGGTTTCACAGAAGCCGTCCATAATTCTGGAGATCTCTGCAACTTCTCAGGACCTTTTAACAACGTGCAGGTCAGCTACAGCCAATGCTCCTTGGTCGGGGGGTGCTGTTTCTGAAGGTCCTCATGAGGCTGTAAGTGGTGTAGCACACCTCAAAAGTGGCTTTGCCATATGTGCTGGGACTGGTACAGTCATGGGCTGAGAGTGAGCTGCACGAGCCCTGTTAGCTCCATGGAGGGGAGAAGGCTTCCTTCCCTTTCAGCCCACTGGGCAGCCAGAGCGGCCTCCATCCTGGGCCAGCCCTGCTGTGGCCCACCAAGAAGCCAGGTAGATGCATAATTTAACTAGCTCCCATTCGTTTCCCAGCTCGCCCTATCACAGCAGCATTTCCATCGTTGCTGACTTTTGTTGACAACTGCAGCAGGCCCGGTACCTCCCCCTCCCAAACCAGCCCTCCCAGAAGAGGCCCCTGGGGATCCACCTAAATGGTCTGCCACACAGTGTATTTTGCAGTTCTGGGTGTGTGTGTTTTGCTTTATTGTGTTTTGTTTTCTATCAGCAATTAAAACTACAAATTTAGTTAATGCACAGAACAGACTGTAAATAAATCTACACACATGGCCACACCTCATAATTGCTTTAAAATGCAGGAACCAGTCTCAGATGCTGTCACCTAATTCTCAGACACTGGACTTCCTCCTCCTCCACCTCCCCATCCCTCCCTTGCCACTCCCCACCCCCAGTCCCACACCAACCTTTTGTTCTGACATTGACTCAAAAACCCCAGCAGTTTTCCCAGCCAGGTTTGGTATAAAGTAGACCAATTTTCTGTGCAACCAGCCTCTTTAGTTGCAGATTAAAAACAAAAGATATGGCCAATAATACTCGTAAAATACTGGGATGGCTTGATGTTCTCCCTCAGGTTCACAGCAGAGACACAACTGCCCAGCCATATATCACTCAGAAATGTTTTACTGATCTTCTGGAAATATGTCATCATTTAGGAGTATTATATATCTTTCTAAAATCACCCGAGATTTATGATAGCGACTCGAATTCCTTCAGAGCTATCTGCTTCACACTTCTGAACACCAAAGAAAGAGGAAAGATTGCTATTTTAAGGAATTTGGAGCAATGGTTATGAGGAAGCCAGAGACCAGAACATGTCTTGTGATCAGACACGGAACAAATGAGGAGAGACGGCCCTGGAGCCTGTGGGAAGGAGCTTTCGGGATTCCAAGTCCCCCTGCCCGCCACTCTCCTGCCCCAATCAAACCATCTCCCCTGTGGACTGAGCAGTGCAATTTCAGACTTCACCTAACCACACCCACCTCTCCTGACTCTTCCGGCCCGGAGATCCCCTAAAGGTTTTGGGGAATGGGAATTTCAAACTAACTCCTTTGCCAAGCCTGCTTTTTGAATTACTAAAAAGGCACAGAATGGCGGAGATAAATCTCCAGGATAAATGGACGGGGGTGTGTAGGGGCCTTCACCAACAGACAAATCTGCAGGAACCTGTCTGAGAGAGTGAGGAAGCTCCTTGCAAGTGCCCATGGGGTGAGACCTCCGTCAGTGTCAGAGATGTCACCGTCCCTGCCAGTCCTCAGCATGATGGTCTCGAGGCAACCCTTCTACAGCACTCGTCAAGATCAATGGGCTGCTTTCTGTGGCAGTGACGCTGCTCACCCTCGCAGTGCCCAGCACCTGGGTCTTCCTTGTGACATGGACAGGGATAAAGGACTGGTCAGCATTTGTGACCCACGTGATTCCAAAGGTTCACGTAAGACAAGGGTTCTGTCAGCCCATAGAGCAGAGCCAGGCCAACTGGCCTTGGAATGCACTGGAAACAGTCAGCCTCGTGAGCAAGGACACAGGAAGTCAGCCTGTCTCTGACCTGACCCAGGGCCTCGTTCAGAAGGGTTCCGCAACTGAAGAGGGAGGCCCGTACGTCATCCTCAGAGACCAGAACAGACAAAAGCCCCCCCACCCCAGGATGAGTTACTGAGTTCTCACCTGAGCCCGGTCTTATGATAGAGGAAGGTGAACACGCTCGCCCTTGAGAGCCTGTAGGTGCCACATGAGGTCAGTTTCCTGGGGAGAAGGATTCCGGGGTTGTACGCTAGTCCCCAGGACAACTGCTGATTAGCATGTAAGCAGGCTGATCGGGGGGTCATGGGACCCCAGGATCCTGTGCCATCAGGAGCCGAGCATGCTCACCCTGAGTTGGATTTCCCTCCTTGCCAGTTACCAGCCTAGATCAGCGGGAACATGTTGAAGGTGACACTGAAGGGGAGAGGAATGTTCAGGGCCTGTTCCTAAGATCAGGGCAAGAACCTGCTTAAATGGAAAAATAGACCTTGCATCTGGGCCTCCAGAGGCCAGGAGCACTTTCCCATTTGATCTGCTTGGTACTCACCTTGCCTCTTGTACCTGGGCGGATTTGCTTGTTTTGAAGGGCAAGGAAATTAGTGAGCGCTTGCAGACGCATTCACCAGCCAAAAGTGCGAGCAACATCCAACTCCAGGAAGAAGTGTGGGAAACTGGCAAGCTCTTGATGCTCCCATTTGCTGGTGAGTGGCAGGGGCACCCTACCTGGCCGGCCAAAATGACCAAGGCCATTACCTCCAGCAACTGGCCTCAACCTCCATGCCTCCTATGGGACCTGCATGCAATTACAAATTTCCCTGTTGACAACTCAAATACCACTGCCCCCCTCTCTCTAGGGCTTTTGCTGACCAAGAGGCATCTCTGCTTAGAAACAGAAAAATGGGTGGCTAGTGATTAGTTTCTCAATGTTTGACTCCAGCGTTTTCAAGGGGACCCTCCTCACATCACAGGATAGGGCTGGTGAAGTCTCAGCGCCTGCACTTAGGACGCCTGGTTCTCAGTAACAGGCAGTCATTTGAGGTTGACACCCTCTTCCTACAGGCTGCCCTAGCTGTCACCATGAACACTGCTGATTAGAGGGAATCATGACCACACTGGGTGTGCTGGGGCTCAATCTACTCCCTTCTCCTAGACAGGCTCTTGTGCCATCTCCTACAGTCTCCTCTGGTTGGACAGCAGCCACATGATGATGACCCCGAGCTCATGCCCTGAACCCCAGGCTCAAAGATCCAGCTCTCACCTTGGCGTGCCATGTGGATATTTAAGAAGTGGCCAGAGCTCATCTCCACGTGGAGCCGGGCATCCTCCCCTCCAGTGCCCCTCCTGTTGCCAGGGGCAGCTCAGTTCTTCCAGTGACACGAAACACACTTGGCTGCCACCACCAGCTCCTGCCTTCCATTCTCAACAGGCAGTGGGTCAAGCACAAATCTTGTGGGCTCTTCTTTCATGCACCCCAGAGCCGAACCACCTCTCACAGTGCCATTGCTCCCACCCTGGCCCAGGCCACCAGCTTTGGGGCCAAGGTGCTGACAGCAGCTTCCTGCAGTCCCTGCTTCCTACTGTGGATCTGTTCTTTACTTCTGCAGTTTCCAAAATGAGCTCAAAATAATGCAGATCACTAGGGTCCTCCAATACTTGGCACTTCATTCAAAGCAAAGCCGGAGCCTGCAACGAGCCACAGGTGCCACCTGAGCCACCTCTGCACTAGTCACCCCACACTCTCCACCTTTCCTCCCTGCCATTCCAGACCCCACGTGGCCCCTTCTCTTTTCCTCCATGTTTCAATGCAATTATCCCTTTGCTTAACTCTGATTACCTGCTTCCATACCACCATGTCCATGCCCTCCCTGGCCTTCCTGTTCCTAGTATTTATCACAGTCTAACATGTTGACTTATTGTGTAGCTCTCTCATGAAATACAAGTTCCATGAGGGTGAGGGTGCTTTTCTGCTGTCTTCCCCCTGAGTCCCCAGAATCTACAGCACACAATAAATATTTGTTGGGCAACTACATTCTGCATTGCGTGATCCGTGTCGAGGGCCAGAGCAGCAATTTGAAGAGGATGTGAGAGCGTCGAGGACTCACAAATATCATCCATGATCTCTGGAACATCTCTGATGCCCTCTGCTTTCTGTGTAAGTGCTGTGGACGCTTGTTGCTTATCAGCAGAAGGACTGTATATGCTGCACATGAATCGATGCCCTGCTGTATCTGGTGCAGTGATAGACGTGAGATGGCCACATGCCAGCCTAGACACAGAAGGGGAAGAAGTGGATAAGATGGAGAAAGGTATGAAGAAAGAATTCAGCACTCACAAAATGTGCATATCAATTTTTTTTTCTTTTACGCACATAAATATTTTTATCGTGGATGCTTCAGAGTAAATCATGATTGATTTGGGGTACTTCAAAATTCATTCATTTATAAATTCTTAGGAAATTCTCATAATAGGATCAAGGACTAAGGAGGTACAGAAGACAAAAGAATAAAAAACATAAGAATTCTGAAAGATAAAAAAGACCCTTAACCTAAGTGAGATATATTGTTAAGAAAGGGCTGCATTGTGTCAAGATAACAGGTTGAGAATAGGAAGAACCTGGAATTCACTAGTTTTTACAGTGAAGGAACTCAAATAAAATCAATTATTTATTTCTGTTAATAAGACTTTATTTTGATATGTATTCAAATTTACAAGGCTAACACAGGACATTCATATTTACCCAGATTCACCAGTTTACATTTTGCAACAAAAGAGTCAGACAGGCAGACTGAGAAAGAGATGCACTTTTTCTAAACCATTTGAGAATAATTTGGCACCACTGGGCACCTTTACTCCTAATACCTGAGTGTATGTTCATGAAGAACAAGGGCCTTCTCTTATATAACCATGGTACATTTACCAAAATCAGAACATTTCACATTGAAACAAAATGATTACCTAGCTCACAGTCCATACGGGAATTGTGCCATCTGTCCTCCTGATGTCCTTTACATGCCCCCCTTAGCCAGGGAACCAGCCGGGACCCTGCACTCGGCAGTCAGGCGCACTCAGACTGCTTCCCTCTGCAGCTCACTCAGCCCTGGCCTGGCTTCACGGGAGCACTCTGAAGAGCACAGGTGCCTCGCTCCATGGATATCACTGAGTTGCGGGCTGCTGAGGCTTCCTCAGAGGAGCAGGAATTCCATGGAAGTGTGTGTCCTTCTCATTACATCATGTGAGGGGGTCACATGGTCTCACTCTGTCCCTCCATCAATGATGTTAACCTTGATAACTTGTTAAAATGCGATGCACCAGGTTTCTGAACCGCAAAGTTCTATTTGTCTATTTGTGATTCATAAGTCATCTGTGGGAGATACCTTGAGACAGTACAAGCACCTGATCCTCCTCTAACTTCACTCCCTGGTTTCAGCATGCTTTGCTGATTCTCTAATTCCATTGCTGTTTTTGCCTACTCAGCAGTTTTTAATTTTAATATTGTACTTTTCCATTCTAGAATTCCCATTCTTTTTGGTGGTGGGGGGGGAGGGTACTGGGGATTGAACTCAGAGTCACTCAACCACTAAGCCATATGCCCAGCCCTATTTTGTATTTTATTTAGAGACAGGGTCTCTTCAAGTTGCTTAGCACCTCACTTTTATTGAGGCTGGCTTTGAACTTGTGATCCTCCTGCTGCAGCCTCCTGAGCTGCTGGGATTACATGTCTGTGCCACCACACCTGGCTTCCCATTTTTTTATAGTACATATTTCTCTGCTAATATTCCTGATCTGAACACTTATTATAATCATATTTTCCTTTAAGTCCTTGAACATATTTATAAAAATGTTTAAATCCTTGGCTGCTAAATTCAACATTTAAATTATATCAATGTTAGTTTCTTTTGATTCTGTGTCAAATTTTCTGGGTTTTGTGCATAGCTAGTAATTTTTTTATTAGGAATCATTTTATTAGAATACAGGTCATGTGTAGCCATTCTAGAGACTGGATTCTGTTATTTTCCTTTAAAGCACATTGGTTTTTACTCTGGCAGATAGTTAACTCAAACGGACTGAATTCACACTCCAAACTCTCTTCCTTGAAGTGGGCAGCTGTGGAAGCTGGCCAGTTTCCATCCTGAAGCTGTTGTTTTTTGCTGAGAAACTTGGGGTCTCCACCATGCGTGTGCCACTAAGCAGTAAAACAGGATTAGGGAAAGGCTTATATACAAATTGGGGGCTACACCTTATATATAATTTGTGTAATTCCCCTTCACTTTCCACCTGCTGCTAGCCCCAACTATTCCCAGTGACTTCTGAAGCCAGAAAGGATGAGTTTCTTCTCGAGTTATACTCATGCTGTGTTGTACAGGTCTGAGAAATACCTCAGACAAGCAAGCAAGAAAGAAATAAGCAAATGCAAATAACATCCAGTGGGTTCCTCTCTTGGAGGCTTGACTGGCCCCGTTTCTGCCTGACTTTCACCACTGTCCAGTGCCTCCAGGGGAGGTTTTACAATTTATCCACACTTCATAATTCTTGTCCTGGGAAGGTTACTATGGTCCAGGCTTCTCCACCATTATTAGAAGCTGAAGACTGATCATTGCTTTAAAACTAGAAATTCTTACAACTTCTTAGAGCTTCAGACTCACTCTCAGGTCTTGCCATAATACCATAAACTTTCTATCAACACTATTATTCTTTCTATAATACAGAATCTAAACTTTATTCTTCTACTTATTCTTGCCACTTACTAAGTAAAGGATATCTGTATAAGTTCTAAAAACATACCTATAGTGGCTCAAGTTGAAGTCATATTCCTTAGCAAATGGGAAATCTAAGAGGTTGCAAATCATACCACTGGAGCTACATAAACTCAGATGTTAGAGAAAATGAACCTCTCAAAAGGAAATCTCTCTCCTTGCATCATGTTGCATATGCATATTCATTTATATGTACAGATAATATAGGAAAACAGAGTTTATAGAGCTACAACTTGATATGCTAAGAAGAGTGTTAATTATATTTATGCTATTACTTTAAACATACTCAAGTATTTCTTCTCCATTCCATTAAAACCATACAGACTTTTAAATAACGGTCCAAATGTGCACTGTCCTCTTTTTGCATTCTTCTTAAAGTGTAGTTCATGCTCTGAGCCTTAGGAAAAAGGAGCACATGCATTCGAAGCACCCCTGCCTGTGGCATTTCCTGCTCAGTGCTTTCGTTTTGTCATAAATAGCATGACGTCCTCCTCCTTCCTTGGAGCCCTTGGTCCTGAAGTGTGAGAGAAATGCAATCTCCCAACACCAACTCAGCTCTACCTCTAGTGTCCCCACCTGCTGGGTGAGTGATTCACTGAAGGTGGCAGGAAGGGAGTCAACAGCTGAGGACAGAAACCCTAGGTACATTCCACAACAGAAAAGAAGACATAGGAAAGCCCTCAGGGTTGAACACAGGGCATATGAAACTGAGAAGCCGGATGAGTAACTAGTTAGAAATGCTCCTGCAAAAACACTGAGGCTCCATGAGCGTGCTGTGGCCACCCTGCAATTTACTATCTTGCTCTACTTGTAACTCTAACCCAACAATGTGTCATCTTTCCTTTGCATGTTATTTATTTACAAGTGCATTTTCAGTACCAACCCCTTCATTCATTAATCCTAATGTGGCCTTTTCCAATGTCTACTTACCATTTTAAATACTTACTATAATTTATAAGGCTTTCTTGAACACATCCAAGGTATATTATATGAGGCTAGCTTAATGGAAAGTCTTGTGTACCAAAGCAGGAAAAAAACACATTTAATTTATGATGGCTTTGAATTTTGGTCATAATTTACTCATGGAGACCTAGTCATACAAAGTGATACCAATACAATGTTTCTAAAACCAATCAAAAAACAAAACAATAAATGCTGATCTTATTGTTGTTGTTTTTTTTTTCTGAAAGTTCCAGCAAATTCCATTCTGGAATTATACAAATTAAACTTAACTGCAGAATACATAGGTTATTATAATATTCTTGAGCCAATTCTATTAGCTACATTTGGAAACATTTTAGCCACCAGAAATTTTTGAATTTATGTGTTTCTCTTTTCTTCTGAAATACACTCTCAAAAACTTTTCCCAGTTCAAGATTTGAGAACAGCAAAAGAGTTGTACATAGGATTACGAAAAACTACCACTCAGAAGTTAAACCCAAGGAAGAATCATGTTCCACAGGTCTTTCACGAGACCTCCTAATGCTAATCTAGATTAGAGTTTAACCTAAATTAGATGAAAATTCTCATAAGAACTCTTGCAGATAAATGATACCCATAGAATTTCCCTCCCAGAGCCAGGCAGACTTCTGCTTTCTTCCAACAGGATGAAGTGAATCATTCTTCAGGGTTCACTATAGTGAAGGAAGTCCACACGTACATGAAAGATGCACATACTAAGAAAAGGCCCTTGCTCACCAGGACTCAAGGTGAAAAGACAAGGCACCTAGGCTATAAAGCACTTCGAGGCAAGTGGGGGCTGGGGCAAGAGCCTCCAGAAGCTCCGCCTGAGGAATGGACTCAGGAGCGTGGGAAACAGGCTCTTGGAGACTTAGAAAGGCCTCTTGGAAGGGGCTGGGCCCCAGGTGGGATTCAGGTTAGAGAACTAGGGTTTCAGAAGAAGGGCCCCTGTAAGGAAAGGGCACAGTAGGAGAGGATTAAAAGACAGTGTCCAGGGACCAGAGGGAGGCTGTGCGAGGTAAGGCGTTCTGACTTGCCCACTGGGAAGAGTGGACCAGACACAGAGGGCACATCCAGTAGTGCTGAACATGTAGGCTTCTTTTTGACACCAGTGAACAGCCCCTCAATGTGTGAGGGTTGTCTGAACACAAGAGTGGCATGAGTTAGGAAATGACGTCAGGTAACACCGTGGGAACAACTGGCATGGCAGAGACCATCTGATGGCCACTATAGCCACATGCTCCATCAAGCAGTCTGGGTTAGAGCAGAACCTGGGGTTTTAAGTAGAGAAAGAAAACGATGCAAAAAGCATCATGAAATTAGAACCTGCAGGAGGGGAAGGGTGGGAGATGAGCATCTGAACAGTAACAGTGGCCGACTTGGTGGCCAGTGGGGCCATTAACAGACACAGGGGACTCACACCAAGTTGGAGGTGGAGACTGGGCATGTGTATGGCATGTCCTGGGGTCAGTGGCTCTGACTGACAAAGAAAACCTCCTTACATGGTCTGCACGTGGAAGGAGTGATTGAAACATAAAAGGAAAAGTGGGAGGGACCACAGCCTAGTAGAGGATGGCTCAGGGGGTGGTTCACTTGAGAGCTTTGGAGTAAGAGGCACAAAACCAAAAGTGTGGTTCTATAAGCACCAGCATGCTGGCCCAGTGGGTGACTTCATAAGGACCACACAATGCAGCTGCCACGGACCAGGAGGGGCAGAGTCCTACCAATGAGACAGATTTGTGGGCATGTGTGTCATGGATGGGAATCTGAAGACACACATAACTGGAATTAGATATTTAAACTCAGACCACAGATATGGTTTAGATGTGACGTAGCTCCCAAAAGCTCATGTGTGAGACAACGCAAGAGAGCTCAGAAGTGAAGTGATTGGGTTATGAGAGCCTTAACCTAATTAGTGCATTAATCCACTGATAGGAATTAACTAGGTGGTAACTAAAGTTAGGTGGGTTGTAACTGGAGGAGGAGATAGATCACTGGAGTTTTATATTTTGTCCCTGGTAAGCAGATCAGCCTCTCTCCCTCTCCCTCTCCCTCCCTACCCGCCCCACCCCCCCACCCCCCGCCACTGCCATGTCTGAGCTGCTTTCCTCCTCCACCTCCATGCACCTCCATCATGATATACTGCCTTGCCTCTGGCCCAGAGCAATGGAGTTGGCCATGTACTGAGACCTCTGAAACAGTGAGCCCCAAATAAACTCTTCCTTCACTAAAATCATTCTTGTCAGGTCTTTTGGTTGCAGAAGTGAAAAAGCTGACTAATGTAGAAATTGAAGCCTAGAAGTAGGGTCATTGCTATGACTAACCTGACCATGTGGTTCAGAAGATTTTGGAGCTCTTCAGAGTTTATGGGAGGAAGTTTGGGAAGTGAGTTCAGCAATGAAAGCTGGAAAAGCTTTAGAACACTGTAAGCAGAGATTAATGGGCAATTCTGGTGGGAGCTCAAAAGTCCAGAATGCTGAAAAGACAGTGGACAGTAAAAGATTGGGCTCGTGAAGTTTCAGAGGAAAAGGAGAACTCTAACGAAAATTAGGCTACAGATCATTCATGTTGAATTCTGGAAAAGTTGTCTACATTTTGCCCATGTCCTGAGACTTTCTAGGAGGCTGACTTTAAAGGTGATGAATTAATTAATCTGGTGGAAGAAATTTCAATGCAACAGAGCATTCAAATAATGGCATAGATATTTCTGGTGGCTTTTAGCCAAGGTTTCTGTGATAATCAGGAGCAGAAACACTTGCAGTTTGGACAGAAAATTATGAGTAAAACTGGGTCTGAGAAAGTTGTGGTTTTTAAAGGCATTATAGCAACTAAAGAGATATTAAATACTTTACCCAGAGACAATAGAAAAGATGATTAGAGGACATATCAGAAATTGTCAATACCACACCCACACCAGGCTCAAGAGTGTAAAAGTAAAATTTCCTTTGAGAAAAGACAAATAGGGCATCCTCCTTGCACAGGACGGGGGACTACGAGATTGTCTCACCATGTACAGCCACCCAGGATCTCAGAGGTTGCTGAAATTGGGGTTGCAGGAGGCTTGGCTACTGCTTGAGATGGTGGCAGATCCTGGCGACAAACACATGGTGCTAGTTCTATAGGATTGCAGGATGCTGGAATTAGGAAGTAATGGAGGCTTACAGGGAGAGTCAAAGGAAAGCCTGGGAAGCCAGACCAAGTGTTGCAGGGTTAGAGTCCCTGTGGGCATCCCTTGAGAAGGTGATGCATGAAGATGTGAAAAGAAAACCAAAGATACAATGGAGACCCCTGAGATTAAGAGATTCCAGAAATATGGGATTGTCTGCCCAAGAAAGCTGCAAGAACTGAGCAGAAACAAGCCAAGAGGGAAACCATGTGGACTGCAACCAGCAAAGCCATAGGGACAGACAGATCTACACAAGCCTTTAGAGACAAAATCACAATGCCATGTGCCTCCAGATGCTGTATGTAGAGCTACAGAACTTATTTACCCAGCTGGATTTTAGTCTTGCTTTGGTTACATCCCTTCTTTCTATGCCCCTATTTCTCCCTTGTGGAATAGAAATGTTTATTTGGTGCCTTTACAAATTGTATATATGTAACTTGCTTTTGATTTTTACAGGGGAAAGCATCTAAGAATTTGCCTTGAATCTCAGAGGAGACTTCTTGGACTTGAACTTTTGGGCAATGCTTGAACTGTTGAGACTAAGGGGACTTTTGGAAATGGATTTAGTGTATTTTGCATTGTGAGATGGGCATAAGCTTTTAGGGGCCAGGGTTGGAATGATTTAGATAGGAAAAAATTTCAGAGGTGAAATGATTGGGTTATGAGAGCCTAAACCTCATCAGTGCATTAATCTGCTGATATGGATGAACTGGGTGGCAATTTTAAGCAGTTAGGGTATGACTGGAGGAGTTAGGTCATTGGGGGATGTATGTTGTCCCTGGTGAGCAGAGCTTTCTCTGTGCTTCATGACTTTCATGTCCTGAGCTGCTTTTCTCCGCCATGTACATCCGCCATGATGTTCTGCCTCACCTCAGGCCCAGAGCAATGAAAGCAGCCATTTCTGGACTGAGACCTCTGAAATCATGATGCCAAATAAAATTTAACTCTTCTAAAATTGTTCTTATTGGGTCTTTTTGTCACGTTGGTTAAAAAAAAAAAAAAAAAGGTGACTAAAACATCAGTTTAGCGATAAGTTTATAGCAAGGACTTAACAGTCAGAGGTGGAGTGAGAATCCACAAAAGGAACCCAAAAGCAGAACCAGAGGTGAACCTCCCTGAACACCTAAACCAAAGGGTCTGAAAGCCCTTTCATGAGAAAGGGGAGAGTGTACAACCAATTCTCCCAGTTAAATGGGGACGGTGCACTTCCCCAAACCTTCCAGCTGCACAACTGTGTTCCCAAAAGACCACCTCTAGTCTCTGGAACTCACCGCATAGAGGCCAGCAACATCTCCAACAACCTTGATCTACCTTTCCTGCCATGATGCCTGCTGCTCCTTTGGAAGCATGCACCCCATGGCTAGCACTTGTCTACACTGACTGGGGCACTAACCAGGCAAGGAGCCCACCCTGATCAATTCAGACTCTCTTCATAACCCCAAAGTGACTATAACTTCAACGTGCTTGAAAAGTCTCCTTTCCCATGACAGATTAGAGAAACTCTTTCTCTTCACAGGAAAGAGTTTCTCTAAAATGAGAAAAGAAAGCTGAAAGCAAAAGCCTTTGAATTATCACTAACCCTTAAATAAAACAAGAAGATCCACAGTAAAGCAGCAGCAACAACAAGCCTTTCTTCAGAAGGACCAGTTCTCTCAGTAGAGACCCCTAGAGAAAACAGTGTTTAATTTAGCCAACACTCTAATAAGAGGCCACTGTCTTATTAATTATCCACTTTTATTCGGTCTGTAAATTGTGGGATCACTCATTCACATGCTCATAATAGGTGTGGGAGGAGCCTGACTGACAAGAGATTGTAGCATGACATAATAAAAATCACCAAATGGCATTTTTAAACACCTACATATGGTTGTGGAACTACACTAAGCACAATAAGCACGCTGGCTAGTGATCTTCTTGATGTCCCTCCCCTAGTGGGCGAGGAGGCTTCTCATGAGTGATCCATGACCTTGCTAACAGGAGGGCTTCCATCAAGTCTGAGGGGAGTTTAAGGGGAAGAGGACACCCACGCCTGCAGGAGGGAGTTTAAGGGGAAGAGGACACCCACGCCTGCAGGAAGGAGGGAGGGAGGACAAGGTGCAGGGAGGGCAGAGGGCTGCAGCACAGGGGAAATGTGCTGAACACGGCCACCAAAATTGCCTTGTTCCCTACCCTCCAACACTGCATGCCTTAGCATGCCAATGTGGCACTGGCACGGTCTTTAGCTGGAGGGCAAGCCTGGCTTAACACTCTGTAGTTTAAATTTCCAGAAAGAATCTTCAGCAGATGCACTGAGTATGGTCAGGCAGATATTTCATTAGTATTCCTAATTGTTTGGAATTAAATTCTAAAATCCACTCAACTTTAGATTGCCTTTACTTAGGTCCTTGGCTCCAACTGATTCTAAAGCTGTTTGGAATTAAAACCTAGTTTTTCCTGTGGTATATATACACAATGGAGTATTACTCAGAAATAAAAGAGCATAAAATTATGGCATTTGCAGGTAAATAGATGGAGTTAGAGAATGTCATTCTAAGCGAAGTAAACCAATCCCAAAAAACCAAAGGCTGAATGTTTTCTCTGATAAGTGGATGCTGATCCATAATGGGGGGAAAGGGCATGGAATGAATGGAGGAACTTTGGATGGGGCAAAGGGAAGGGAAGCAGGGGGGGAGGGAGTAGGAGAGATGGTGAAACGAGACAGACATCATCACCATACATGTACATATGATTGCACAAATGGCGTGACCCTACTTTGGGTATAACCAGAGAAGTCAAAAATTGTGCTCCATTTGTGTATAATGAATCGAAGAGCATTCTGCTGTCATATATAACTGATTAGAAAAAATAAATTAATTAAATTAAAATTTAAAAAATAAAAATTAATTAAAATTTTTTAAAATTTTTTAAATCCAGTTTTTCATCCTTAGCCCCTAGGGAACCAAGCTTGCTGGACTATTGAGAACCTCCTCTTCTGGGTGACCAGAGCTTGTTATCTTACAGTGGGACTTCATATCTTGTCACTTCACTGTGGCCACTCAGCCATCCTTCCCATTTTGTAGAAAGGAAACCTAGGCTTTCAGAGTTTGGGGAGACTTCCCATGGCTACCTAGTGGGCAGGTGGGTGGCCAGGAGGAAACCACCTCCACGCGCTCTGGATGGTCTTCCGCTCTCACCAGCGCTGCAGAGGACAGGGAGGTCGAGACCATGCCAGAGCTCAACCACGACGGGCATAAACTCTGAGCTCTTTGGAAAACTGAAAAATTATATCCAGTTTTTTTTTTCCTCTTCATAACTTTTAAGTTGCTCTCATTTCCTCCACAAACAGGAATTTCCATGCTTATATATTGTAGTGATGTGATTTATTTACTATCTTCATGAAAAAAAATACATGTTTTAGGCCGCTACGTGTGTCCCTGGTTACTGCTCTCCGGCCCTGATGAGGCTCCTTCTAGGAAGGGTCCAAACAACTTCATTCATTCAGCCTTTCCTCCTGCCATCTGGATGTCTCTCCTTTTAACAATTAAGTGAACTGCCCAGGAAACCTATGCTTGCAAATCAGGGAAAGAAACAATGGAGTCCCACAGACTGTCTCCTTAGGCTAAAGGAAACTTACTACAAAGTCCAATATGGAAACAAATTTCTGTATTTTTTGCCTCAAGTCCAAAAAGAATTCCAGATTCTTTTGTTTCCATGAAAGGATATAAAGTGTATTTACTTTTACTCATGGAGACAGGTTTGTTTTTAAAGTTCATAAAAGCATCTTGCCATTGAACTCAAAGCTTGGGTTATGGAGACATGGTTATACGGTCTGTGTAACATTACTGAGTCAGAGAACAATGTGAATAACCTCAGGACACTCGGTGTTTGGAAAGATTCCATCTGCCTTTAAAATATAGCACCTGCATGCTCTAAGGTCGGCAGTAAAGAGAAACACTCTATGAGCTCAGGGGTGCTGGACGACATGACAGCTCTGCATCCACAGAGTCACATCATCAGAGATCTCTCACTGGTCACTGCCAAGGTCGCCACGTGAACTAACATGTGCACAGAGCTCCTTCCCCATCTCCCATTGCACAACCAGCTGTGACCATTGAAAAGGAGACTATGGAGGGACTGAATGATCAAAGGGAAACAACCACAGAAGGAAGCACCTGCTGCGTTTGGGTTAGGGTCTCTCCCCAGGGTCCTGAGAGGGGAGCACCCTGCTTAGCTGCCTTCCTACAGGCCCACCCTAGCCCCCACCACCTCCAGGGAGCGTCAAAGCAAGTGGTCCTTCGTGTCCAGTAACTGAGCTCCCGACAGGGCAGAGCAGGGCCTCACTGTGAGAAATCAAAGACAAGAGGCTCAGAGCAGTTAAATCCACACGTGCCCACAGGCAGAAATTGTGTACTTCATGGTCACTCGCCTTTAAAGGAAATCTGGAACATGATCTAAATCATCGTTTCCAAACCTTATTCAGTCAAACACTGGTCCCTCAGCTGCCCTGTGTGAGGACAGGAGAAGGGGGGGGGGGGCTGATGGGAGGAGGTGAGGGGAAGGAAACTTTTGGAGTCAGCTGAGCTATAGATTCTCAAAGAATATTAGTGTATCGAAGGATCCGAGAAGCCCTGCAATAAAGGAGGATGTTTGACTTATCATGTCCCAAGTTTATTTGCATCTCATGTCCCTTCTTCCCCATAACCTTGGCAACGCCCCTTAGAAACACAGCTGCACAGTGGGATCCATGAGCACAGGCCCACACTCCGCAGCTGCAGGTCACATGGACACAATGAACTCAACAAAACAGTGTTGACTTGATCCTGACACCTCGAAATAGACATCTTTTCTTCTATGATTAACATTTAATCACTTACCACGTGACAATAATTCCATTGCTATGCATGGGACTTAGAAAGACAGAGGGCATTAGGTAGATTGGATAATAAGTGTAATGGTGTGCTTCCAGATTTTTGACAAATTTCACCTGTCCCACAGCTGAAGGAAGAGTTTCCTCACTCCATGCAAGTATGACTTGATTGCAAAACTCCCAAGAACTGAATCATAGGAAAGAAATATTCCCTCCTCTCAGTTAATTGAATAAACTGTACATTGTTTTCAAGGTTATATTTAGGTATATGCATAAGCTATTGTAAAAGGATATTGTTTCTGCTGGTAGTAATCATAAAATAATTAATGAAATTTCAGGCTAATTCCAGTCTTAGTTCTGACATTTTGTGTTAGTTAACTTTTTGTTGTTGTGACCAAAATACTTGACAAGAACAACTTAGAGGAGGAAAAGTTCATTTGGGCTCATGGTGTCAAAGGTCTCAGTTCATGGATAGCTGACTGCTGCTCCTCTCCTGACAGCCAGAAAGCAGAGAGAGTAAGCCAAGAGCCAGCGACAAGATGTAATCCTCACAGGCTTGCATCCAGAGGCCTACTTCCCCGGGTCACGGCCCACCTGCCTACGGTACCACTCAGTACAGTAGTCCTTACAAATTATTAATCCACTAAATGGGTTAATTCATTGATTAGGTTACAGCTCTTATAAACTAATCATTTCACCTCTGAACATTCCTGTATCATCTATCCTATGAGCTTACTGGGGGATACCTCATATCCAAACCATAACATACCCCTAATAAAATGTTTCACTAATAAGAGTTTTATTGACTTTATTTGCTACTTACTCTTAAAGTATCAGTGGATTAATGTTCTGTGCTTACCTGGGTAATCTGAAACCACATCCAATTGTTTATTCAGAGAATGCATAACTAGTAATCCACAACTAGAAACTAAAAGTGCCAGTTTATAACTATGGATAATCTTCACTTCTGTATTGTTATTATCTGTAAATTCTTTATTTTTTAATGAAGCTGAGATAACATAGTCAAATGTTCTCTTGAAATAATGTGTTCAATAGAATTGTTTCAATTTGAATAACAGATTTGAAATCTAAAGTTCAAAACACTTTTGGATAAGACATTAACAAACTAATAGACTATGTTCCCCTTCCATTTCAACACCTATCACTTAAATGAAAATGACTTCAGGGATTAAGGTCATTAATAAATTGTATGTTTAAATTTTATAGGCAACAGGTTAATTTTGTTTATCAAGAAAGAAATATTTGGGGCTGGGGCTATGGCTCAGCCGTAGAGTGCTTGTCTCGCATGTGTGAGGCCCTGGGTTCAATCCTCAGCACCACATAAATAAAATAAAGGTATTGTGTCCTCCTACAACTTAAAAAAAAAAAAAAAAGAAATACTTAAGCCTATCAAAAATCAGTTTTGAGAACATTGTCAAATATATTTGTTCAAATATATTTTGTTCAAAGAGCATGGGAACAAGGAGACCCTGGGGCCAGGTGCCCATCCCCCTGTCTTGTGACTTCTTCTGGCAAAGTGGCTACTCTAAACACTGGTGGTATGCCATGTGGGATGTCACACTTCCTCCCACCCACTGGGAAGACAGGGCGGGGCTTGTAAATGCATCCAGCAGGACACTCCCCTTCACAGGGCTTTCATGGGGCTCTTCCTCTTCACATCTCTTTAAATTAAAAGTTTTTTTCTATGTGAACACGTTTGTGTCCTCATTCTATTTCCAAGGGTTTTTTGTTTGTTTGTTTGTTTTTATTCTATAAAAGTCAGTACAGTCTCCTTTTACTCTTGGAGTCAAGAAAGAAGAGCATCTCTAACTGACTTCTCTAGAACCCAAGAGACCTGCACCAAATTCTCTGAGGTGACAGAAGTCCAGGGCATGAGGGCATTTGTAAATAACTGCAGCCATGGATATTCGCCAAGCACAGTGACGTACACTTGAAGGCTCTGAGAAGTCCTCAGGGGAAAGATCTACTTAGCACTTTAGATTTTCAAGAATAGCATTTTATTTTATTTCATTTTAAAGTAGCATTTTAATTTTTAGAACTGATCTGATTTCACAGCAAAACTTATTGAGCTCAATTAGTGTTCAGTTAGCTGCAATCTTTTTTCTATTGAATTCTAAAGTCCTATTTTGATAAACTAAGGATAATATTGTTTTTTAATAATGAATTGAGATATAGTTTTCATGTCATAAAATATACCCTTAAGTGTTCAATTCAGTGGTTTTTTAATATATTCAAAGAGTCGAGTGACTAGTGCCATATCTAATTTCAGGATATTTTCATAATCCCATGAGGAAACCCATCCTGTCAGTGGTTGCTGCTTATTGCCCTGGGAGCTAGGACTCTGCATTCTGTCCCTGACTTCAGTTATTCTGGAAGACATCCACGCACCCTAAGTCATAGAGCATGTGGTGACTGGCTCTCAGCACGCTTTTCAGGTTCATTCTCGTCATAGCCTCTGTGAGTCCTCCGTTCTCTTTTGTGACTGAAAATTATTCCACTCCATGGACCTACCACATTCTGTCTATGCACTCATTGGCTGGTGGGCACTCGCAGTGCATCCACCTGTGGATTCGCAGTGTGTGGCATGCTGGGAGCCATGGTGCACCAGCTTTGGATGAGTGCAGTTTTCCCTCTCTAGTCTACACCCTGTCAGTAGAATTGCCAGGTGATGTGGTAATTCGATGTTTAGTATTCTGAGGAACTATCAGACTATTTTGAGGTGGCTGCAGCAGCTCAGACTTCTTTGATTTAAAAATGGGGGTTAAATGTTCAGTCAAGGCAGAGTCTTGCAAGAGATGTTTTAAGAGTGACTTTGCCGTCATGGTCTTTGAGGCACCCCTTGTCAGATTCTGTCTCCTTGCCTCTGCATGCACTTCTTGCTGGGGCCCCTTTCGGTTAGGAGAAAAAGGGCTCAGCTTCCTGAGATTTCTATGGACACTCACTGACGTCTCCTGTGCAATTGAGATTATGATCATTTTTGGCACTGAGGGCTGGGCAGCTTTGGTTGGAAACAGTCACAGTGGCCTCACCAAGAGTTCCTGGCCTAGCTGTTTTTTTCCAGTCATGAAGCCCCATCCACTATGGTGTCCGTATCTCAACCTCATGCTATCGAAGCAGCCCTATATATGCAGTCTAGGGAGCTCCAGGGATCCTTGAGATGCTCTCATGGGTCTACAGATCAAAATTGCTTGCAGAATAATTCTAAAACGTTAATATGGTGCAACTGCCTTCTACTAAGCCAGGCATCAGAGAGGTTTCTAGAAATGTAACCCAGTGACACTCTTCTCACAAGTTGAGTTTCTCCTGGGCATAAAATTTGTCTGAATAAAAGCTTCTCCCACGCCACAGACTTCCTGAGTATGTATGGGAAACTGGGTTCCCAGCCCTAGGTGCCTAACACCTATCTTTATACTCCTAGCATACACAGGCCCCGCCAGAGTCCTGCATGAAAGACAGAAGAACCAGACAGTGGCTTGATCTCCTCTCACCTTTCCACTCATCTCCTTCAGCCAGGGGGCTGCTGGCTTCTCTCTATGCTGGCTCACAGAGACTTTCCATACACACCTCCTTAGTTGTCCCTGTTCCTGCCCAGCTACCACTCAGTGGTCCTGCAGTTAGGCAAGGATCTGCATGGGAACTCAGAATCCCAGAGGGCATCTCTCATACTGTCATTATGCATTTTTTTTCATCCAGTATTTCCCAAATTAATGAAACCCCCTTTCTCACAACAAACTTATCTTAACGTCTTGGGGTTCTAGTTTTTACACATAATGCTACAGGAAGCATTGCCATTAGTAATCGTACATGCTCTTTAGTAACTACAAGTTTTAAATGTTTCTGGAAGCTCCTCGTGGGACCTAAAGCTGATTTTTTTTCAGTTTTTTTTCTTTCTTTTTTTTTTTTTTGGTACCCGGGATTGAACTCAGAGGCACTCGACCACTGGGACACATCCTCAGCCCTTTTTTGTATTTTATTAGAGACAGGGTCTCAATGAGTTAAGTGCCTTGCCATTGCTGAGGCTGGCTTTGAACTCGTGATCCTCCTGCCTCAGGCTCCAAGTACTGGGATTACAGGCGTGCGCCACCACGCCCAGCTCTCAGTTGTTTTCTTTTATTTAGTGGCATTTGTGTGTATGTGGTGCAGGGGGGATTGCTTCATGGTTAACCCAAACAGAGCAAGACTCTCCTAGTTCATATTCTAAGGAGAATCCCAAGTATCTCTACACATTTCACACATTACAAAACCCTGTCCATGCTCTTAGAATCCCCTTAGGCGTGGCTCAGTGGGTCTCCAATTTTCCTGTAGAAGTAATTCCCTCTCACAGCTCCTAGTGGTGGCCTTTGAGGAGCATGCAGGGCCCAAGGAACCTACAACTGAGGGTCCAGGGTGACTTCCCACATCTTCTTCTGCTCCATCATTGTGCTAGTTAGCTTTTTGTTGCTGTGACAAAACACTTTAGAAAATCAACTTACAATAGGAAAGATTAATTCTGGCTCATGGGTTTCAGTCCATAGTCAGCTGACTCCACCATTTCTGAGCCTATAGTGAGGCAGAACACTGTGGGGAAGGGGGTAGAGAAGCAAAGCTGCTGGCCTCGTGGCAGCTGGGAAGCAAAGAGAAGAGCAAGAAAAGGTCCAAGGACAAAAACACACCCTTTAAAGTCATGACCACAGTGACCTACGTCCTCCAACTGGCCCCTGCCTCCTAATAGCTCATTCAACTTGGAACTCCTCAATGGATTTCACAGCCCTCATGATTAAGCCATTTCCCCAAAGCCCCCTCTAAACACCACTGCACTGGGAAACAAGCCTTCAACACATGAGCCTTTGGGGGACATTTCCAAACCATCACAGTCATCTCCACCAGGATTGTTTTTATCAGTGCCTGGATAACAGCCCCAAACAAACTCCTTCTTTTAAATATAGGGCAGTGTAGAAGTGAAGAAAGGAAGCAGCCAGACCCAACACACCAGTGACTCTCTTAAGTCACCTTGGCCCATTCTCCCAGTAAGAAATCTTCCTCGGTTCCCCTCAAACAAATGCTTCCTGATGACCCTTTTGTAACATTAAAACATGATTTAATCAAACAGCATGTACCTGCTTTAAGTGTATTTTATTCTAATCTAATTACTTACAAATTTTCACTCATCTGTGAATGATGAGTGGGAATAGCTCTCTAATTACCCAAGTTGTATGTTGGAGACAATTTGGAACTTAAAGAGGGACAGACCCTGATTTGGTAGTTAAGAAGCAACGACATATATTTCAATAATAATTAAACCCACCAGTGCCACCTCTTTATAACTGGGGCAGAGACTTGAGTAGCATGAAGAGATCCCATCTTTCTCCTTTTTCAGTGCTAGACTGTCTGAGGCTAGAGGCCTATAAGCAGGTGGACTATTAACATGCAAATGTTAGGTGAGCCAAGGAGCTCTGCCTGAGAGATGGAAAGATAGCTTAACACATACTGCATCTCAATGAACACTCTTGGGGCAAAGTTGATCCAGTTTCCCCCATAATCAGACAAGTTCTAGTCCTGAAAAATGACCATTTTCAGCATATGGGTAACCATGCCACAATGTATTCAATGGTGCCTAGCTCTGTTTTACCATGTGGCTAGATAGCTGGGGAGCGAGGGTAGGTAGGGAAAATACCTTCACTGAAACAGGTGAAATATTGGCATCTTCCAGTTAATAGTAGATAATCCTGAGCTCTTTCAGGGCTCCATGCCCCTAACAACATAAGAGATAATGTCCCTCCCTGTCTTCATAATTTGCTACCAGAGAGAGCCATCAGCCAGAAGAGGAAGAAAGGCCCACATTAACTACTTTCTCATTTGTCAGTTTCTTTCTTTTTTTTTTTTTTTTTTTTTTTTTTTGGTGCTGGGGATTGAACCAGCAAGTGCAAGCAAGGCAGGCACTCTACCAACTGAGCTATATCCCCAGCCCCACATTTGTCAGTTTCTTTTAAGGAAGTCATTTTCTTTTGTGTCTCCATTTCTTGAAAATATATCCACAAATTCTTTAGCAAAGGATTTTGGAGGATAATTATCCAGGAGATCATATATTTAATTTGCTATTTGTTTCTTTTTCTCTTTCTGAGAAAGATAAACTTAACTCAAGGGCTTCTGTCATTCCAAAGGCCATCTTTTTCACTAGCTTCTATTGCTAAAAAAATTTTTGTTTATACTTCTTTGGCCAATTATCAGTCAATAGGCTTTCTCTGGAGACTGAAATTCAGGATAAAAGTCACAAAACCTATTACATATGAGTTATGACCTCTGCTGAATCAATGACATGTGGTATGATTTGAGAAAATTTTGTTAGCACATTGTCAAATATATTTTTGAAAACTAAAAAATTCCAGTCAGTAATCTAAGATACTCATTTTCCACTGGAACATTGAAATCATGCTGGTCAGTGTTCTCCTTGATAACTCACCTGACCTTGACTTACTATATTTTAAAAATAAAAGAAACCTGAGAAATAGTTCAATCTACTGCCCTCCAGTTAATGGTGATCTCTGTTTCAAAGAATTCTCCATCATTCTACTTATTTAGTTTTCAATGATAGTTAAAATCCTGCAAGTTAGGTTTCAAGAGTTGTTTTAGATAATTCAAAAAGAAATATGATTCTACTCTTATTTTTTCTGATACATGAACTTGAATATATAAACTTATTATCTATTTTAAACCAAATAATTGTTTAATAAAGAGTTGCCTATATAGGAAGCTTAAAAAACTGGACATTGTAAACTAATTACAATTCTTCTTCTTTCTGTTTTGGAAATGTTTCTCACATTTCTTCACACCGTTGATTCTTTCCTATGTGAATGTTGTTGCTGAGGAATCACAGCAGGCATGAGGGGGTCCCTGGAGACTAGACCAAGGTAAATGAGCATACTCTGAAAGAGGATGAAGGATAACCTTAGCTTTTTCTCAGAGAACCAGAACACTCATCCAGCAATCCATTTGCAGCCACCTCCAAGAGCATGGAAACTTGCTATAGCTATCAAACTATCCATAAAAAGGAAAGTAGGACAGAAGATGTTAATATCCATCCATAATGGAGCTCCAGGCCACAATGATGTGCAGGATGACCATGTGGCCTGCAATGACCCCCTCTACCTGATCTCTCTGCAACAGGATGGGGCCACGCGAGGCAGAGCCTGCAGAGCTGCCATCACCTCTAGCACCAGCAACCTGGGGTTTTCTAGAAGGCAAACCACTTTATAAAGACTCCTTCTTGGTCCTTTCCTCAGTAAGGCCCTCAGAAGAAGAAAAGAAACCCCAGACCTCCTCTGAGTTACCTTCTACAGTCATTACAACGGTGCTTAATTAAGGCTCTGTGTATCCAATAGGAATACAACTGACTAAATATGTTTTCAGAGGCTTATAATCTAACCAGAGGACATTTTTATTTTATTTTTTATTTCATAGTTAAAAAAAAAAGCACTCTTCCCTTCTCCCACTGTGGGCTTCTTGCATTTTTCAGCATACCCAGCCTCACTCAAAGGGCACCCCAACACACAAGCAGCCTCAGCTCCCAGGACCACACATGCCTCTTCCAGGTAGCTCCTCCTCCTTTGAAGATGTCCATAGCCTTCACATCCAAACTGGAACAAGCAAGCAAAGAAAAAAAAAAGTCTTGATTCCAAACACCCTAGGAATAAGACCTCAACTCTGGAAATTGAATTCCTCCCCTATTCAATCATCATTTAATAAGGAGAGAAAAGGAGCTCATTACAGAGACCATCGTGTTTCTCCTCAAGTCATCTATGTGAGAGTCCAGATTCTAGGGAGAGCAGTTCTTAATTGGAACATTATATATTCTCTTTGCAGCCAGTGAGCTTGCATCACTGTGAGAACACACCACAGCCAGTACTGCTCCTGGTCTGCTCAGGGACTTCAGTGAAGGGCAGGCCTGGAAGCACCTCGGGATAACGAGGTAGAGATGAGCTCACCACCAATAACAAGTGGGTTTACAGAGAGCTGAGTGATTATGCAGGCATATCCTTGAGCTTTATTTTCAATCTGAGTATTGCTAACTAGTCTGTACAGTCAAGGGCTTACTGTGGGGAGTTTATTGTACATCATCTATATTCTCTCTTCCTTAGCAGCACCTAATGAGTTGAAGGGATTAGAAAGTTGTTCCCAACCAAGCCAATATCCTATGAGTTATAAATGACATTTCATCCTCATATGCAGATTTCCTGCACTGAAGTGAATTATTTACAAGGCAGAGCTTATCCGTTCCAACAATCAGCTGCCAGAGATTTCCACCTACACTCTGTCTTTACTCTCCTGCTGGGAGAATGTGAAGGTTCCCACTGCCCTGTAAGATCTGAAGATTTAACAGGAAGCTCTTCAGGAGGCCAGGGCTCACTCCTTTCCCTAGATGGTAGCTGGAAAGGCTACAAAAAGAGTTACCAAAGGGGAACCTCAACACTGGCTTCCCTCTGCTGCCCAGAAGGGTGCTCTCTGTGAGTGGACGCCAATGAAGGGCCCCAGAGAGAGTTCAATTCTGGGAAGACCTTTCTGCCCCATTAGAAGTGATTTTATAACCTTGAGTTGTAGCTAAATAACATTTTCCCCTGAACATGTAAAAATCCTAATTCTCTCCTAAGAAAATCACTGTGTCCAGCAGTGTCGTCTATCCTTTGGGAAGCAGAAGAGTTTGACTCGTCATTTCTGTCTCCCAGAAGCCTTGGGGTTGACAAGTCTCCCAATTTACAACAAGGATGATGGAGAGAGGAGAGTCCAGAACCAGAGAAATCTGCCAGTGGAAAAAAATCAACAGCACACAGGCCAATTTAAGCGTGTATGGGTCTGTAATGTATGATAAAGGTGGCATGTCAAATTAGTGAGGACAGGATGGGCTATGTTTTATATGGAGGATGAGAAAAACTGTCTACCCTTTTGGAAAAAATACGATACAGATTTCTACTTTCTATCACAAACAAAAATAAATTTCTATTAAATCAAGGACCTAATATAAAAATAAACACCAGGGGCTGGGGTACAGCTCAGTGGGAGAGCATATGGTTGGCATGAGGGAGGCCCTGAGTTTAATCCCTGGCCCCACCCCATGAAAAAACAGCATGATAAAAACCAAAGGACTACTGGAAGAAAATATGGGGGAATGCTTCTGTAATCTTGCAGTGAGAGTAAACAGAACGAAACAAGGGACAAAATGACATAGTTGGCTAAAATATGTTATAAACTTATTTCCAGTTAAAACCAGACTAAACAAAATGAAAAGACAAGTGGCAGACCATGGAGGCAAATGTTTACAATTGACTGAGTATTAATGTTCCACATTCAGAGAAATCTGTCTCATCAAAAAAAAAAAAAAAAAAAAAGCAAACAATTCCCTAAAACAATAAAGAAAACATATGGGCAAGAAGCACAAACTGTAAATTAACCTGTGAAAAAATGCTCAGCACACTATTGATTAAAGGAATATGGAAGCAAATAAAAATAAAATAGTATTTTCCCCCAAATCTGATTGTTAACATGTAATATATTGCTAGCATTGATCACCATTGAGGGTGTGATAAAATAGCTTGGTTGGTAGGAACAACAAACTTGTACAAACTTTTCTGGGTTTATTTGGCATTATCTAATAAAATATGATATTTGCATATCCTTTGACCATGCACTCTTACTTTTATGAATCTATCAAAAAGATAAGAACATTACAATACACATTTATAAAGATGTTGACTGAGTGCTATTTGTAATGGAAAACACTGCTTACAGCCTAAATATCTATTGATAATAGAGTGCTTTAATCAATCTTGATAGAGTCACAAAACAGAATACCACACTTTCATTAGAATCTATGAGCAGCCAAATTTCTGTGAAGAGAGCAAGAGTTCAGCAAATCATAGTGTCACTATTAAATTCAATACTGGTTAGCTATAAAAAACACCTAGAAAGATGGAAAGGTGTCTGTGCCACATCAAGTCAATAAAACAAGTTGTAGACAAATGATAGATGATATAGATGGACACTGAGGTGATTGATGATTGGAAAAATGGATCCTATTTAGCTACTTAATTGAGTGTGTGTGTCAATGGAAGGAAAGAAGCATCAGAAAACATTCTGACACAATGTTAACGGTGACAATCATGGGGAGTGAGTTTGAAGGTAGAAGAAAGGGGCTTTCGCTGTGGTGTGTGTGTGTGTGTGTGTGTGTGTGTGTGTGTGTGCCATTTCACCTAAAGTGCTCATTCTACCTAGTGGTGGAAACACACACCCAGTCAAGTCAGGGCACCCTCCTTCCCTAGGGACTGCCCCATCTTAGGTAGAGCTGGAGTATGGGTGGGGCCGTCCAAATGACATCATCAGAGCAGACTCTGTCCCACCCCAGCTGCTGGGGGATCCATTCAGTGAACCAAGGGCCCCTCAGTCCCACTCTTGCCTCCCAAGTTCTCACCCACCCAACAGAGCAAACCATGCTGTCATTCTTGACCCACACTTGGTCACAAGAGCCCCAGGGTGGCTGCCTGAGTCCCAGCCCCGCAGTCCCTATTTCTGTTCTCTCTGGGATCTCACAGAGCCTCTTCTAGGACAGAAGCTTCTCCTTCTTCAGATTCCTCAAACCTTTCTGGGTTCTTCTGGCTCCTTCATACTAAGTGGTCATGACACAGTAAAAGCGGAGCAGAACACAGTGTCCTGTCAGGAACGCACAGTACCTGCACTCGCCTTTTCCACTCAACTCCCCAGTGCTGAAAGCCCGCATCCAATCTCATCAGGAGCGTGCGCACAGCTCTCACTCATCTGCCAGCCTAACAGATACAATTTTATAATGTGAACAATCCACAGATGGAATTTCCAAGTTTTTCTGGAATTGAAGTCAGGATTCACTTTTACCATTTTTTTGCTGCTACTGTTACCCATCCCTGAGCTGTGAATACAAAATACCAAAGCATTTGTGGGTAGAAGTTGGGCTAAGATTTTAAAGTATCAGGTGTATATGCCAAGTGCCCACTGTCTCCTGGTCGTCTTCTTCTGTCTTCAAAAATGAACAAATTAAGAAGAAACTCCCTCCAGTCTTAGTGAGTGCTGAAGGATGGTGGCAAGTTAGAGGAGGTTTTCCATTCCTACCACATTGGGTAACCTATAAAATCTCCAAAAAGTCCTTCAGCCTTCAGCACCTTGGGTTCTCCTCTCGTTGCCCTTCTCATCTTGGTGACCCTTCCTCTGTCCCCTCCTGTGTAAACGGCTTCCTCTCTAATGCAACCAGGGCACTGGCATGCATATCATGCATCTTTTCAGCAAAAAAACATAGGCAGGGATTGTTTTTTACCCTTTATTGTAGACCCTAGCACTGTGCTTGGTTCCTACTATGTGCTTAATAAACAGAATCATAACTTTACATATATATGAAAATATTTTTTGAAATCAGGGCACATTCTTTATATTTCCTTAGTGCAGGAAAATTTTCATCCTTTGATGAATTTTATTTCTGTAATCAATTGTAACTTTGGGAATAAACATAGATACCTATGCTAGACAATGCCTCTGTGTGTTGGGGTTGTGGGGGGGGGATAGAGGTGTTCTTAGAAGTTGCCTTCCTAAATGGGATTAATCCAAAAGTTTGTTTCTTTGCAAAACAAATGTTTTGGGTGTTTGTCCTCTGTTGTTTTCTAAAGTAAATACTATGAAGGACATGGAGTTCATTTGAATGCCTAAGCCAGGCTTATTTCATTGACATTAAATGTATTTGAGTGGTCTACAATTTATGTATCCCTGTTCTAGACAATATATATAATGTGTTGAAGTAGACAAGTTGTTTGCCTTTATGGGGCCCAGGGAAAGGAAAACATCCTAAGTGAAGGCTGGGCCTTATATAAACATCCCAAGACAAGAAGGGGACTTTCATACTCTATAAACAGGAGTAACTCCTGTTCAGTCTGGCTGACGTGTGTATTCAGGGTGGGCAGATGGAAGAGGGAGAGGCAAGGGAGGCTGAGAAATGCATGTGGAAGGTAAGCAGATCGTGCCACCATAAATGGCCTTATGCTTCCTGCTTTACTCTCCCCGAAAGCAATTGAGAGTGATGAGAGGGTTTTAATTACATGAGTGACATTGGATCCCTGCTCTACAAAGAACAATTCAGCAGAAAAATGGAAGATTATTGGAGGAGGTAAGACTAGAGACAGGATGATAGTAAGAGTCTTCTCCAGATACATGTTAGACTAACAGTCTAAGAAGGAAATTACAAAGGAGACTGAAGAATATAAAAGCAGACATGATGAAAAAATATTTATGATTATTAGTAGTAGGAGTTGGAGATGGATTGGTTTCGGGTGCAAACTGAAATTGTGGCAGCCAGATGTCTAGGCTGATTGGGATTCCAGAGGCTAAGATGGGAGTTGACGGAGCATCTCTGGGGCAAGGGCTGTTGGATTTCATGACGGACTTCCTGAACTTAAGGAACTTAAGTGCTCAAGGATGCCAGGGGAGAGGCCAATTAGCATCAACATCACTGGTTACCAGCAAGCCTTCAAGTGTGTCTCACAGTCAGGATAAGTGGCCATCAAGACGAGGGGAGGATGCATGTGTACCTGAGGTGAGACTGTACAGGACTCAAATATGGTGAGGATTTGAAGAAAAGTAGAGGCAAACAGACATTCTAGGTGGGAAGAACAGCGATAAGCCTGGAGGTGAAAAGAACAAAGAAAAACTGATGCTAATGAAGGAAAGGCTACCCATGGGATTTGTAAAATGTGCTAGATGAAGTATTTTCTTATTATTGAGGACTCCGTAAATCTGGGTTTGTTTAACTGAGGACTGGCCTTCAGATGTGGGCTTGGGCCCCACAAGTAACACTGCAGTCATTGGAAGACCAGCTCCAATGTTGCTTGAAGCACACGAGGCCAAGATGCTTTGCTCACATTTGTTGTCAGAGTCACATGGGACACTGTGTCCACTTTCTCAGATGATGGTCACTGCACTAAACTTGTAACCCAGTTCTCAACCACAAACAGTGTCAGACTAGCACTCCAAAAATCAGGAAGATCCTTCTAGGAAAAGCAGCAGGCAACAGAATGCTCTTAGTGTGTGGTACAGAGATCCCTTTTCTTTGGAAACCCAACAAAGGATGGGAAAATAGAATCTTGCTGAACGTAGGTTTTATATAAGTGGGGGTTTACTCGATTTAAGGTTTCCTTCTCTTCTCTTCTTCTTTCCTTCCCTTCCTTCTTCCCTCATTTCCTTCCTCCCTTCTAACAGTGTTCCAGACACTCAACTTTTGAAGACACTCAGAACAAGGGGATGAGAATCCCTCTAAATAATGTTTCTTTTCAAGATGTACTTGCCCTCTTGGAGGCTTTGATCTTCACCTATTGGAGGCCAGGGATCAGACCATTGTTGAACCTAAAACCTCAGGAAGCTTCAGGGGACATTTGGAAATTCAGACGTTCTAGGGCCCAAGTTCTATGCCAAGAGCTATTCACTCAGTGCACAGCAGAACAAGTGTAATGATTTGATTTCTTGTAGCCACTGTCACTTTCATCTATATATTTGCTGGTGATTTATTAATATTTGTTCCACCTGTCTCAGTCTTCAGGAGACATTGTACTGCTGAATGCCTTCTAGAGAGTGGAAAGGAATGAAGGAAGCAGATGGGATTATGACTTATTTTCCAATGTTGAATTTATAAAAAGATCTTTTGTCAGACATTGCATAGCAGTTTGTAGGATAAAATTAATCCTATAAATGAAACTGCGAACCTCACCTAAAATAGGTGCTTTATTTAAAGAAGGATTGATGAGGCTTGCTAAATATTATTTTTACTGTTGATAAAAGCTTTTCATAATCTCAGCTACAAATATGGGATTGGTTGACAGTTCTACATGCTGCACCACCAATCCAGAGCTAGCTAATGATGTCACCCACATCAGTGAGGCAAAGCAGTCCCAGCTGTCTCCAGACCTTCTGTCCCTCTACCTCCAGTTCAGAGTAGGAGAAATGTATGTTTTTAATGTGTATGCATCTACACTTTGAACACATCTTACAGTCTCCTCTCCTCAGGAACACTGTGACTTAGACAGGAAGACATTTAGTTGTGTCCACCATGTGACAAAATCACTTCTGAAGACTTAAAGCCAAAGCCTTGGGCTCTTTGTTCTTTGCTCCATGTTCTTGTGACTTTTGGTTTTAAAGGAAACATTTACTAGTCTATAATTTTGATGCTGATTTTCCTGTGACAAAGATTCCAAATACAATTTACTTCATAGTATACATACTCAACCTCTACCTGCAATCCTTTATATAAAATGACTAAGGGCTTCAAAGAAGCCCATCATTGTATGTTACTGGTTTTGTGTCCTTCAGTTTCTTCTCTTCAGAGAATGATTCCAAGACTCTTAGTGATCCTGAACTTAAACTCACCATGCTATCAAACAGTGCTAACTCCTATGAGTATAATCCCCAAACTCAAAAAATCTGGAAAGAAATTTTAAGCTTTAAAAAGTGCTCATTGGATAAAAGTAAACATTAAATTTTATTCTAATATTTTTATTAAAACAGAAAATGCCTTTCCCCCTCTTTTGTCTTTTATAGCTAAGTTTGGAGTCATCTAGTAACTCAGCAGAGCACAATAAATGATCCCATATCCATCTCTCCTGGCCTTCATATTATACATCTCCATTTCTCAACATGAAAAGAACTTAAGGGGAAATCAGATTGGCTAGAGATCAGCAAAGTATCAAGGATGTAGGCATAAAGGTACATTCATACATTGCTGATGGGACTGCAAATTGGTGCAACCACTCTGGAAAGCAGTGTGGAGATTCCTCAGAAAACTGGAAATGGATACCACCATTTGACCCAGCTATCCCACTCCTGTTTATACCCAAAGGACTTAAAATCAGCATACTATAGTGATGCAGCCACATCAATTTTTATAGCAGCTCAATTCACAATAGCTAGACTATGGAACCAACCTAGGTGTCCCTAAATAGATGAATGGATAAAGAAAATGTGGTATTTATACTCAATGGAATATCACTCAGCTTTAAAGAAGAGTGAAATTATGGCATTTGCCAGTAAGTGGTTGGAGTTGGAGAATATCAAGCTAAGTGAAATAAGCCAATCCCACAAAACCAAAGGCCGAATGTTTTCTCTAATATGTGGATGCTAATTCACAATAAGGTGGGAAGCACTAGGGAAAAACAGCGTTACCTTAGATTAGGTAGAGGGAAGTGATGGGAGGGGAGGGAGGGGTTATGGGGATGGGAAAGATAGTGGAATGAAACAGACATTATTACTGTATGTATATATGTGACTATATGACCAATGTGATTCTTTAACATATACACTCAGAAAAATGAGAAATTATATCCCATCTATGTATGATATATCAAAGTACATAAATGCACTCTAACTATCATGTACATAACTAATTAAAACAAATTAAAAATTTTTTTTAAAACTCAGAGAAAGTGGAGTCTGCAGCTTTTGCAATGAGAATGTCTGATTTGCTCTTGAGCTTTGCTCTTCCCCTTTGCTGCTCAAGAATATTCTGGAGAAGAGGTGCAGATGCCACCCAGCCTGGTGAAATCTGCCCTGCAAGTGAAAACAGGTCCAACCATACAAGGATCTTCTTCATTAGGACATCAAGCCTGCAGTCATATTTTCAATCGCTGCTGTAACTTTCTCCTTGCAAGAGCTTTCACTTATTTCAGGACCACCTAAGGCTCTGTGCAGTACACAGCAACACAGTTTGAGACATTTCTGTGATGTTCTGTACATCATATAGTTGCTAACAACCTGTCAAAGTCATCCTTACACCAAACTGAGAAGCTGATGGTTTGGATAACATATTAGAGAAGATGAAAAAAAAAAAAAAGATAGTCCTCATTACTGTAATAAAACCAGCAGAGACACACTGAGAATCAATTACTGATTGTGACCTAATGAACCAACCCTCAGTCAAGTAGAGAACTGCGTCAAGCCGCTCACATTATCAAATGATTTAGGATAGAGCACTGTCTGAAGACCGGCAACAAGTTGAGGCAGGTCTGTTTCCTTAAATTGTAGCTGAGTTAATTACCTTGTTTCTGAGTGCAGAGATCAAATTGAGCAACTTACAGTGCTAAAGCTCTGCACCAGCTGGAAATGAAAAGGAAACAATTAACACCAACAAGAGCTACGTCCAAGGTTGTGGCACCTCCTGACAGAAGCAAGGAGACTCAAAGTTAAGGCATGTGTGAAGACCTTTATGAGGCGAGTCCTGCTCTGCCCGCCTGGCTGGGTTTGTCCAGGTTGTCTGTGGCAGCTGCACACTGAAGAGTCTGGTCAGGGGAGCTAGGGACTCAGAACTCACAGTGCATCTGGGCGACCGAAGGGCAAATCCACCTGAGGACTGGTGTGCAGATGGCCAGGCTCTCTGTACAAAGGGAGGAATGGCAGAGGTGTAACTCTTTTTCAACTCCATGACTGTGTGTCTCAGAGAAAAAGAATAAGATGAGGAGTATACGCAAATATACAAAAAGTTCTTGTCATGGGTGGAACCATCTTTGTCTTTCAACTCCTAGAGTCATGTCCAGACAACACTGTCCTGCATGACAAGTAAAGCCACTTAAAATAGGTCATGGATGCTATTCACAAAGGGACCAGATTATGGAAGGATACCTGCTATCACATTTGAACTAAGTCCCTGGGAGCCACTTTTCCATTTCATCTGTCACCATAGCACCCTTTTCCATATACACAGAGGTGGCAAGGACACCAAACCAAAACATGACAGGCCAGACTAGAAGTGAGCTCCTGAGTACACTAGCCCCCAACATCACAGAAGTGCACAGAAGCAGCAGCAATAATGACAATGCAGGCTTCAGGTTCACATGTTCTGTGAAGCCAGCTCATGTGCTGCTCAAAAAGGGATGAGTGGGACTAATCTGTCCACATCATGGATGAGTCAGTCCTGTCAGCGCCACATGGAATCATGGAATCGTCAGATGTCACTGACACACCTCATGCAGAGGTTTATAAATGATGAGTCATCACTAAAGGCTTGACACACAAACGAGTCACAGCTGGAACAGTGTTTGGACAACGGACATTAGAAAGAGGTGGGTGGGCTATGTCCTCTCCAGAGTCACCCCCGACCACACACATACAAACATACCATAACACATGTCAAGAATCAGAGGCATCAACTTCAGATGAACTACTGGAAGCAATGCCTTTCTAACTTAAACATGCACAGAAACCATCTTGTTGAATGCAGATTCAGATTCACAGGTCTGTGTGCGGCCAGAGGCTATATAATTCTAACAAGTCACAGACAATGTCTCTAGCTAGACTTTGAAACACTCTTATAGCAGGAAGTCCTTAAAGCTTCTGTACCTTCCTCAGGGGTCCTCATGGGTAGGGTAGACATATTAACAAAATCCCATCAGTGAAATCTAAGTCCTACTTACCACTCCAAAGGAGGGAGGTGGAGTCAAAGTCCTCTACAAAGGATATGAGGCACCAGGCCCCTTTGCCTTCCAGGTTGTCAAAGCACTCACAAGCCTTTAAACAGCAGAGGTGCTGAGAAGCAGAACAGAACTCCCCTGGGGTGGAGGACAGGTTCTGGTCAGGCCCAGGAAAGCACAACATAGTCAAATTCATCTAGGCCCGTGAATCTTCCCCAACCATACACATCACACAGAATTGGTTCAGCCAGACCTGAGAGCCAGGTACAGTCATCAGAAGTGATTTTCAAATCAATTCATTTTGTCCAGCCCATGAGGCATCTGTGTGTTGAGCCACTCTGCACAGTACAATGACGAAAGCGTGCAGTTCCTTTATGAACTGAAGGCTGCGAAGAAGACTCGCACAACACGCAGAGACTATTTCAGTAGAGAGGGAAGGGAGATTTGGCACTCACACCGCCTCAGTAACCCAGTTGCCCGGGCCTGGGGAGGCCTCCCTGCCACCAGGGACAGCAGGCTGAGTCACCACTCCACGCTGCTCTGCGGCGCGCCGCCCTGCCCTCCTGAAGGCTGGGTGATTCATGGGTTTAATATCGTCCCGAGTCTCACTCCAGGGGATGCTGCAGGAACGTGCGCGCGCACGCGCACACGCGCGCAGCCTCTAAAAGTCCCGACGGCCTGTGGACTCCGCTCTCCACAAGAGGCTCTTTATTGCCTTACAGGGGTGACTGCCCAACAGCTCGGCAGGGTCCCGGGTGACAAGGGGCTGTCCTTCCCTTACTACCCTCTTACAGTCACCAAGATGAGGAGTGAAAGCCGAGTCCCAGCAAGAACGGGGCCTCCTGCCAGCCCCCTCTCGCGCGGCGGGCCGCGCCTCCCCACACCTGGAAGCGCGCTCCTCCCCGCAGGCCCTGGGCAACGCCTATGCGCTCCTGGGGCGGCCCGGCGGGCCTCGGGCCTTCCCGCGGCAGCCGCTCCCCACAGCCCTCTTGCCCACACCCAGCCTTCTGCTTCCCGCGACGACAAGCCTCGTGCCAGAGAGCAGGCGCTCAGCTTCCGGTCTGCGAGGCCGACTTCCGGGCGCCCCTGGCAGCCTTCCTTCCGACTTCCGGAGCCCACTTCCGGGCGGCTGGGCCCACCAGCGGCCTTCCGCACCTGACTTCCGGTGGCCTTCTCGGCGGCTTCTGGGACAGCTTCCTCGCGCTCCGGGCCTTGACTTGGAGACTGAGCCCCCGGGAGCAGCCTCGCTTGGCCGAGAGGAGCAAGGCCACCCGATGGTCGCACGCTAGAGATGGACATGGTCAGTATTTTGTGAGGTTTCTTTTCAGAAATCGGGGCTGGGCATATTTAGGGAAGGACTGCCCGAACCAAGGAGACTGGGTCTGACAGTCGGGGTGCAGGCTGGCCTCCCCTGCAGCCCCAGGCCTGCTTCCTCCACCGACGTCCCCACCATCCCGGCCGCTGTGCCCGTCACTTGCCCCAGGGTGTGCTTGTGGGCCGGCTGCGCCCAGCCCTCCTGGCCTTCCCAGGGGGCAGCAGAGCTCTGCTGGCCTGCACTTGGAAGTTATTTAGTGCCCCCACCGCGTCACACTTTCAACTTGAGAGCACTTTGTCACGAGTCCTCCACACTTCATCCCTAATGACTAAGAGTTTGTGATAAATACTTGTTGGAAAAATGAGGAAATAATACATGGATGAGTGAAAAAAAATTTTTTTTCCAAGGTTCAAATGGCCAAAGGCCCAGCCGAGGCTACTCTCTCCCCGAGCTGGCCATCCTCCTTTACCCTATAGCCCTCTGACTCCCCCGCTTCCCACTAAACTCTGTTAATCTGCCCCAAGAAGGCAAAGTTGAAGCAGCTGAAGTGCATACAAGGGCACCAGTTTTCCTCTGGACACCCCGAAAACTCGTGATGCTGAAGAAAAGCTATTGTTGGAAACACCTATTTAGGATCCTGGTGATATGAGAAAAAATGTAAAGCTTGACCAGTTGGTATGGTCTTACTTTTATGAACTCCAAATGCAAATGATCCCCCAAAACCACTTAAATCCTACCAAACACAACCTAGCATCTTCAGCAGAAGATGTGATTTCCCAATTTCCAGGGGGGGAAATTAACTACTAGATAAGAAATTTGTAGGATTCCTTCATGACTACCCCACCTATTCTTGCACTTCTCTTAGCGGAAAGAAGCACTCTCCTCCATATCTGACCAGGCTACTCCTGACACATACATTCTTTCTCTGTCACACTCACAAAATCAGTATCACTCTTTCCCCCACTCCTCCTCTCTCTGCAACCCCACTACTCTCTACCTCTTGGCTGTACCAGGCAGGCAGTCTCTCACTGTCTGTTATATTTTTTCTTATTTTCCTCACACATAAACATGTACACATGCATGTGCACAGATACATCTTTAATCTCTCCTTTTTATTTGGCTTCTACCTTCCCATTTGTTTGTATTCTTAAAATTCTCCTTAAAATAAAATAATACTCCAGAATAAAACTATTCCAGCTTTCTCTCTTAGAGTAAGGGCCATCTGCATTTCTCAGAGAAAAAAATACATTCCAAAAATGTATATCTATTTGCCCCTTCACAAAACAGTTTCTGCCCACACCACTACTGATATATCTGTGTAAAAAAAAAGTCAGTACCTTCCTAATTACCAAATCCAAGAATGTACAAAGTAGACCATGCAGTGTACTTTTTGATATTGTTTACAGCCCTCTACTTAAAGTATTTTTCCCTTAGCTTCTAGGACATCACTATCTCCCTGATTTTTCTCCTGTCTTTCTGAATTTTCTACTGCAATCTCTTGAGTTAGTTTCTCTTTTCTATCCACTCCTGAAGTGTAGATACTTACCATGAAATAAAAGCATTCTCTTCTAGTTCTTTTTTTTTCCTAGAGCTTTTGCTGAGTTGGCTTATTCAGTACTCCTTTAGATTTTATGGGGGGGTGGGAGAGGTAATAGGGATTGAACTCAGGGGCACTCAGCCACTGAGCCACATCCCCAGCCCTATTTTGTATTTTATTAGAGACAGGGTGTGACAGTTACTTAGTGCCTCGCTTTTGCTGAGGCTGGCTTTGAACTCATGATCCTCCTGTAACTGGGAAGACAGTGGGTATAATGAAGCAACTACACAAGAAGCCACTACCACCCCACTGATAGGGTTGAGCATATGTACACCATTTTGTCTATTTGGATTATTTTCATTGTCTATCTCTTTTGGTGTCCCTGTTTTTCCTTTCCTGTCTAGTGACCATTTAGTTTTATTTCTTGCATTATTATTTAAAGGGTTACTCTAGGGATGACATATGCAGCTGAAACTTGCCACTATCTAGTAGAAGGTAAAACTGTACTGTTGCAAATTAAAACATTAGAAGCTTAAGCATTACAATTACATTTGTTGCCCTAGCCCATCCTTTGTACTATTGTTGACATAAATATTCATCTACATGTAAGTCCCACAATGCAATGTTATAATGTTTGTTTTAAACTTAATATGTCTTATATAAATTAAGAAATATTCACCATTTACATTTCTGGTGTTTTTACTTCCTTCCTGAAAATGAACTTTGATCTGATATCATTTCCTTCAGTCTGAAAAATAAGCTTACTTGTACTACAGATCAGTTGATAACAAATTCCCTGTTTTCATACAACAGTTGACATTTGGCTCATTGTTCTCTGGTATGTAATACTTCATTTTTCTCTATCTTCAATATTTCCCCTTTGTATTTCAGAAGTGAGTAGCTATAGTTTTCTTTGATTTTATCCTGTGTGAAGCTCACTGAGTTTCTTAGATGTGTTAATTGGTGTTTTACATAAAAATTAAGAGGAAGCCCAAACTCTTTAAAAAGTCATAACAAACAGGCTCCATTCTGTGGCTTTGGTTCCAACCATGCCATCTCATGTCTCCTCACTCCAGTATCCATGTAGAAAGCGTAATTTCATGCCTCTCTGCTTCTGCCTATGCTGTCCACTGGACGTGATTTTACTCCCAACCCACTATCCACTTTCCAATGCCTTACCCCTGCACTAAAGTCCTGTTCAAATGTTTTCTTGTCTGTGACGCTTTCCCACAAAATCCCTGGCAGCATGATTGCTCCTCTTGTCCCCCAACACGCTGCTTTTTTCTCTTTAGTTTAGCACAGGAAACATGTTATTGTAATTATGTTTTCTCATATCTTTTTCCTTTTGACTTTTCTCACTGACAAGAATTCTCTTACTTTCTTCCTGGTCCTTGTAGCTAGCACAATGCCAGTGACATCATATGTGTTTAATAAATGTTTACAGGATGTTTGGATGAATAAATGAATGAGCTGAATTTAGTTAAGACAGCAACCTAGGGCCCTTGGTAAGGAGACATCAAATAACATTTATCCTCAAAGTTGAACTCAATTATGAGTAGCACAGCTTATATTTTGATGGAGGACATATGAGCTCCTGAGAACTCTTCAGGGAAAGCTCTCAGGTAACTCATGGTGCTGAATGAAGGCCAAGAATGAAGTGTTCTTGTTTTTGTTTGTGTCGTGTTGGGAAAGAAACTGAGAGCCTCCCACATTGCTAGGCTACATCTGCAGCCCAAGAGTGCATTTTAAATCTGTTATAATAGTATAAAAGTTTAAGCAGTCTTTTTGTGATGTATTACATCCCCAGTCATTATGAAATCATTTTGTATTCATTGTGATAACACCTATCATTAATGTACTCATTTGGCATTCATATGACTCTCTTATGCACTTCTATAGGAATTCTGTTGTAATTAACTGTTAGTTAATGTTAATAGTAATGGATGTTTAAAATAATGGGTTACCAAATAGGGTCACTGACAGCAAAGGGATCAGTGTATTCAGGCATGAGAGACAAGAGAGCAGTTCTTGTCAGCATGAAGTCCCTGAGCTGTATGAGAGAATTCAGGACTGCACTCTCAACAGGCCTGATGGGAGCCCAACAGCCTTGGCCATCCCTCTTTGAGAAAAACTTGATTTGAATTTAAAAGAAAACTGTGACAACCTGGCATTAGATTCAGCATTTTTCTTTCAGTTTGTATGCAGATCAACTATGTCTAAATTATCTATCTCTTATTTGCCTCATTTACAGGCTGTATTTCTCTGTTAGATAGTAAATCTGATTTTTCTTAATGATTTTTCTGGAAAAGGAATTTGGGGGCAATGTTAACATAAAATGTGTATTCATCTTCAAACCAAATAAGTGATGAGCCTAAAGGAACAATAGTTTGGGAAAGGTGTGTTACTGATCTGAACCTTCAAGCAGGGTCATTGAAATGCAAAATGAAGATCACAATCTGATAAATGTATTAGGCTTGGGTACACTTTATGAATTGCTGATGAAGGTGGGGCTTGTTTCTTCCAGAACGTGCAGATCCGTCTCCATGTGGCCTTTATCATTAGCAATGCCAGTCACTGAGAGATTTGGCCTAGTATGTATTTGGGTCTCAATCACTCACCGTATCCCTCCTGACTGGTAACTGAGGTCCTTGAACATGATGTTCCTTTTTCCTGAACAGAGACTCCTAGGAAGAGAAAGAAAAACCCAATGGGAAGAAGTCTAGAATTGTGTGGCTGTCCAAGTTGTCGGGCTTCCTGAGAACTTCACCTCCAGAAGTCTGGGTGGCTTTCCAGAGCATCCTTCATCTTTCACCCCATGAACCTCCCTGGCGCTGTATGCATGGAAAGTAGTTAGACACATAAGCCCTGGGTCCTCCAAGAGCAGTAGGGCTCCCCTCCCTAAAGCATGACTGCTGTCTGTATGAGGAGGCCTTATAAGTCCACAGTGGGCAGTGAAATAAGTTCTTTAAATAAAAACTACTTTGCCTGCAACCCTACAGTCAGGTGTGAAAGGCAGAGGTAACACCTTGACCCCATGTCTCACAGTTGGACAACCCACAGATTTCTGGGCCTAATAACTAGCTGTCTGCTTGGTGAGGAGGAGATGGAGAAACATGTGAGTACTGGAGAGGGAAGAGAGGGAAGAGCTCCCTTTGAACATAGCAAAAGGAGGTGAAAGTGCCAGGCCAAGGGCTGGACATTGCCCTGCTCAAGCCCTGCTTTGTGCAGCTACACCTGGTTTGCTGCCCCTCTTCCTGTGTGATGGATCTCAGGAGAGCTGGGGTACAGGTGCTGCAAAAGAAGGGAGCAGTGACCATAGCACAGGTCTTTCAGGAATGAAGCCCAGACGCAGAAGCACATTCAGAGGAAAATGAGCACGTCCTGTGTCTGACGCGAGCCAGTGGGCTTGCGGGGAGACAGGACTGAGTTGGAGCAATCTGGGTTGTCAGTGCCCTGTGCAATCCTAACACACATGGTCACCACTGAGTGACACCCCACCATCTCCCTCTTCACCTAGAGGTAAACTCGCACCCTCCCTAGTTCAGAGTCCTCCTCGGCAGAATCCACTGGATTCTGATCAGCCCTTATTTAAATCCTAGTCAGACAGAGCTAGATAGGCCCTCAGAATGGTTTCATCCAGCCATTCTATTTTACTGTTGCAGAAACTTAAGTACAGAGTGGGGAAAATACACTCTTAGCCGTAAGTTCATCTCATCTTACCCCAGCATGCCCAGTGGGAACATGCTGCATGTGTCTTTTTCTCCAGCGAGGTCACCTATCCCTTGAAAGCCAGGCATTTTCTGAATTATAAAGTGGGAAGGTCCAATTGTTAGTATGAGAGACAGGAGGTGGTAGACTTGGGGAAAGTGCATCAGGGCTGTAGCATGCCCACTAGAGAAGGATTGCCTTACCCACCCACCTCTGGGCACACTGCCACTTCTCGTGAGCACTACAGCATGCCCTCATGGACATCCTGTGCCCTGGCTTGGGTCATGTCAGCCTCGAGTCTTCTTACTTCCCACTTACTGCGTACCCAAACACTGCTCAGGGCTGTTCTTGTGGTCACCTTCCCACAAGCAGGAGGGGTACTGGCTCCAATCTGGCCACATACACCAAAGCAGCCACAGCAGCAGGAGTGGAGCTCCACCCGGAGCTTGTCCCTGTCAACCCCTCAGCAAAGGCCTTCACGCACTGTCTGCTTCAGCTAGCAGAGGCTGCTTCTTGCCTCTACTGTCCCATGTCTATAAAAACCATGAAGTCCAGACCTTTAAGTACTCGTAAAGGTCAGGCTTCAAATTGTATATTCAATATGGATTCGAAGAAGTGTGTTCTGTGAAGAGTTATGCTGTGGTGTCTAAACACCCGCCACTTCCATTTTTCAATACACATGCAAGCACTCCTGGGTATACACACGTGGGCACTCCGGGGCACAGACACACGGATAAACTGAGAGTGCTTAGCACTGCATACCATTCTATTCAGAGCCTCCTCTTAGAATTTAAAGACTTCAGCACCTGTCAGTAGATGGGTGCGTCTTCCATGGCAGCAGAAGCAGTAGTATAGAGAGAAGCTATCTTCACCTGCCTTGATTACTAACTTGGAAAGCAGGGCATACTGAGATCAGAGTTTCTGAAGACACCTCCCTCCCCACCTTTCCTTTTTTCTCTTCCCTTCTCACTCTCGCTCTCACTCTCCCTTCCTCTCTCTCTTCAGACAAACACAAATTAGGCAGGCTCAGGGGGCACAGAAAGCAGCAGCTGATGCCACTGGGGAGGGTTTCAGGTGGCTAAGGAAGCAATAGGCAGGGTCAGGATATGCCTCACGCAGGAGAATGAGTTCATCTGTCAGTAAGTTGTCAAATACAGCCATACAACAGAAGCCAGTACTCTGACCATTAGAGAAGGAAGGCGCATATATAGAAAGGGAGAGAGCGACAATGGGCCTGTGGTGTTGGACTCAAGCTAGAGTTATTGATGCACACTCATGGATAAATAGATGGGTATATAGGTGTATAATGAATGGATACATATGGGAAATTATATAAATATACACATATAATTTATATTTACAAATGTACATTTTCTACTCTCAGGACTGGGAGCAATTATACTATAGTAGCAATGAGCACACCTAGCACCAAGTTCTTGGTTTCTAAAAATGACTCTCCACTAAAAGAACAAAGTGTCCTTGAAGAAATGGTTGATACCAAACTGGGGTAGGAAAAGTACAGGATGAGCTTAGAATCTACTTTTGTGCCAGAAGGAAAAAAATGCTCAAAGAATAATAAAGATATGTCAAAAGCATATATAAGTAGGCTTGAAGGCATTACTACTGGCCAAAATTGGGGAAATATTAGCATCAAAATGAATAACAGAAGTAAACAGATAACAACAGCCCATTGGATAAAAGAGTAATCTGAGTGTCCATGAAGATTAAATAAATGAGCAAACAAATGAGGAAAAGATACATCTCTTCCAAATGATGAAAATCTGACCAATAATGAAGTAACAACGATGTGATTGAAAAATTACCATTTGGCAGACATCCGAATAGTTCAGGTAGGAACCACCAGAAGTTGCCAACACTAGGACGTGCATGAGGGCTGAAGAAAGTCTGCCACATGCCCCGGAGCTTCCCTGTATAATGCTTGGCAGGCACAACTGAGGATGTGGAGTGATGTCTCAGCAGAGGAACTTGGCAGAGGTGACATCCACAACAGCAAGACGAGGTTTTTCGGGCCACCCCAGAGGATTCAAGGAGAACACGGCACACAACCTGGTCCACTCCGTAGGAAATGTCAGACAGACCCAAACTGAGAGGCAGTCTACAAAAATAACTTCAAAAATATTAACATCTGGAGACTTGAGCAAGTATTTCAGATAGTAGGAAACAGGTCTCAGGATGTAGGTAATTAATAAATTGCTACCTAATTTATCTTTCTATACTTAGTAGCTTCTTACCAAAGGATCTTGGTCAAAAAGTCAAGGAATTATTGACCTCTGAAAAAGAAGGATATTTTTTAATATACACATAAACACATGTTGGTTGAGAGTCATACAAACTACATGACAACACGAACTTTCATCTGAATATACTGACACATGGTCCAATAATTTAATAGCACTTTAAGAGACATAAAAGACTAATTGTTCCTTTCCATATGCTCCAATGAAGTTATTTCTGTGTACTTTCCAGACTTAGTAACAAGGAGAATGGTCTGGAAGCACAGTGAATGGGGTACCCTGTGGAACCTGAATCACTTGCTGATGTAGCTCAGAGGTTACTGTGCAACACACCAATGCTTCATATGCCATGCAGAAAGAATAACCAACTCCAGGTATGTTCATAGGGTTTTGGTAGCTGAAAGAGGGACAAAATCATCCAAAGAAAAATTTTCAGCTACCCCCTATTTTTATTTGAATAAAAATACAATATTTGAAAATGTCAATACAGAACCATGAGATATTTCAGTTTTAAAAATCCTTGGGAATACAGATCCCACTTACTTAGCGAGCAAAACATCCTTTATTCTTTTTTCTTTCCAAGTGGAATACATTCCTCTTCTCTACTTCACAGCTTGCATGAGAAGAGGAGGGAGTCTTCAGATTTGGCAAATGGCTTGTCTTCAGGACTCCTGCCAAGACCATATTTGCAAAGGGGAATTCATCCTGTCTAGAAGGGTTTGCCCATTAAGGAACTAAACATCATTGGCTGGGACAGAAAACACTTAAGTCTAATATTAAACTTCACCTTGTAGTAAATGGTATCTTTATAAAAGAAGTTTTGAAGGATTGTTTAGAGTTGGGATAGAATTTACAACGGCATTATCTATGCAAAACAGATTTCCTATACAAATGAATAAACAGTATTTATGTTAAAGGGGAGATTCAGTAGTTTGGATTTTTTCTAATCCAATATTAAGCATCCAGAAGCAATCTTTCTCCACCACATCCTGAAACAGACACTTGGGGAAAGCAAGCGAAGGAGTTGTTGGGAAAGTCTCAGCTAGACAAGGTCACACCACAGGAGACTCACTCGCAGTGCAGCGTGTGCCTGAAGCAGCAAACCTGCTCTCCCTCTGAGATGGCACAGCTCAGGTGGGCCTCAGACCAGCAGCAGCAGCATCTCCCAGGACCTTAATTGAAACTGGCAACCCCAGACCCACTAATCATGTCACTGGCGAGCACATGAAAGTTTGAGAACTGCTCTATCCTGAATGAGATGGGTCTTGTTCTCCTCCTTTTTAAATAATGAGAAGAAAAGTTTGTGGTCTATACATGATTGAGAACCATTAAATAAAAGTAGCAGTAGGAAATCTCATCTTGCCCCACCATGAATTATCTTGGGCTGCTAAAAGATTCACTAAGCTCTTTGTTCTGCTTCCACAAATGGATTTGAGACATTGCTTGGATATTCAAGAGGAGGTTCCACCCCCACAACATCTTGGCCCCTCTCCTACAGGAGATACCATTCCTCAGCGGAACCCAGCTAGGAAGGGAAGACAAGAAAGGGAAGCTGTCCACTCAGTCTGGATGGCCCAACTGACCCAGCAACCCACGGCTGCAACACATAGCCCCAATTCAGCTTCCTTCCACAGTTTGTGTCCTAGAGATTTTGTCACAGGGCCACCAATGAACAATCACAGTGGCTGCTTTGCAGCCCTCATCTGAGAGCACAGTCTTTACACTTGACACACTTTCAGCCTCACTGAAAAACCATTCAGAAAGTTTAACTTCATCATGACTCTTCAAGTAGCATCTCCAGAGTTATTGTGGGGAAGGGAAGAGAATTTTTCTTCCTACAATTCCACACATTAAAAAATAATAATAATAACTCAAAGTAGCCTCTCCCCATCCAAGCTGGCTAATTATAGTAACTGGGTTTTTTTCTTAATTATACTCAGTGTACTTCCTCTGAAATAATGAGTTTTTCAATACAGAAAGCCTGAAAAGGGTAGCTGGTGAATTGATTCACTGGATAAGACTACTCAGACACACAAGAGAAATGAGATGAAAAGAGAGTTAACACAGTTCCCCTGGCTCATAGAGGGCTATGCTATGCACTGCTAAGAATCACAGCAAGTTGTTTGGGAGAGTACTGGTGACATTTCTATTCCTTTATCGTGGTGAACATGACACTTCTCCAATTGGATCTAAATGGAAGATCAGACGTAGCTATTGGACCCCTCGTGCATTTTGAGGATAACGTTGGGCTGCGGGCTTAGTTACACAAAACACCAAGCCTTTTCTGGCCCAAATATTCCTAAAATAAAGAGGAAGCCCTCTTTGAACTTACCCTTGAATAAATAAAGGTGGCTTACAGGACATCTGCTGATCACAACTTAGCACCACATCCACATGGCCATCAGCTTTGGGCATGATGGCAGATTTCAGAGATGAGAACACTGGACAGGGGAAGGACTTTCTCTTCATCAGGATCTGTATTTATAACCCTGGAGAACGCTCAGACTGCGTCTCATGATCATAAATCCCCCACTCTCGCTAAGGCTAGATTTTCCTCGCATTTAGTCGTAGTGCCTTTTGAAGGTCTGTATTTTATCTTAATTGTTTAGGTCACCTTCCTTATGTCTGGCATTTAGGGTGGTTACTTCCTCAGAGTGTCTTTGACTGATGAAGACATGGAACACCGGGGTAAACAGCAACCCTTCCAGTCTCTGTCTGGCCCTTCCCTTTACACACTGGGCATAGGGAGGGCACAAACGAAGGCTGGAGGCTCTCAGATGAGACCTCTCCTTCCAACACTCAGGTTCTAGAAACCTTGTCCCTCCAACCAGCTTCTTGTTTTCCCCAGTTTTACGTACACACAAATTTTGAGGGATCACATGTGGGCGTTGGCGCAGAGCACCAGCACTTTAGGCAGGTAGGATGATAGCAAGGGCACGGAATTATCACAGTGCCCTTGGTGTCCCCTCCCCCCAGGCTGAGATTCATTGCCGACTGCGGTCTGGGGCTTTGCTGGCTCCTGGCCATTCCAAAGCTGCAGGTGTGCAAGACACTCAGAGAAAGTCGGCTGCAGTAATCAGGGCAGGTCCACAGGGGACAGGGCAGGGAGGGGCGCGGAGGGTATAGTTGCCACCCCTGGGAAAGGTGCACACCTCCACCTGCCACCCTGGTTGAGATATCACATAACAGCAGCAGCTGTCCAGGGCCAGCGGAGATGAACACGGCACACCTGTTTGCAAGGCGCCTTGTTATCATCAATACTCGTGCAGTCATTAAGGGAACAGCGCTGGTAGGACACAGCTGCAGGGCGGACGCTCCTGCCTTTGCAAGTGGGAGGCTGATGTTCTCTGGAGTTTTAGAAGACACTGTCTTCCAGGGATGCTTCGTGGTCATCTGGTGGGGTCTGACCAGAGTTTTTCCTGATGCTTTTTATTTTACCAGGTGGTATTTTCATCTTGTTCTGGGGCATTGTTTCTACTCCTGGTGTTGCCTCGTGGTTGTTGTAAGCTGTGCCAGTTTGTCTGCTGGCTGGCTGAAGGTCTTGCATCTATTTAATTGTTCTTTCTCCCCACTGGGCCCCCTCGGTGAGGCGAGCTGTGCAGGTTGCAGTGAGCACGGAGTTGAGAGATGGTCACGTTTCCAGGCTTTTGACATCTCACGGCTCCTTCTGTGCATTTGGCTGCCCTGCCTGTACCCCTCAGCTACGGCAGGACGGCACCAGGTCGGACGCCAGTGCCAGCCCATTCTTTCAACCTGATCCCATTTGTCAACCTGGAAGTCAGAAGGGCTCAGTGAGGAAGTTGCGGGGTTATTGGCTGCACGTTGCTTTTTAAAAGAATCTTATGCGTCTGCTCGGTGCAAACACCGGAGAGAGTGACTCACAAAGTGAAGACCAGAGAGACAAAAGTTAATCTGTCAGTGCTGGTCAGAAGGCGGGACAGCAGGGAGACAGATGAGGGAGGCTGCCCTCCCCGCACTCCTGGTGCCCAGCGCCCGTCCGAGCCACGGCTCTGCGGTGACCCACCTGTTCAAAGGCAACTTCCAAGGCGCATTTCTGCAGTGAGACAGATCCACCATCAAACACTGACCTGGACAAGCAGGGGCTTTTCCCTTTCTGGAATGGGGACCATCCTGGATGCCCTCCTCCTTCCTGTTTCTCTCCAAATGTCCTCCTCTTTTTCAGACAGGTTGATCCATAACACAGGCAGGAGGACGAGGGATAACCTGGAATAGAGTCCCCTTCTCCTGTTTGCTGCCTTGTGATATTGAGGTGTCCCAGAAACAAAACCAGCAACGAACTAATGCAGCCTGTCGTATGAAAGGCAAAAGATGCTTGCTGGAGCCAAAGAGCAGGCAAGAGCGGCGTGAGCAGTGGCTTTCCAGTGTCGGAAACAGTCCTCGCTGACAAATTGTTTAAATGATTGATTTAAGCGCTTCCCCCTCCTTGCAGCAACAGGAAGGTCTGTGAAGTTTCCAGTCAAAATGGCTCATGAATGGGTAATCACAACAACCCTAACAGTCTTTTGATTTCCTGACAGATCCATGGAACATGTGAATTTTGCGTGATTGATGGCTGTTGACTGACAGTGGGTTTTGTGGAATAATGAGTAGAGTCCCAGATGGCAAGCGGCTCAAAGCACAAATGAAACACCCTACCCAAGAGGGGTACACAAGGCTTGATTGAGGAGCCCCACTTCGAGCTACCCCAACCAGGGCAAGCTTGGCCCCAGAGAGATGGGGCAGTTCCATCAGCCACCTCTGAGCAGAAAAGGACACTCTTCCTCCCCCTCTTCCTCTTTGCAGCCCCAGGCCCCTCAGGTAGGAACACTGTGGCCTTGTGTCACAGGCCCTGTCTCCGGCAACTAACTTTGTGGCAGGAAGGGGGGATTCTTGGCACAGTGACCACAGTGACGTCCAGGAAATTCAGCACTAAATTAAAATTACACTAAATTATGTGCTTGGGGAAATATTGAGGCCCATCAATAAAATGACGAAAAATAAGGCCTTGTGTGCCTCTAAGACCTGAAGTTAACAAGAAAGCAGGACCTTGACTCACACGCCCTTCAGAGAAGAGGAGTGGCTAAAAATCATGCATGCTTCTTGCAAAGGTCACTGGAAAGTCAGATTGATTTAATTGGCACACAGTATATTTTCCATATTTTGGAACCCAGCCGAGTATGAGCCTAGGAAGGGACGGAGGGAAGTTCCAACCTGGAACTGAGCAGGTTCCCAGGACCCAGCCCAGCTGCAGGGGCTGGGAGTCAACCGTGTGCAGACAGCTGGACCCTCAAGGTGTGTCCACCAGTGGCAGGTAACGGAGACACAGCTGTTTTCAGAATGGAGCAGGCCAGCAGGGCCACATCCAAGAGCAGGGTACCCTACGATATAACGGGGCACCTTCCTAGGGAATTCCACAGATAGCAGTTTCTGAGATTGGAGCAGGCAGAAGAGCAGCAGAAGTAACAGCAGTAACTCTCGGTGTTTACTGAGCTCTTAGCATGTGCCAGACAAATGTGAATTGGTTTAGATGCACTCCCAAAGATTGTCCCAGCACCTTCACCACCCTTGCTGTGTTCCTAGTGAGATGAGGACAGACACTTAGAGACCTGCAGCTACTTGCTAACACTCAAGCCCCGTCTATGGTTGTACCTAGTAGCCCCTGTCTGCAAAGGCCATCAATGTGGCCTTGGGCACAGGGATGGGATTAAGGAGAAACTGGTCCTCAGGATGGTGGCCTGGGAGCCTGTTGGGCCTGCCCCACAACTGGAGCCCTGAAACCTACTAATAGGACTGGGCCTCCATCACCAAAACAGGAAAAAAAGGACAACTGGGTAGGAGAGTAAGATGAGATGCTGTTTGTAAGGAACCCAGGGCAGAGGCGAACGGTCTCAATGCCTAGAACTGACCTGGGCCCTGGGCAGTGGAGGCACTGCCCGGTCATGGAAAGACCATCACGGCCCCAAAGCCAGGCAGGTCCTCATGCCCTCACACCCCAGGGCAATAGGGCAACCACTCCCAGAGGGACAGTTTCAATAACTTTACAAATGTGCACCTTAAAAACCAAAAAACCGGGACTGTCGGGCCAGGATTGTGGCTCAGTGGTAGAGTGCTCACCTAGCACGTGGATTCAATCCTCAGCACCACGTAAAAATAAACAAATAAAATAAAGGTATTGTGTCCAACTACAACTAAAAAATAAATAAACAAATAAATAAATAAAACCAGGACTGTCCACTGCAAGAAAGTAGAAACATATGCAGAAATCATCTTTGGAATGTTTACTACCTTTGGCCATGGTTACATCAATGAACATGGAGACCCCTTTTTTATCTCAGGTCTCGGAAGGAAGAGGGTTGCTGTGTTCTGCACGATGGGCGGTAGTGGAAGGTGAGACTGAACTCTCGAGGCACATGAGTGGACACTTGCCTCTAATTGCTGTGGGAGACAGACAGCAGTGGGCCAGGCAGGAGCCTTGGAGTGAGGCGCCTCGCTTGCTATGGGGTCACTCAGTGTCTCGGAGGCTTGGTTTTCTGATCTGTAAGAAAGGGGCAGGCTCTCACCCGGCTGGCAGTGGGAAGCCCGAAGCACAGGGCGCTAACTCCGTGCCAGTGCTGGTAAGTGCTGGCTCTGAGCACTCTCGTGGAGCACTTGGTTCAATTCTGTTTCCTCTGCAGTGTGGAGAGTCCCCTCCCTACAGTTTAAAGCCAAAGAGAACCCCTTCACATCTTCATAATTCAGCCTCCATAGGCTGCTTCCCTCTTCCATCTCACCTGGGGGGCTGTCTCTCTGCTCGGCTTTCCCATGCCCGGGATACAGAAAGCAGAGCAGCAGCCAGGACCAATTATAAGGACACAGGGCATCTGCTTTCTCCAAGGGTCTCTTAATAGAGTGGACAAGATGGTCAGGCTAGCAGTAAGATCTTGTCCATCCTGAATTCCTGTTGCACATGAATGTGTGCATGCACACACACGGGTGCCTTGAGGGAAGGGTGGAGGAAGAGATGGGTTCTCAAAAGCTTGGAGACTCTGTCCACATTAACACAGCAGCCCAGCCTTCTAATCAGAGCCACAGCTTCTGCACATAAAGCATGGTTACCTTTTTAAGTCAGGGGTTGTTTCCTGAAGGCTTTTGTAAATGCCACTATTCGAAGCTCTTCCTGCACTTCAAACCATGGAAGTGCAATCACTGCTTTTCCCTGCTTGCTGAGAGAACCCCAGATCAAAGCCCCTCTGCAGACACTCTGGCCACACTCATGATCACACAGTGCAGAAGAGCTACCGGCTCAGCCCAGCTCATCTCATCCCTCCCCACAGCTACCCCGGGCCCCCTTGGTCTTTACCACCTGCTTATTTGGCACATTCTAATTGTCTTTTCCCTCCCTGGGATCTCCTTGAGAGCAGGGGTCCCTGCTGGAGCAGTGCTGGGGACGGGGAGACACCAGGAACACATGCTGGAAGAGTGGCGAATGAGTTGACGAGGCTGAGACACCCCCCCACCACTGGTTACAGGGGAGCGGATCCATTCAGCAAGTGTTCCTTGAGTGCCCTCCATATGTCGGGTTCTGTGCTGGGGGTAGAAAATAGAGCTCTCACAGATGACTGCAGACCACACTGTGGGCTGTACCATTGCAAAAGCATTCCCTTTGTAAGAGGAGGCGGAGGCCCCTAGTATCTGATGCCCTTCTTCTTGGAGCCGGGTCAGGAGAGAGCAGTGAGCAGACTCGAAGTTACCACAGGGCCGAGCTGAGCACCGGAGCCAGTGTCTTCACACGGGAAACTGCTGAAGGAGAAGAGTGGGAGAGCTGGGCTCTCGGCGGGACTGCCAGGGAGAGGAGGGCACGCGTCCAGGGCCAAGGCCCAGGCAACGCAGAGGCCAGGAGCAAAGGTGAAGGAGGAGGCAAGGGGCAGCAGACAGAGAAAAGGACCAGACAGGCCAAGGCAACTAGGCCACCATGGAGCCGAGAGCGGCTCAGTGAGCTCCAACTGAGAGACAATGCCCTGGGTGCAACTTTCCACAAGCCACTGATCCAGTCCTGGGAGGCACAGAATCTCCCTGGTGGACAGGAAGAGCTGGGGGAGGAGGCCTGAGCTGCAGCAGGAGCATAGCCTTCCAGAAGACAAACCCTGAGAGTCCAGGACACGGCACTCTCCAGCTCCCCAGTCTTGAGGTGGGAATGAGTGATGCCCCGCTGTACCCTGAACTGTATTTAATCAATATTTATTCCAGCATTATTAGCTGTAAGAACTATAATAGAAAAAAGTGTCATGTAAATATAAAGTCTTATTATAGCTAGCAAATTGGATTCATAAGCTGATTAATTTGAAATCTGTTTGGATTTCCTTTGGATTATATTGCCAAGTTTCTGAGTGTTCAGTTTGAACTGGTGACTTTCAAAATTGATGCTGAGGGCAAGAGACAGTGCTAATTAGTGCATGAGCTTTTCACATCTGAAAATCTGGGAATGAGTCCTTCTTGGGTCAAAAGTGAAAATGAGCTTGGTTCTCTCACTCTGATCCCTGTTGACATTGTCGTCATCACAAACCTATCATATTATTTGGCATAGCCACCAGGCCATGTCAAGACTGCCTGCCCCCAAAGCTGCAGGGCACGGTGGCAGCTCCAGGCCGCACTGCAGCAGGAAGGAGTTTCCAGGAAGCAGTCTACACACCACACACAGGCCCAAGCCGGTGGCTCTGGCCCTCATTTCATATGTAGAAAATCCATACGGGCTGTTTTTAAAGGTGAGGGGGAAAGAAAGGAATTAATGAAGCATATCCAATCTGGGAGCCAGTGTCGTCTCCTTTATTTCACTACTTGTGTTCCATTTCACTGATCGTGCCCATAATCCTAGTCACACAAGCACATGAAGTGGTGCAATACTGCAGAACATGCAACCCAGCCCAGTAAAGTGCCACTCATCACGGCCTGCCCCCTCCCACTGATCTGCGGGCTCATGCAGCACAGGGTGTGACAGATACCCAGCAGCTATGTGCCCCTCTCCACAGCTGGGTGTGAGTTTCCTGGGAGCAGAATTTGGGTGGCCTAGGGGCCAGGACTGGTACACTGTCAGCTTCCCGCGGCTTTGACACAGGACCTGAGAAAACACCTGAGAGGAGGAGGACGCGCTGGCCCAGGGTTTCCAGGGACTCAGTCCAAGGTTGTGTGGCTCTTCACCACGGGCCTGTGGCAGGGAATGTGGTGGCACAAGGCTGCTCACCTCACAGCAGCAGAAGCCGAGGGAAGAGGAAGAGACCTCTTCAACATGCCCTTCAAGGAAATGCACCTAGTGACCTTTAAGCTTCCTCCAGCGAGGCCCCACCTGCTAGAGTTTCCATGACAGAGTCCTTATGACCGGTCACCTCCCAAGGTCCCTCCTCTGCCGTGCTGCTCCTCTGCCCAGACTTCAACACATAAGGAAGGAACATTGCGATCCAAATTGTAACAACTGTGTTTGGATTGGTCAAAAGAAATGGCTACCCACTCTTCATTCACGCGTTTACCCATCCACCCAAAATATTACGGCCACCCTGGAAAATCTAAAGCCCCCAGGATGCTAAGCAGGAGTTTCCTGGGGGCTGAAACCAATGCAAACAGACCAAGTTCCCAATAGCCCCACAAAGACAACAAGGTGTGCTCAAGGTAGGGTATAGCCCTGTGTCCATCAAAGTGGGAGGACACACCCCCATCACAGCTGAAAAGTAGACAGGGACCAGCTGCCCAAGTCTGACCCCACAGAGCCATCAGGATCTTTTGACACCCTATAGGGAACCCAATGGCCCTGGCATTAGCCTTTGAAAGTTCAGTATTTGACTCTTTACAATACAAAATGTGACATACTCCAGTGACTAGAATCTAAACCCTGGTCAAAGCCTAAAAGCAGAATCAGAGAAATGTTAGAATTCACTCCTTTAGATTTTTCTGACTTCCTAGAAAAATAACCACATGTCCATGCAGGAAGATGAATAAGACAAAGGGCTCAAACCCCACAGTCTCAAACATAGGGCACTGTCTCTCCCTTCATGGTGCCCAACAGACTAAATGAGACCAGGCCACTGGGTCTGGAGCCGGTCCGCAGCATGGACTGTGCAGGCAACTTCACATCAGAGCTTCCCTTTGGTCTCAGCTGGGCTAGAAGTGCCTATGGGTGTCTAGGCGTAGGCCCCACAGTGAGCCAAGAACGCCTGCCCTGTGCAGGACGGCCAGGAGCCCCTGCAGTCCCCAGGGCCCTGGCAAGCGGAACACCACTGAACTCCGCCCCTGGCCTTGGGCTTGTTATAACCAAACGTGTCTGGGGTCCTCCAGCTCCATGGCCACTTCTCCAGGTCAGCCTGCAGTTGGAGGCCTCTTGGTGTCCCCTGCACTCTACTTTCCAAGCATCAATGTCCCTGAGCATTATCTGTTGGCTCTCTGGAACACCTAAGAACTTCATCTCCATCATTTTCCAGCTCTGAAGGTCACTGAAGAAACAAAGGCCACAGGAAGCGCCCTTGCAGCGTGGGCTGCTGTCTTCAGAGGGCCACAGCCCTGGCCTCCAGAGCTTCCATCATGCTTTGGAATGCAAAGTGACTGAGCTGCTCCAGGAAGCTGTGGACAGCAGCAGGCAGGTCGCCCCTGCCGCCTGCTGCGTGTGTTCAGCCACCTCTGTCCTCAGAGCGGTAATCCCACTTTATGTCTTTCACATTTAATAGCAAATTTGCCATTTAATCTTTAAGACAAGTTGCTTATTCTCAATCTGCCTCTCTTCTTCCTGCCGTAATCTCATGCCACTCACACTGGCCGGTGGCATGAAGCCCATCACACTCCCAAATCAGGCCCATTTTTTCATTAGCTCATATCCTTCCTGAGGTGGCCTCCTTTACAGATGGCTGATCAGCAATCAACACTAGTTTGTTTCAATCAGAGCAGCTCCCGTAACTTCTCATTTAAAAAACGGTTCCTCCAGAAGCACATTAGCAGGAGACATGGAGAGTGTCGTGATTGGAACAATGGTCTTTTTTTTTAACTTAAGAAAAAAATGTGGCTGAAATCCAAAGAAAAAAAAGAAAAGATAAATTTCATACATTTTCATATCACTCCATGGAGTTCATCAAAGATTAAGCCCATCCTAATTACTAATGTGTACCATGCCTCCTTGGAGGTGAGATGGGAGTTCATAAATCCCACCTTCAATCATGGAAATTGACACAAGGGGATAAATACCCTGCCCGGGCCCAGGAACCCAGGAGCTGTTTACACCATCTGAAACAAACATGCGCATCTGTGTGAAACCCAAACTTTACACAATGCTTCTCTCAACATCAGCTCTCCAGAGCACCTTTAGAGAGGGAATAACCGAGCCCTCTGACGCGCCCCTCAGAGAGGACAGGATGAGCAGGAGGCAAAGATGGGAGACTGGCAGCGTCCGCAGCCCCAGCCTCCTTACTCAGGGGTCCTCTGAGAGCCAACCAGGGTCCCACGTGGGACCCTGTCACACTGAGGTTAACCATGAATAACACTCTCTCCAAGACTGGTTTGCCCACACCAGGAATTGCCAACTTCACTAACGAGATTCTAAAATGATGTCTTTTTTTTTTTTTTTTTTTTTTTTTTTGTAGATGGACACAACACCTGTATTTTATTATTTACTTTTTTTTTTTTTTTTTTTTTTTTTTTGGTGCTGAGGATCAAACGCAGTGCCTCACACATGCTAGGCAAGCACTCTACCACTGAGCCACGACCCCAGCCCCTGATCTTCTGATCTTGATCCCCCTTCCTGCATCTTACCTGGGTGAATGCAGCAAGTCCCCATGCACAAGAGTCACATCCGTCACTAAGCAAAGGCAGCAACTTAGCGCTCCCTCCCTGGTGAGTGAATCAAGTATTTATTAGCGGAGCTTTTGAAAATCTGGGATTGTTTTCACAACATACAGATCTCTGAAATTTGACATTGGGATCTTTATTTATTATCCACACAGTGGGAATTGGTAATGTAATTCCATTCCTATAAAAAAAGTACAAATTATTTTCAGTATACCGTATAGCAATTGCCTGATCCTTTCAAAAAGATGCCAGAGCCGGGCACAGTGGCACATGCCTGTGATCCCAGCACTTGGGAGGCTGAGGCAGGAGGATCACGAGTTCAAAGCCAGCCTCAGCAATGGCGAGGCACTTAGCAACTCAATGAGACCCTGTCTCTAATAAAGTACAAAAAAGGTCTGGGGATGTGGTCCAGAGGTCCAGTGCCCTGGAGTTCAATCCCCAGTACCAAAAAAAAAAAGATGCCAGGAGGTCATCACCAAGTGACCCCTGCTTTCCAAGTGGGCATATTGGCATGTTTCAAAAACATTGTCTTTGCTCAAAATAACAGGGCCTCCTCTGCCCCATCAGCTGTCAGGACCACCGCAATACCCTGCAGAAATGTCGCCCGCTATGAGCACTTTGACCTGGCCTCTCTTATTTCCACTCAATGTACCGTTGTCTTTACCCAATGTTGCAGTTATGTTGGTCCTTCTGGTAGTCGAGACCCACAGCAGAGCAGCAACTTCCTCCTCTCCCTCCCCCTCTCCCCTCCTCCTCCTCTCCCTCCTCCTCCCACTCCTCCTCCTCTCCCTCCCCTCCTCTCCCTTGTCCTCCTTCACTATGGTGTACTTGGACCATAATTTACAGTAAAAATTTTTCATGAAAAAAAGTGCAAGAATGAAATTTGTCCTACAACTCTAAGAAACACTTAAAGAACTCTAGGCAGAGATGTGACAAAAATCAGCTTTGCCTCTCCAAATCTGGAAAAGATGGGAAGTGGGCTCACCTGCTTTTTGCCTTCTGTTTGATAATTAATCGATTTAACAAATATCTATTGAGAATGTTCCGTGTCAGGGCGTAGCCCTCACTGCAAGAACACAATGATGGAGAAACAGAAGTTCTCATTTCCCTGACTGAGTTCATTAAAGTCAAGGAAAGAAACAAGCAAAGAGTCACTTCAACACCCCAAAAGTGTGTGGCTTCTGCCCACTCAGACGCAATGGATGGATGCGGCCTAAAGATATCTTAGCAGTTTGTTGAGTGTCACCTCTGTACCAGGGATTACACTGGACTCGGACACTTAGCTCTAGCAAAGCCCGTTCTGACACCCATCACTGCCCTAAGCCCCACAGCATGCAGACCTGACAACCTGCTACGTGCCACGCAGTTCCTGAGACAGTGGCACCTCATTACAAGAAATACCCTGGACCATTTCCTGGTTGTTTCTACACTGACACTCCTCCTGTATTGGAAGTCTTTAAGAAGGATTTGGCATAAGGGACTCTCTAGCATGCCGGGGGCACAGTACCTCCTCCTTCCTGGCTGCTCCTGGGTCCAGAAGTGGACACCATCCCTCACCACCTCAGACTAGGCTGCTCCTCACAACACACCTCCAAACAACGTAAAGAGAGTCCACACCATCACAATTCGTGGGGAATCCTTCACTGACCAGCGATTAAAAAATCAGCCATGTGTTTGACCAACTCGAGATACAGAGCATGGGTGTGCAGGTGATTTTGCTTGTGACTTTCAATGAATAAGAGATCAGGACATTTGACACTTTTATTAAACTTCTCACAAATAAAATTCTGAGTGAAACTCACTGAAAACCCTTTAAATGGAACTTCTAATTGGAATCACTGTCGTGCCTCTCGGGAGACAGGCACAGACACGGTCATGGGGCAAAATCTGGGACTTGGTCCACTCTTGCCTGAGGCTTACTGGCCAGTTGACCTTGAGTAAACCCTCCAGCCTCCCAGCCTCGCTGTCATCCAACCTGTAGCTCCAGCATAGCCTCGGCCCTGGCTACCTTGTGCGACTGCTGTGACAAGAAGTGAGATGACACTTCAGAACTTGCAGGGGAACCTGGGACAAAGCAGGAGAGACTGGCCAAACTGATTTAAGAGACAGACTCCTGGAACAAAGGTAGGGACAATTTGGCCTGAAAAATAAGAGCACCACAGAGTGACTTAATGATTGTCTTCACTAGTTGGGGACAGTTCTGTGTGACTCTTGGTCTCTCTCTCTCCATCCCTCATACTCTCCTGCTAGCTCTCTCCCTCCAACCCCGACCAACAGGAGAAACCTCTGTCCTTACCTGTGACTCAGCTCCTCCCAACTCAACAGGACTGTTAGCTTCAGGCCTTCATAGGACCCTGATCAGGGGTTACCTACTTGGAAGTCACCTTCTCTACCACCTCCAACTCCCTCGGCCTCTGTTTGGCCAGTGACATTGATCTGAAACTACCCAATCTTGTATCCAATTTCCTGCTCCTGGGCCACCTAGCATTGTTAAAATCAAATACAGAATTGAGCAAACCTGTCATGTGACAACATTCACATCCACCTAAAAGCAATCCTCATGTATCCATCTTTACCTGGCAGTAGCTCCTTCAGCAATGGCCTGGCTTCAGACTTGACTGGAAATATTCAAACCATCCAGGACCTCCACATATACAGAGAAATAGAGAGAGAGGGTCTGGGGACAACTATGAAATGTCAGAGTAGTCCTCACACAACTAGCTTATTCCAAAACAGGGCAAAGATGAAAAATATCAGACTCAGAGCCTTTGCCAAAACCTTGCAGTTCAGATCCAACTCCTTGAGCTCTGTGAGACTACTAGAAGCCTGCTGCCAACAAAAGGACTGGGAGAAAATGTGGGAACTTCAGTAGGAACTATTAGAACTCAGGTGAGCATCCAGTCGTTCAAAGAATGCAATAATGAAGAAATTGACCTACCCTCTGCAAACAAACAATATGTTCTTTCCCTGTCACTCAACACCCACCAAATCAATCAGAACAGTAAACAGGCAGACAGACAAGAGAAAGACTTGACCACATCACATTCCACATAATGAGAACCAGCAATCAGACAGGAGAGGCTCTGTCTCTTTATTATCTCCACAGTTTCCAGCCAAGCAAGGCAAGCCATTCTTCCCAGCCACTGTCATCAATCACTCATCAATAATTATTATAAGCCCGGCGAAAGCTGACTGGCACATGAAATGACATCCAAACTTGGCCCTCCACTACTTCTTCAAGATGTCAAGGATGCAACATAGCGGTTTTAGTGGGCAGGAATTAGTGAGCGTAGCCTGTGATTGGGAATCATAAATCCAGGTTTTACAAATCAGTACCTTTGCACACATAAATCAATGCCTCCCCAACTTCACCACGTTCCAGAATGACATTTGCTCATTCCTAATATCCCAGCTCCACTTCCAGATCTACTGAGTCCTGCATCTGCATTATTAACCAGTGACCAGGGGTTCCAAATCACTGGAGCAGCACTGCAGAGAGGTGTGTTCTGCTGAGGGCCAGCTCTCCCTCAGTGACTCGCCAAGACGTGTGAGTTCTCACCAGCTGGAAGCAAGAGGAAGAGCAGATGCTGGCTCAGGGAGACAGAGCCCCAAGCCCCAGGTTTCTTTTTCCATGTCTTTATTGATGTATTATACTTACTCATAGTGGTAGGATTTATTGTTGCATCTTTGTACACGTTGATATAACAGTGTAATTTTGTCAACATCTTTTCCCAGTATTTTCACTATCCCGCTCAGCCTCCAAACTCCAGTCTTCTAAGAAATACACAGCAGCAATGGTGTCTCGTCATCTCAGAAGGCCACCCCTTCCTCCACCTTTCTTCATGTAGCCCTTGTGCCTATTTCCAGAAAGAGAGTTGTGTCACTCACCATCACAGGGCTGCAGGCTCCGAGTTACCCTTCAATAAGTCCAGGCTGACCGAGCACATTGAGATCATCAAATAAAGTCGCTCTGGAATGACTGTCACATTGCCTATTCTGTAAGATCAGCACAAATTATTTCACACATCATAACGAAACATGAGGCAGGCATGGTAGTGCACGCTTGTAATCCCAGCAATTTGGAGGCTGAAGCAGGAGGATTGCAAGTTCAAAGCCAGCCTCAGCAACTTAGCAAGGCCCTGAGCAACTTAGCAAGAGCCTGTCTCTAAATAAAAAATGAAGTCCTGGGGATGTGGGTTAAGCACTCCTTGGCTCAATTTCCAGTACCGAAAAGAAAAAGAAAAAGAAGCATGACCATCACCTGAAAGGTCAGGCGACCAGAATCCCCCCACGGTGAAGTTTGAAGTTGACGTGCAACTCGCTGTGGTGGGGTCATTCTTAAAGGACACGTGGAGGGGCACCTGTACAGGTGATTTTTGTAGGAAGGGGTTGTTGCCAACCTTTTCTGTTCTTGCTCCAGTCCTGGCTTGTCACGGGGTTGGTCAACATGGTGCTCGGTGCGCTTGTTTCACTGTTTGTCAGGAGAGGAGCCAATTTCATACCCTTTGCCGCTTCCGTTACTGCCTCAAGGTTGTCACAAAAATTGATAAATTTCAGACTGTTTTTCTTGTCCTCATTACAGTTTTAAGGTTGTCATGAGAACACATTGATTTTGTGTCATTTTTCGTCCTCATTACAGTCTTTGTCACGAGAATGGCTTCATTTGCAGCCACTTTTGTTCCCGCTGCCATTTGCATCCTGGGAGAAGACTCTCCGATGAAGAGGAGTTGCTTCCCCCTCGAGTCCCAGCTTCAGAGCAGCAGGTCCAGCCAGCCCGGGCACGCACGTGGCCTCCAGATCCCCGGCCCCGAGGAGTCGCCTATTGCGATTTTCATGCCCCTGATGAGATCACAGACAGCAGATGACAAGCAGAGGTCCATCTTTGGTCACCCTCACTTGCATCATTTCCTCCTGCATATGGAACAGGCTCTAGACTGGCTATGGGGGTGTCTGAGACGGAGTGAGCTGGTGATCCAGGAGGAACCTGTACGGAGGGAAGGAAGCGGTGTGGTCAGAGGCTTAAGGCAGAGCTCCCCAAGAGCTCAGCAGGAACTTCCTGGTGATGGTAAGTAAAAGACACAAACATCTTCCAAACTTTATCTCTCCAAAATGCAGTAACTATCCCCAAGTGTGTATGTGTGTGTGTGTGTGTGTGTGTGTGTGTGTGTGTGTGTTTCCCTTAACAGAAAGTTATTCAGTCCTAATGAACTCAAGCTCCAGGAGAGTAGATGGGGTGGTCCTCCAAGCTGGGTGGAGGGCTTGGTGTCATGGTGGCACACAGAGCAGCAGAAACACTGTCACAAGCTCACAATCAGCAGGGATCACTGTGTCGAGCTTGTAGGAGCTTGTACTTGAAATGCATTTGTAGTCAGAATTTATGAAAAGGTCCAGATGGTCAGTGAGCAAAGATGCACAGATAAGGAAGAAGAAGTGCATTTAGGACCCGCGTCCAGAGACGGTTTGCATCAGTAGTTTTTGTTCATCTATTTGTCTAATCCAAATCAAGATATCAATTTTTATCTGATGACTTTTTTGTATGAAATGTATCAGTTGGTTGACTGGATTAATTACAGACCACAAGTTGTAGACACAGGAAGAGGATTTTCTAGAAGACATTTGAACCAGGGAATATGATGCATTAAATGCCTGTTTGAAGACCTCTGAGCTGTCTAAAAAAAACACAAGCTTCTTGTCCTTTAAAAGAGAAAGGAATAATAATAAAATTGACTATTCATATAGAGTCTGGCACAAAGATAAAATTGTGACTTAGAGTGGGAGCAACCCAAATGTCTGTCATTGGTAATGGAGAAACAGAATGTGATATACCCAGGCAGTGGAGTACTACTCAGCCATAAAATGAATGAAGTGCAAATACATGCTACAAAGATGAGCCTCAAAAACATTATGCTAAATTAAAGAAGCCAATCACAAAGATTGCATGTGTGATTCCATGTATATGATACGCTCAGAATAGGCAAAACTGTAAGGACAGAAAGTAGAGTGGTGGTTTCCAGGGGCTGGGAGTAGGGAAGTGGGGAGTGACTGTTAATAGATATGAAGTTTCACTCTGGGGTCTGTGAAATGTTCCAAAGTTAGATTATGGTGATGATTGTATAATTATGTTAATTTACTCAAATTCATCAAGTCGTAGTTAACACAGGTAACTGTTTTATGGAATAGAAATTATATACCAATAAAGATGAGTTTTAAAAATAGGTTTAACAGGTTTAAAATATTCTCCTTAGTACAATATACACCTGGTTACAGTAAGGTAGACATCAGACAGGGTGGGGGAAGAATTGGTGGTTTCATTTCATTTTTTTTATGAGAAGAACAAGAGCAGGCTTATCAATATTTGCCAGGTGAAGTCATCAGGATACAGAAGTCAAGTATTTGATGAAACTGAGGAGTTTACTGACTAACTAATGGGTACTAGATGAGCAGAAAAAAATGTGATAACGAAGCATGATTAATAGAACAGCTACAAGAAAGGAAACATCCAGACTGCTAAACTGTAATTCAATGGAATTTTTTAGTAATTAAAGAGAAACATTTTATTCTACTTCCTGGTAAAGTGAACTCAGCAGAGTTGAGTTGACCTTGGTGGGTGAGTGAAGTTCCTCCAGGGACAAACATCTCTGCTTCCAAGTTCACATCCTGTGTGAAGAAGGTAAATCGGGTCACGTATGAAGATGAAACAAACCTCCTTTCAGAAGTCCCAGAGAGAAGAGGGAGCCCAAGGTAAGCTCTAGAGACTTGGGAAATGATGAAAATAAAGGTAATTAGAAAAGGAAACAGGTAAAGATAGGGGTGTGCCCACCTCTGGGAAGGGGCTGATGGTGTAGACGCAGGGCTGTGAACCCCAGGGTGCCTCTGACAGGTACCCGCACCTGCTGATGCTGGCCAGGGTTGCTGGGCTGGTGCCCTGAGACCCTTTTAATAAGGAAGAGTGAGCAGTCCCAGTTTTCTTTCTGGAGCATTCTTGTGGCCCGGAGCTGTTGGGAGGGAGTGGACACTTGTGAGTTCTAGCAAACCTATTGAACAATGGTCAGGAAAGGACTGGCCACAGTGTCAGAGAAGGGATCTGCCGGGGAGACACCCCTCCCCGGGGTCCTCTAGATCGCTTTCTCCTCTGCTTGCTCCAGCAAAGGAGGGTCCTGGCAATGGCCTCAGCTGTGGCCAGCATTAGTCAGAAGGCCCAGAGGGTTACTGCACCCTGAGGTCAGGATGGACTCAGCTCCCCGAGCTGGGTGGCCTCAGGGTGCCTTAGTGCCTTTTATTAATGGCCGGGGCAATTGTACACCTTCGGCAGCTCATTTAGCAAACTGTTAAACTCTTTGTGCTACCAGAGGGGTCACATGGTCTCAGAAGGACTCTGAAACAGCTCCTCACGCACAGTCCTGCCGATGCCAAAGGCATTAGGAAGAGCAGGAAAGGCCAGCCATTGTCCCTTGGGTCTGCAGGCTCTCCTCCCTGCCTGTCCCTCCAGAGGCTGTCTGCTTCCCGTGAAGGCAGAGGCCCCGCCACCCCTGGTCTAGCTTCTGAGCCTGTGTTGAGCCAGTCTGCAGCCAAGAGATGCACTTATATCAATGATAGATAAATCCCAGCTAGAAATACCGGTCCCTGACAACCTAATCACTGAAACCCTGTCAAGTAACCCCTAATTTTGAAGCGAGTGGTTAATTCCCAGCAAATTGATTTATGCACTGTTTGAGGTTTGGCGAGTTGTGTTGTTCATCTGTTATTACCAGGAACTCGGCTGTGCCTATTCATTTAGAGCATTGACACAACCCAGCGCATCTCCCAAGAAAATCTCCTTTGTCAGCACATCTAGAATTTGCTAATTAAATCAACGATGACATTATTCACTTTCTCAAGGAAAAAAAAAAAAAAAACAGTCCTTCCTCCCATCCCCCATTTTTCCATTCTCCCACTCTCTCCTTCTCTCACTCAGATTCTCTCCAATTCTGAGTTGTGCAGGCAGGGAGAATCTGCAGGTTTAGCTAGTCTTTGCTGGACTTTATTCTGTCTGATGACAGCAACGAGCTGATAGTAAGACCCCTCCATTTCTTCAGGAGTAAATGCACACACACGTGCACCTGAGTTCATGTCCCCAAAGCAGAAGCACACACCAGCCCAGGTGCACATAGACACAGCGTCACCTTCAGAAAAAATAGGACAGTTCTTCATGTTGGCAAGTCTGGCTTTTAATTCATTTGAAAGTGTGAACTTCATTAAAATGGTAGGGTTGGCCCACACCACACTCGCTGTCAGTCTTTCTCCAGCTAGAGTGGACTCTGAACAGAGGCTGTCCCGGCCTTCCCCGGGGCTTCATGAATACAGGCCCACAAGATGCTTCTCTTTGGACTCTGAGTCCTAAGGAATTGCATGAGGGATGGAATTAACCATTTTGCACTTTGGGGGAGTTTTCATTTAATTGTGGTTTTGCTCAAATTAGCATTTTCTTTTTTAATTCACAAAAATTAAAAAGAAAACCTAGGTAAAGGAGATTTGGACCCTATTTTGTTGCTTTAATGATGATCTGGAAAATTCTCTCCTCCTATACATAAGACATGGGATGAGAGTTGAAATCAGCAGAGAGTAACTAGTTCTCAGGAAATTATTATTGTGTAGTCTGTTATTTTAACAATAGCCTGAAAGTTTTAGCAAGAAATAAGGTTTTTAAAATGCTTTTAATTGACTAAGAAGACCATAGTCAATTAGTGTGAGATAACAAGGGGCACAGCCCTGTGGTATTTTGAAAGGTCAACGTGGTCTGTGGGTGGAATCGCAAGGTACCCAGGGGCCAGGATGGTGCTGGAGTGCCAGGGTGGAGAGGTGGTTCTCCCGCCTCTTCCTCTCCACAGGCTCATCTGAGAACGGACCCACAGTGGAAACAGCATCGAGGAGAGCAGATAGACTACCAAGAAGTATGTTGCCACCTGAAGCGATGGCCGCTTAGAGCAACGAAGCCGCGGGAAGAAGTTCAGAGGCGAACTGGAAACAAACAGCTTTTTTATTCTGATAACTTTTCTCTCTGGCTCTAACAATGACTTTAACACGCACCACACACCCCACCAAAATGGCGCAGACCGATCAGCAATCTCGCCCAAGTCCTGCGAGATCGCAGGCCAAGTCCCGCGAGATCCGGGGCCAAGTCCCGTGAGACGACAGAAGGCGGCAATGCCCAAACATCTCCATGGCCCGTAGTCAACTGCAATCTTAGCCATCTCCCCAAACAGGGCTCCTGCAGAAGTAGAGCCATGAAACAACAGGCCTGGAGCAGACAGGGCCCAACTTGGCCTTGAAAGTCGGGAATCGGCCAAGCAATGAAGGAGCTGCCTAAAAGCCAAGCCAGGAGCAGTGAGGCAGCCCCCGGACACGTAAGGGCAGACAGCCACTGCACCTGGAGGCTGGAGGGACGAAGGTAGCCCAGGCAGGCCACTCACAGAGAAGGCCTGGGTCTCCAGCAGTGAAGGGAAAACACGCCAGCCTCTCTCTTCCCACCACCCCTTCATCTCTCACCCCTAACTCCCACACCCCAGGTCTGGCCAGCGGCCACAGACCCCTCAACCCAGGGGTGCAGCCTGCAGACACTCAGTAGGGCAGGAGAGGGCAAGATCTGTCCCAGGGGCAGCATTAGCAACAGCTGCAGTGGAGAGAACAGAGACTCTGCTCCAGCAGTTGCTGGTCTCTCAACACATGCTGAGAACTCTGCTAGGTTGCTATAAAGAATTCAAATTTTGCTGGGCTCAGTGGTGCATGCCTGTAATCCCAGTGGCTTGGGAGGCTGAAGCAGGCCGATCATGAGTTCAAAGCCAGCCTCAGCAACAGCACGGTGCTAATAAGCAACTCGGTGAGAACTTGTCTCTAAATAAAGTACAAAAAAAAGCGGGGAGGGCTGGGGATGTGGCTCAGTGGTTGAGTAACCCTGAATTCAATCCTCTGTACCAAAAAAAAAAAAAAAAAAAAGAGGGAAAAAAGAATTCAAATTTTTACTATCGTGGTTGTGTATTTGAGATGAAAGAATGTGAGCTTAGGGAAGTCCCATGGACAATTTATCCCACCTTAGCTTCTGTTACATGAAATGGGATAACAAAGTTCACCTTACAAGAAGCACACACTAACCACTAAGAGGTTTTCTTTTTGTTTCTCCTCCCCAAGGAAACAGCAATCTAGAAATATCTACCGGATGTTCTAGAGGTAAAACAGGTAGCACACTTCTTTCCCTGTGCGTGGCTGGCTGTCCCGCCCTACTTGGAGTGCCTGTGGCTTGTCCTACCTGTAAGAATTAAGCACGCAGATCTCACATGCATATTTGCTTCTCTTCTTCCCCCTCCATCTCCAATAACAAGCACATCTTCTTGAAGATCCCTTCTTTTTGGCACTGTACCCCTTAAATCAGGGTTCTGCAAATTCCTGTTGCAAGTCAAGCCCACCATGCTGCCTGGTTTTGTACATAAAGTTTTGTTGACACACTATTGCGCTCATTTACATATTGTCTTATAGCCACTTTCATGCTTCAACAGCAAAACTGAGCAATTGTGACAGAGACTAAATGGCCCCAAAAGCCCGAGATATGTCTCTCCAGCTCTCTACAACGCAAGTTTCATGGCCCTTCTTTCATCCAGGACACTGAGTTACCTCCTCACTTGAGAATCAATAAACATTACTAATCAGTCTCTTTCTTCAACCCACACCCCAAATCCCATCATCTCAAGGATCCCCCGCCCAGCCCAGGAGAAGGCCATGCCTTCTCCGCACTTTCAGTTTGCAGCGTGAGGCCTTGGGAACCCTGCTCAGCACCACCGAGCGCACACACCCAGCCTGGGAGTGCTCGTGAGAACAGTGAGAGGCACCAACAGCTGGCCTGGGAAGGAGGCAGAGGAGAAGCACGCGCCAAGACGGCTGTGGCCTGGACACACTAGCAGGGGACCTCAGAAGAAAGCAGATGCATGAAGAATCCCACAGATCTGGAGACCCGGGTGGACACAGAACCTTCTTCTCCACAGCCTGAAGACCCTGAGATGTGGACAGGTCCCATCACCAGCTGTGCTTATTCTTGAAATTATGTGACAAAGTTGCACACTTATGTGTAAGGTATGTTCCTTCAGAAATATTTAAAATGTGACAGTTAATTTCACGTGTCAACTTGACCAGAAGAAGTCATGCCCAGATGGCTGGTGAAACGTATTTCTGGTGAGGGTGTTTCTGGCATAGATTAGAACCTGACTCAGGAGATTGAGGGAAGAAGCTTACCCACTGCAGGGTGGGCCTCCCTCAACCTGGCAAGGGCCCGCATGGAACAAAAAGCAGGGAGGGGCGCAGTGTTCCCTGTGCTTGAACTGAGACGTCCCTCTTCTCCTGATGCTGGACCCAGCATTCCAGGTTCTTGGCCTTTCAAACTCAGACTAAAGTACACCACTGTCTTTCTTGATTTTCCAAATTGCAGGTGGCAGATAGTAGGACTTCCCAAGGTCAGTAATCACATGAGCCTATTCACATGTGATATGTGGATATATAGATAGATAGATGCTCCTTGACCTGCTATGGTTTTATGTCCCAGTAAACCCTTGGTAAGTTGAAAATACCATGAGTCATAAAAGCACTAATGCACCTAACCTGCCCGACATCATAGCTCCATTCATAGTAGTGGCACCAAGCCCTACCTGGTCTCCCCCAGCCACCTATGGGCAGCGTCTGGTCTCTCTGGTTTCATCAAGCATAGTTTCATTGGAAATCAAGTTCCCAACCCTGTTCCTGTTCATAAGAAAGGCAACTGCCTTTGTTGACTTAAGTTTCCATTTCTGAACCTTTTCCTCGATGCATTGCTAACTAATCAACTTTTTATTCCAGCTTGTCATTTTGTTTAATGTTGCAAAACATGGCAATTTTTTAAAGTAGGATTTGATTTTGCAAATAGATGTCTAAACTTAAGTAAAATAATGGATGTAACAAAATACCACCAAATATGACAGCTTTGTTCTGCCAATGTGATTTGCTGATTCTGGAAACCAAATGCAGAACAGTTTGTGCCATTCTTGGAGAAGAGCCGTGCGTGACAGACAGACCTGGTAAAGGCTGGCATGCGCTACATTAAATAGCAGCCTTCTGCACTTGGTTTTGCTTTCTATTCACTTGTCATCGTCGGCTCTTCAAGGCTCTGCTGTTCCTTCCATCCTAGAGCTCAGAAAGGCAGTCTCACTTTAGAGAAAGAAGATGATACGGCTTAATGATGCTCCCCAATTCTCTTGTTTGTAGTAGTCTTTGTGGTGATATTTCAGGAAGTCAAGTGCGGCCCAAGCTAATTTTCAGGGAGGTGCCACATCAGCATTTAGAATACAGATGAGCTATTGGCCCCCAGGGTCCTACACTGGTGGGACATGGAGGGGCACTGCTGGTTCCACCAGGCCTGGCGTGGACAGGAGTTGGGGGTTAGATCTGCCACTCAGTCCTGACAGAGTCTGGAAAGTCCAGGAAAGAGGCTCTTCAATAATAATACCAACAGCCAACACCTCCTTTTTTGCCATCAGAACCCAGCACACAGGAAGAAAACCGGAAGATATAGATTTGAAATAGACTGGGGGTCAGCAGACTGTGGCTGGGGCTGGTCAGCTTGTCTGCAAAGCAAGCTGTTGGAATGTGTCCATTTGGTGACAGTCCACGCTGCGGTGGTGCAGGTAAGTAGTCACAGCGAAGACTCCCTAAGACAGACACCAGGAGATCCTTGAAGAAACAGCTTGCCAAGCCCTGACAGACAAACATGGATAACACAAAGGGGTCACAAATGGGGGACCCTAACAGCCATTTCACAATGAGGGATTGGTCCCCTCCACTCCAGATGGCCACCCCTTCTCATGCCAGTAACTGCAGCTTTTGCCCCCTTGAGGACAGAAGCCCCGTCTCCTCCTCCCACTCAGCTTCTGCAGGAAATTCTTACTCAAGATGGGTCAGTGTGTGGTGTCATTGATTGCTAGTTGTCCCCCTTCCTGAGCCCAGGCTCTTTGCAGTGTGACTTTAAAGTTCCTCTCATCAAAAGGTGCATCTTTCTCCACCCCTTGAATCTGAGCTGATTGGTGACTTGCTTTGACCCGTTAGAGTGGATGGACTTCGCCGCACAGAGCTCCAAGCTAGGGACTTCCACCCTCCCTACCATGTGCATAAGCCTGGGCTGGTCTGCTGGGGGGTGACAGGCACACCCAGGGGACACAAGCCATGCCCGCTGAGGCTAATCTAGACCACCCAGCACTGGCCATCCTTGCAGGGGACAGAAGATGCAGAAGTGAGCCCAGCTGAGACCTAGGGACTGCCCAGGTAAGCCCCGCCCACACTGCTGACCCACAGAACCAGGAGCTGCGCACCAGGCTGCTGCTTGAGGGCGTGGCACGGGGATGGGCTGTCAGGCAGCAAAGCTACTGACGCACAGGGCACGTCACCGAGCCACTTCTCTCTTCAGCCGCAGACTCCCAGTGGAGTGCCACCGCTGGTGGGTGGGGTGGTGGGCCACGCATGCACAGGAGTCCTCTGGGGGAGAGGGAAGGGCTGGTCTAAGTTAACGCCAGCACATGAGCTAGCTGCCAAACCAGGGAAACCAGAAAACAAGCCCCAGTGGGAGGCGCGGTTTTCTGCTTCAGGATAGAATGGCAGCCCTCCGCAGACCTCCTCCTCTGGTCACATTTTGGAAGAGCTGCTCTGGCAGAACCTGAGTGGGGGGAAACAGTGGAGAGCCGGGGCCTCAGGACGCCTGGAACGAGAAGGGCCTCCACCTAGGGCCACGCACACGCGGCAGATGAAGTAGGGCGAGGGGTGTAAGCTCCTCTAGAGAGTGCGGAGCTTAGGGGAGCCTGGCTTCAGCAGGTGCCCTGCTGAGGACCCCGTGGTGGGGAACAGGCCTCAGCTCAGGGAGCCCCTGCACGGCCCGCTTGCCACGCACGGCGCTCTCGGCTCACTCGGACGCTTCCGTTTGCTGCCACGATAGCCCCAGGGAAGGTTCTCGTGCTTCAGGATGAGAGGGGCAGGCTGCCGGGCGCCCCGTGGTTCTGGGCCTAGAATCCCTGATGGCACCTCGGGGGCCTCTTCCCGGCCTTCCCCGGGAGGCCGTGCAGCTCCGCACTGCCAGCGCCCCTCGGCCGCGGCCTTCCTCAGGCCCACAGAGCGGCGGTCATTTCTCACGAGGCTTAAACTTGCGGCCTCACAAGGTGGACTCCAGGTGTCCCCTCTGGGCAAGTCTACTTCATGCCGAGTCCTCGTCCGTCCACACAGATGACGCTGGCACCGGGCTGGTGCGGGCGGGGGGAGCGCGTGAGGTAGGCCCAGCTGTCTGGATGGAGCGGCCCGGGGAGGTGGGAAGCCCACCCAAGACGTGGAGAAAGGGGTGCTGAGCCCCAGGTGGGGAAGCCTCAGCAAGAGACCAGGAGGTGGGAAGCTCAGCAGAGAGTGGGAAGTGCTACTGAAAGAAGCGGAGCCCTCGGGAGCGTCTTGGACGAGCAGACGCCGCCTCCCAAACACAGGACGCACACGCTTCCTCCAGCCAGCGGTGCCCAGTGCCGCGACACACACCGCGAGAATACGACAGCCAGTTTTACTGAATCCTGTCAGACACTGCAGATGTGCTGCTCAAGCCTCCGGGCACAGCCTGAGCAGCAGGCACCAGTCTGCAGTGAGGAGACTGAGGCTCAGAGAGATGGAGCAGCAGCACCAGCAGTGACTGAGGCTCAGAGAGATGGAGCAGCAGGCACCAGTCTGCAGTGAGGAGACTGAGGCTCAGAGAGATGGAGCAGTAGGCACCAGTCTGCAGTGAGGAGACTGAGGCTCAGAGAGATGGAGCAGCAGGCACCAGTCTGCAGTGAGGAGACTGAGGCTCAGAGAGATGGAGCAGCAGGCACCAGTCTGCAGTGAGGAGACTGAGGCTCAGAGAGATGGAGCAGTAGGCACCAGTCTGCAGTGAGGAGACTGAGGCTCAGAGAGATGGAGCAGTAGGCACCAGTCTGCAGTGAGGAGACTGAGGCTCAGAGAGATGGAGCAGCAGGCACCAGTCTGCAGTGAGGAGACTGAGGCTCAGAGAGATGGAGCAGCAGGCACCAGTCTGCAGTGAGGAGAGCTGAGGCTCTGAGGCTCAGAGATGGAGCAGCAGGCACCAGTCTGCAGTGAGGAGACTGAGGCTCAGAGAGATGGAGCAGTAGGCACCAGTCTGCAGTGAGGAGACTGAGGCTCAGAGAGATGGAGCAGCAGGCACCAGTCTGCAGTGAGGAGACTGAGGCTCAGAGAGATGGAGCAGTAGGCACCAGTCTGCAGTGAGGAGACTGAGGCTCAGAGAGATGGAGCAGTAGCACCAGTCTGCAGTGAGGAGACTGAGTCAGAGATGGAGCAGTAGGCACCAGTCTGCAGTGAGGAGACTGAGGCTCAGAGATGGAGCAGCAGGCACCAGTAGGCACCTGCAGTGAGGAGACTGAGGCTCAGAGATGGAGCAGCAGGCACCAGTCTGCAGTGAGGAGACTGAGGCTCAGAGATGGAGCAGCAGGCACCAGTCTGCAGTGAGGAGACTGAGGCTCAAGAGATGGAGCAGTAGGCACCAGTCTGCTGCAGAGGAGAGATGGAGCTGAGGCACCTCTGCACTGAGGCTCAGAGATGGAGCAGCAGGCACCAGTCTGCAGTGAGGAGACTGAGGCTCAAGAGATGGAGCGGTAGGCACCAGTCTGCAGATGAGGAGACTGAGGCTCAAGAGATGGAGCAGCAGGCACCAGTCTGCAGTGAGGAGACTGAGGCTCAGAGAGATGTCGTGCTTTCTTCAAGGTCACTTGGGCAGTAAGAGGCAGAACCAATGTGAACTCTGTCAGACTCCGGTCCAGGTTCCCAAGCACGATGCCAAAGCACCTATTATAACGCTCTAACAAATGAAGAAGGAAAAAGATGGAGTCCTTCACGGTGACATTCATGAGGCAGGCCACACTCAGGACCAGACCAGACGCAGTTGCTGCACCGCAGCACAGCCTGAGGGTCGAGGGTGCTTGGTGTCATGGGGTCCGTTCTAGATACCATGGCCAGACGTGGGCTCAGGGGAGGGGAAGCCCAGGCTGAGGGGCAGCAGCGGGAGCCTGCAAGAACCGCGCAGGAAGCTGAAGGAGCCGACAGCTGCGGGGCACCTCTGGGGCAGGGGAGAGCAGGCTCAGAGAAGAATGCCAGTGACTGCGGAGGAGAAGGCAGGGCGACTGTGGGCTCTGGGCAGGGGAGTAGCTGGCCGAACCCGCCCTGGGAAGACCCTGCTGCCAGCTCCTGTGAGGCAGACTGGCAGGAAGAAGAGAGAGGCCGGCGCCGGGCTCCGTGGGGCTGAGGCTCTCCAGCCAGGGCGCAGCCCCAGGCCGAGCACAGGGAGGAACCAAGAGGCTCCGTGGGACAGGACTCAGCGGGCCTCCGCTTCCGAGTCTCAGGTGACAGCACTCCACTCTCCCCTGGAGTCGCACCTTTGGATTCCCAGGAGGACGCTGGCTGGACACACACCCTTCATCAGCCTTCAGGCTGTGACCCCACGTGGGACAGTCCTTCCCTCATGGAGGGAGAGTTTGGGGCCCCTTGCAGCTGTGTATCCACCCCCACAGACGGTGGGTGGCGAGAGCACGCGGCAGTTACACTCTGCCTGTGGCTCACCTGCGGCTGCGGGCACCATGGGACCGCTGTTTCCTCCCAGAGTCTCCTGGGACAGACCTCAGGAATGTGAGTCACGTTTAACCAACAGTCAAAGGACGTGATGCCACTGGTTCGCCAGGGAAATTACTATGTGGAAAACTGGTGTTGGGCACCCCAGGCCGACCTTGGAGGAAGACACGGCCAAGAGACCCGCAAGCTGGGTGAAGCATCACAAAACAGTTCCATTTACACCTTCCAGTGACCCACTAGGTACACTAGACCTATGACTGGGATTCCGAAGTGCTGGTCCCTACACAAGTGGGCTGGTTCTGTGTCTTTCATGGAGGGGGGGCGAAGAGAGGAGGGCAGGACAGGGACAGGAGAAGGAAGGGGGCAACAGGACCAAAGCCCCCTTAGACATGGTCCATTTCCAGAAGTCCTCTAGTGAGAGACACTTAATAAATCCCTCTCAGTACGTGGGGTTTATTTTAAATGAAGCCAAATTAGCCTTTAGTAGGGCTCAGTATGGGGACGCGGGGACACAGCCTCGGTGAGAAGAGCAGATGACCACAGAGGCATGTGTGCTCCCAGGGGCTGACCACTGCACCTGCCCACTGGAATCAGGACAAACACTGGCACAGTGTCCAGGGCAAGCGGTGCCCCTGGCCGGCTCTGCGCTCACACGTCCCTGTGTAAACAGGAGGGTGTCTCCCTGTCGCCTCCGTGTTTCATCTGGAAGCTAAAACCCGCTCTCAGACGGGAAGGAGGGGCGGTCCTAGAGGAGCCTCCGTCTGGGCTGCCAATGCCCCTCTGAAATCCCTTCCAGATTCGTCTCAGAGAAGCCAGTCCCGCAGTGCGCTGCACACCACCAAGCCAGACCAGCGCCCCAGCAGGGACCTAAAGCAGATCAGCACGTGACACATGGCTGGGAAGCCACAGTGCCTTGGGGTTGCTGTCGGGTTGATGCTGGAAGCAAGAATGCAGAGGGACAGAGGACCCCATCACCCGTGGGACCCCGTGTGTGCCAGCCCTCCTGCCCAGCGCCGGCTTCTGGAACTACAGCTGCGGGACCAGTGTGGACGCCAGGTCATCCACTGCTGTTTCCAGGTGTCCAAGGTGTGAGGGAGGCCCTGCTGCGCTGGAGGAGGAACTGTGGCTTCAGGAAGCAGACTTGTAACAGAAGAAAGAACTTCCCAAGAGTCACACTGTGTGAAATGGAGCGCGCACCTTGTGAGGCTGGGGTTCCCTGTTACCAGAGGCGTCTAAGCAAGGGTGCAAGAACAACGTGTGAAGAAGGCCTGAGGGACTCGGGCTAGGCCCCTCCACCCCAGGGCGCGTGCTCCCTCCTCGAGTCCTCGCCAAGCTGGCCCTGTGTCAGTTTGCGGGCCTGCGTGCCACACTCGAGTGGCTTGAACAGCAGGACATACTGTCTCATGGTGCTGGGGACCAGGAGTCTAAGACGAGGTGCAGACGGGCTGCTGGGGCCTGGCTGTCCATCCTCCTCGTTCCTTGGCTTGTAGAAGAAACACCTGATCTCTGCCTTCACAGTCACATGGTGTGCGTCCCCGTGTGTCTGTCCAAAGCTGATGTCTTATGAGGACACCAGCCATGTTGGGTTAGGACCATTCCTAAATGACCTTATTTTAATTTGTATACCTCTATTAAGACTTTGTCTCCAAATAAGGTCACATTCTGAGGTCTTAGGAGTTAGGACTTAAATCTATGAGTTCCGAGGAGACTCGCGTCAGCCGGTGACTGCAGCCCTTCAGGTCAGCGCCACAGCAGGCTGTTGGCCTGGAGGTGCCTCTGCACCAACAACCCCAGGAGCCAAGACTGTTGGAACCTGAGGCAGCAGCCAACAAGGGAGAGACTTGTCCTGGGATGTCACACCCAGGGAGGGGCAAGGACTTCTCTTATACACACATGGACAGTTCAGGAGAGAGTCTTCAGCACAGTGGCTCCACCGGACATCCCAGGAGCACTGGCTCTGTCCCCAGGGCGTTTTCTACACAGCTTGCCGCCGAAGCTGCACCCGCTGAACTTCCCACCCTCGTGTGGAGTCCTGCTTGCCCTCCACACCTGGCCTCCATCCTGCCTCTTGTCTGCATGTGACAGCCACCATGCTGCAGTACCTCCACACGGTTCGGCTTTTCCTCCAGTTTCAATTTGCAGCTAGCAAAGCCAGCTTATTCAGTTTTGTTTTGATTCAGGAGATTGCTTATAGTCCCCAAAAAAGGTACGCCCCACTCCCAAGCCCCAGTACCTGAGGACATGACCTCACTTGGAAAGCAGTCTAGTCAGGACAAGGTCATGTCAATCAAGGTGGCTCCTACAGGAGAGGAGGAAATGTACAGAGGACAGGAGGCCCCGAGGATGGAGGCAGAGCTGGGAGTGCCGCATCACGAGCCAAGGGAGTCAAGGCATGGAAGCCACCAGAGGCTGGGAGGGAGGCAGGGGACAGGTCCTCCCCAGTCACTGCAGACAGCATGGCCCTGCCAACACTTTGACTTTGGACTTCTGGCCTCCAGACTGTGAGACAACAAAACTGTTGTTTTGTGCCACCCAGGCTGTGGTCTTTGTTACCGCAGCTCTAGGACACCAATGCATTTAGGTTGAGGACAAGATGTGCTTTTGTTATGATAAAAATCGCACTAGCATGAACAATAATAAAACAGCAGGTGATGCTTCCTCTGCGTCCTCCATTCCTGCTCATCCTACAGCAACCATGTGGTGTCAGTGCGTCCATGATCAGCCCCTTCAGCAGAAGAGAAGGTAAAGGGACAGGCGGTTTATGTCACTTGGTCAGGCCACTCCACAAGACAGGAAAGAATGGTGAACAGGTGAAAGTCTGTCAGGCCCCCAGCCCATGCTGTCCAGAACCTTCACCTCCACGTGGGATGTGCACGCATGTTGCAAATAACAAAGATTTACCCAGTTAAACACAGAGCGTGGATGCTTTGCCAAAATTCCTAGTGCTCTCTATTTTGGAATGATTTGCAAAATTATCATTTGGAATTTGTCTTTGATTTCACCCAGAAATATTGACACATATGCTGTTATGACAAGGCAAAACAGTCATCATGTGTAGTTTTTCATGAATCCAGAAATTAAATTTAACTACATTTGGCTGTGATTCATCCAAAATTTAAAATAAATATGAAAAACATTGCTTTTTTGCAAAGCAAGCTTTCTCAATATAAGTGCAATTTAGATATTTAAATATGGCATAACTACATCTACATCTATACCTGTGGGCTTTACAGAAACAGGGTTCCTAGAGAATGCATTTCAGTAATAAATAAAATCAGGTTTAAAAATACCATATTAATAAACATTTATCAATTCTTATCAAGCAGAAAAGGGAAACATACTGTCTCCTCTTATCTTACACAGGCTAGAATATATACATTCATGCTACAAGCAGCATCATTTTTCTTTTTTTTCCTCCATGCAAATATGCACTTTGGAAGGATCTTGCCATGTTAGATCAGGGTCTCTCGCCCTGGCAGTGTTGGCCTCAGGGACCATCCTGCGTTCAGGAGCATGATTAGCAGTGTCCCTGTCCCCCATACCAGTGGCTAACCCCACTTCCGCTCCCATAACACATGCCTAGACATGGCCCAATATCCCTTTGCAGGGAGGGGCAAGACTGTTCCTGGCTGAGGAGCCTTGTAGCAGAAGCAGGGTCATTGCCAGAGTATCCTGGTGCTGAATTAAAAACAGAATATTGAGCCTGGAACTGAGCCACATTCACATTAATAACAAAGAAATTGAAAGAACAAACAAAGAGTCAACCGTCCACCAAACTCACCGTTTCTTCCGGACTCCTCAGGGACAGTTTCAAAGGAGCTTCACATCTGCTTCCTTCTCCATGGGCCCTGGCATCTCCACTAGCCCTGCCAGGTCCCTTTGCTCTCTCAAAGGCCCTGGCCGGGTTAACCTGCACTGAATGACTGAAAATAAGAGTCACTGAATGGACTTTGAGTCATCCAGACTAGCCCACCAGAGGCGGCAAAACGACTTCAGTCTGAGGCAACTCTATGACATTTCCAGTAAGAACACTCTGTGGCCCTGGCTGTGTGCCGGCTGTCTTGTCCACAGGAAGTGGACAGAGTAGGCCTTGCCACTAAGAACTGACCACATGCAAATGCCACCATGGTGGTGCTGGGGTCACACGCCTCGACATGGAGACCACTGTGTCTCTGGACCTCACTTGCACATAGCAGGCACTCCATGTATTCAGTTGACCTCCGAATCCTACACCCATGGACTCAACCAATTGCAGATCAAAAATATTCTGTGAAAGAAATTGAACATGCTGAACACATACAGAATTTCTTTTGTCCTTATTCCCAAAGCAACACAGTATAGCAACATAGCAACTACTCACCTAGCATTTATAGTGAATAAGTATTATACATAATCTATCAGTGATTTAAAAAATATAGGAGGATATGCATAGGTTGTATGCAAATATAAGAGACTTGAGCATCCATAGACTCGGGTGTCCTCAGTGGTCCTGGAAACAATCCCCCAGGAGACCAAAGATAACTGTGTCTGTGGGGTGAACACACAAGCTAGTCTTGGAACGTGCAAACAAAAGAGCAAGCGTTAGAATGGCCATGATCATAACGCCATTCTATTGTGACCTGGTCCAACTGCACATGGCTGGACACTGCAGGTGGCCCTCTGGGGAGGGACAATGCCCAGAGTGTACCAGGGAGGGGAGAAGCGATGATGAGCAGATGCAATACCAGTTGAGTGAGCTGTACCTGAGTGCTCAGAAGAGAGCCATCGTCAGACATTTCAAGACCTACCAAACACCCGAGGAGTCAGACGTGGTCTGGATTGTTCCCAGGACAGAGTGAGGACATGTGCTAAGCCACCGGGCCATTCTCAGGCATTAGCAGCCTGGCCTTCTTCATGGCTCCATGCGGCTGCTTCAAAGATGCATTGCTTTGGTCTTCTTTGAAATTGCAGCGATGGCAGCGACTTCCCGTGCGGTGAGTGAGTGAGTCTCCCAGCGTTCCGATAAATAAATGTTGAAGTTATCACATGCTGCTTATTGAGCACACAGGTTGCCAAATGAGGCCGGCTACTCACTGATTTTGTTAAGCTGTGAGTACTCGAATTCAATACAGAACATATTGCCTCTTGAAACGCAGCGCAGAAAGCCATTTTCGTCACACTGGTACCATTCTGAATTAACTATTTGGAAGCTGCCTTTTGATGCCGCCTTTCAGAAGATGCCCTGGTTTCTGAGCACATCATAGCTTCTGACCATTCCTCATCCTTCAACAGCACTGCTGTTGGCCTTGGTATTTGATCTCCTATTTCGAATGCTGGGAGATGCCTTCACAACTGCAGTGCTTTCTTCAAATCAAAGTTTATTATAGCAGCAATCTTTTGGGTTCTTGATTTCTACTGTGAATCCCAAAGAACTAATTAAGTCAGAGACCCCCCTCACTGCAGACCTTGTCCTCCCACTGGCTTGGCCACCAGGAGAGATGATTGGCAGCAATTATGCTGCCTGAGATCGGAGGTTGGCAAAGGAAGGCAAAGGCCAGCTAGTTCACAGGGGTCCTGGAAGAAGCAAGGTTGCAGGGAGAACTTTTTGGAGGCTGTTTCTAAAGGGTTCAAATCTTTTGAGGATGCTAGTGAGTACCTGTGTATTCCTGGGCTCTACTGGCTGCATACCTGTGCTGTATCTTGCTCTAGCTCCTTTATACTTCCTTGCTTCATTTTAGAGGTACCTGCGTGATTTCCCAAGGCTTGGGTACTGCAGGCACTAGCTTCTGCTGGGCACTAGTATCCTGTTTGAATGATTTCTGCTATTCACCTAGGCAAATGCCGTTTTAAAGGACAAAGCAAATTCTCCCTTAGGGCAATGGGGGTAAAAGGCACCATGGAAAATTCCAGTGCAGGTTAAAAAGAAGCTAGTCCTGAATAAGTTTCAGGCTGCCATTTGAATTTATGCCCCTAGGGAAAAGTCGAAGAAATCAGAAAACACAGCTCATTATTATTTGTGTAGATTATGCAAACTTTGCCTTTTAAAAAAAATGACTAAGTTGCAGAGGATCAGGGAAAGAATTTGGACTGTATTTAAGTAAGAAGGATTAGCTAGCAGGATGTTGATTTATAAATGGCAACAACCATTCCTTACATTCTCCACTGCAGTCCTGTCTCCTGCACAGTAATTCCCAGTGCTCCCTTTTGAAAGCCCTTGGTACTCAGTTTGCCCCGAGGTATAATGTTTGATAATACAGCTACTGCTTCTGTCACTGCGTTTTGTACAAATGCATTATATGTGGCCCGGAATGGTAAAGATTTATGTATGGGTATGGAAAATAAAAATCAGCATTGATTAAAAGCCCCAGATAGGCCATCCAATACCGCCCAAAGAACATCAGTTATTTTGCATTTTGACGTGGCGATTGATAACTCATAAATGCAAGCAGGGATGACAAATGCGGATGGAAACTGGCTTTGACAAAGACGATAACAGTATCAGTCTCGAGGGGCGATGGAGGTATAAGCAGGAGCTGTTTAAAATATTTAATCATTTTATGAAGGCTGCAAGATGTTGTTTGACCCTGAAGGAGTGTGAATGTCACATGGATCAGAAATTGCCAAGTCTTTGAAGTGAAATAAAAAAATGGTGTTATTATAGATCCTTCTTGACATCCTATCATTTTTGTATAGGATTAAAAATATGTATACAAAGCAGCAGATAAAGGGCTCCGGCGAGGAAGCCTGGTTGAAGGGAAGGAAGTGGAGCCAGGCTGCTTGAGAAGTCTCACTTCCAAATCCCAACGCGTTGCTTTTATTTCCTTCCAGATGACCAGGACAGAGCCAGGAGCTCCTGTGAAGAGGCTCTGGTTTTGAGCAGAGGCGAACTCCCCTCGCCCTGTCACCTTCTGACCGGGGCCACCTGGCGCGCCTCACCTCCCTTCCCACAGGCCCTGGCGCTCGGCGTTTTGTTTACATTCAGAGCACCATACAGGACTGTGTGGCTATAAACCAGCGTGGGCGTGTTTGCACACCTGTGTGAGGGCTTGTTTGGTCCACAGTGAATCCTGATCTCGGTTCTAGGCTACGCTGCTCGAAGCCCTCCAGGCGCGCTGCAGCCGGTGCCTCCTGAGTAGGAAGCCGGGCCCGGGCATCTGCCCCAGTCAGGGTGGAGCACCTGCCTCATGCTTCCCTTTTTTATTTTTTTAATACTTATTTTTTAGTTGTAGTTGGACACAATACCTTTATTTTTTATTTATTTTTATGTGGTGCTGAGGATTGAACCCAGGGCGTTGCACGTGCTAGGCGAGCGCTCTGCCGCTGAGCCACAACCCCAGCCCCTCACGCTTCCCTCTAACGCTGCGCTTTCTTCCTGCTTTTCCCCACGGGCTCTTCCTGTTCCTGCTCTGTTCTGCCTGTGGCCGTGGCCGTCAGGAGCACTTTCCTTCAGGACTCATTCTCCACTTCCCTAGGAGCCTGTGGCTCATGGCAGGGCCCACTGTTTGGCTGCTCTGAGGTACTGTTTCCGGGTTGAGCCACTCGGTAAGAGCCGCCTCTGTATTCTGACCTCCCTCTAGGTTCCTGGTGGCTGGAAATGGCTGATCCTGACTGAGGGATTCTGCTCCCTGGGGTGGGGGCTGCACCAGCCGGACACCTCAGCTGGAAGGGCACATTTCCTATCAGGTTCAAAGGTCCACTTTGTCTTCCTCTTGTATCAACAGTTTTCCTGCCTACCTGTGGTCAGGGTGCGGGGATCATCCCCAGACACCTGCCTGCCTGGGCAGAGGCGTCCCCACCCAAGGGAAGACTTCCAACAATCACGGCCCCCACCCCCACTGGCCTCTCTCTCTCACAAGCATTCACACACTCACATGCCCAGTTACACACTCATTCACACACACTCAGCCGCTCACACACTTTCACCAACACACACACATTCCCAGTCTGTCCGCTGCCTCCTCCATCTGCTCCCCTCCACGGCCCAGCCTCTGCCAGGAGCCCGGGGAGAAGGCTGGAGCAGCTCTCCCCTCCAAGCCTCTGGGAGGAACCAGGCGACGCCCCGGCGGCCTAAGTGAGGCGGCCAGCTCCTGCTGTCCTTCAGCCGGGTGTGCTAAGCCGCTCTGCTAGCAGCAGCCCCGGGAAACTGTGGAGACCTGCGAAGCCCGGGGTAAAGCAGGGAGTTCCCGAGGGCTGGCTCTGGGGCCTAAGCGGAGAGAAGCAGAGGGCTGGACCTCAGACGAGGAGGCAGAGAGAAGCAGATCCGGACCCGAACGTCGGAGGAGGGGACCACAAGCCAAGGAATGCAAGAACAGCCGCTCCAGTCTGGGAGCAAAGGGAAAGGCCCCTGTGCTCACCATCCAGGAGGAAGCCCCGTTCACACCTGGACTTCAGCTCAGCAGCGTGGCCTCTGGAAACAGGAGAGGATACATGTCTTCTGTTTGCAGACACCAAGCTGCTGAAAACCTGTAAGGACACCCCAGGAAACAAATTCAGTCAACACGGACTGTGTTCGTGCCTGAGGACACGGAACCTGAACCTGAGCACATCATGCGTCATCTTACTTCCAACCCTGCGCTGGTCCTTGGAAGTCCACCACACTCTCCCCACCTGGGTGGGGCGGGGGAAAACCACCTTGCCGCGCGCGGCTCCCCCGCTGGGCGGGGAGGACTCGGGTGGGACTCCGGCCTACTGGCTGCCAGTCCAAGGGCCCCTCTGACGTGCTCGCCAGAAGCAGCTCTGTGTCTGGACACACCCTCGTCTCCTGCTCATCATGCGTGTTGAGCCACTCACCTTCTCACCGTGGGCTCCAGCCACAGTGCCACCCCCCATGCCACCCCAGCTCAAAACAGCCCGAGGCTGCTGAACCCCAGGGGCCCCCAGCCGGCTGTCACAGCTGTGTCTTTCAGCTTGGTTCCCACAGTTCTCCCAGGTAGTCCCCTCAGGCAGTCCCTCGTTCTGGTCTCGCAGGCCTACTTCTGGTCCGTCCGGAAGTCTTGCCTGCCAGGTCACCCATTCCCTTGGCTGGAACTTCACATCTACTTGTGAAGACGAAACTCAGACTCGAGGAAGGTTTTCTAGTTATTCTAATCCATACCAATGTCTCCTTCCTCTGAGCTCCTATTCTACTTGACTTTATTGATTTCACATGTCAGTTTTGTCTTCCCTAGCTGGACTTTAAATTTCTAAAGGATGTTAAAGAAAACTAAGAAAAGACCCCTGTCCTTCTAGGGCTTATGGTTCAACTGGGGGGACAGACCTTCTGAATAGGACACACGTGGGAGGAAGAGGCCATGAGTAGACAGTGCTGAGAGCGCAGGACTATGAGTGCAAAGCCTTCAGTTCTAGCCCTGGTTCCACGCCCTAGGGGAGCCTGCTGCCTTGCCAGGCCTTCTTCTCATCATCTATGACCTTAGACACGGGAGCCAGGTGACCTCTGATTCCTCTCCATCTCTGACATCCTGTGATCCAGAGTTGGCATCTGAATGTGCTTCTGATCTGGAGATACCTTCCCCCTTGCCCAAGGGTTCTGCCAGGGACTGTGTGAGTCACATTTCCACATAAGCACCATGCTGCAAGTTATTAATCATCCCGAAAACCTGGGTCATGTATAATTCAGACCCAGGGAAGCCCTACTTGCCACCAAAGTCTTTGCTGGCACTGAAACTTGAAAGCGGTCCCTGACTTCTGCTACCTTGGCAGAATGCAGTCAAACAATGCCCTCTTATCCAAGGAACTGGAAAATGGGAACCAGAAAGCCAGCACACATTGTGGCCAGACGTCCGGAGTCTGGCATGGGCATAAGAGGAAGTTCAAAGCCCAGAGAGAAGCCTGTGAAGCCACAGCTCTCCCTCATCTGCCACCAAACTGAACTCTGAACTCCCCACTTCATAATTAGCTTCTGGAGAAACGTCCTGTGCAGAAACTTAGTGGTCCCCTAATACCAAACGCAAGGCATGACCATGAGTTCCCGGAGTGTGTGTGTCAGCTCAACATCACCATAACAACAACGGCCTGCCAGTGCGGTGGGCCACAGCCCGTGGAGCTACAGAGCAGCTCACTTGAAAAAGAAGTGTGTTGTGGCTTCCAAAGAGAGGACAGCCCATCATTGGTGACAGTCCCTACAAACTACACTCCAACATTTCCCCCAAAGGCCACTGAATGCCTGTTCTGGACAGAGCTATGCAGAGGAACAGAGCAGAGCAGATGCGACATTATTCCCGTCCTTATTTCAGGTCATGCTAAAGAGTGCTCCAGTCTCCACCATGACCCCACCTCGGAGCTGCGGGGATGTCTCCGTGACCCATCCACCATGACAGACAGACAGCTCCACTGGGCTGAGCAGAAAGTGGTGAATGAACTGGCCCAAGACCTCCCCCATCACATGGTGATGGCCCCGGCAGGTGCCCAGCACTACCCAGCAGCTCTCCGACTACTAGCATTTTTGTCCTATTAATATCATTATTTTTTCATATCAAAGTATTTGTGTGAAAGCCTCTTATTTAAGAGCAAGATGTGTAAAATCAGTAGCACTAACTAGAAACGAGTTGCAGCATTGTCCAACAGAACCTCTGGAGTGAAGGGAATTGTCCTAGCCAGTCCCCGACCCATGTGGGAGCCACCAGCCAACTGGGGCCTCAGAGTATTGGTGCTGCCGCTGAGAGACTGGTTCCCAGCTTCACTGAAGGTCCGTGCGTGAAGGTTCAGATTCAAAGAGCCACACGTGCTGAGGGACATCTGGGTCGGTTCCACAGTCTAGCTATTGTGAATCATGTTGCTATAAATATTGATGTGGCTGTGTCACTATGTATGCTGTTTTTTTAAGTCATTTGGGTATAGACCGAGGAGTGGGATAGCTGGGTCATAAGGTGGTTCCATTCCCACTTTTCCAAGGAATCTCCATACTGCTTTCCATATTGGCTGCACCATTTTGCTTTCCCACCAGCAATGTATGAGTGTGCCTTTTCCCCCACATCCTCTCCAACATTTGTTATTTGTGTTCTTAATAGCTGCCATTCTGACTGGAGTGAAATGAAATCTTAGAGTAGTTTTGATTTGCATTTCTCTAATTGCCAGAGATGTTGAGCATTTTTTCATGTATTTGTTGATTGATTGTATATCTTCTTCTGAGAAGTGTCTGTTCAGTTCCTTGGCCCATTTATTGATTGGGACATTTCCTTTATCCACTCATCTACTGAGTGTATATATATACAATGGAATATTACTCACAATAAAAGAGAATAAAATAATGGCATTCACAGGTAAATGGATGAAGTTGGAGAATATAATGCTAATTGAAGTTAGCCAATCTCAAAAGTCCAAATGCCAAATGTTTTCTCTGATTCACAGTGGGGTTGGGAGGGGAGCATAGGAGGATTAAAGGAACACTAGAAAGGTTAATGGGGAGGGAGGAGAAGGGAGAGGGCAAGGGGGTATAAAGGAAAAAAAAGATTGTCGAATGAGATAGATATTATTACTCTAAGTGCATGTATGAAGACATGAATAGTATATAATATACTATATATACAAACAGTGATATGTAAAAATGTGTATTATGGATTGTAATGCATTCTGCTGTTATATACAACACCTTTGAATAATAATAAAAAAAAAAAAGCCACATGTGGCTAGTGACTGCCACATCGGCATGCCGACCAGTTTCACGCTCTTACTTCTGACTTCTTCTTGCCCCTTGTTTAAGAAGTGCTTGCTGGGCACCAGCAGTACTCTAGCGCAGGGCTAGGTGTGTTCAAGAAGGAACGAGGGCAGACCCTGATGACAAGAGAAGCATTCCACTGGAATCGGAGCAGCCATTTGTGGCACGGCATTGAGGAAATGAAGAGGACACTCAGGAGGAAAGGAGAGACCCACTGCTGGCTGAACACCTAGTCTAAGCCAGAGGTGCACTAGACATTTTCTGATCACATCCAGTCCCCACAATAAGCAATGAGACAGGCCTTTTGCATAAAAAGGTTGGCACTCAAAGTAAATAACGTGACCAAGTTCTGAAGAGACTAAGTGGCAAAACCAAGGTACAACCTCAAAATGAAACAAGGCAAATCTCCCCAGAAGAGGTGAAACTCAGCCTGATTCTGCAAGGATTGGGTTCAGTCAAGTCCAGGACTGGTTGTGGGCAAAGGAGAGAAAGGGGAGAGGAGAGGGTGGGGGACCGGAAAGAGGGCTCCCGAAGGAGGGGCCCGCCCGTGTGGGAGCAGAGTCCCACTGCATGGCTGGGGCTGGGAGAGGAGCTGGGGAGGGCATCGGGCAGGGCAGGGGGCAGCTGGGTCAAAGACCTGGATTCCACTCTGAAGGCTCAGGAACACCACAGCCTGCACAAGTAGACGCATGTGCAGTGCTGGAAGTCCGTGCATCTCGTGGGAACCTGGTCAGGAGAAGGCCTAAAAGGGAGGGATCTGAGCTGCTCAGGAGCTGGAGTCCACACAGGACTTCGGAGGGGCTGCAGGGCAGAGCTCAGGGGGCAGGAGGCAGGGGGCTTCCAGAAGCTGGCCTGAGGGGCTGGAGGGAAGCTGCCTGGAGGAGCTGGGTTCCCCGTTGCAGGCCCTCTCCAGAGAGCTCCCCGCTGCTCCTGGGGGACAGCCGCTGCCGCCTCCCTTCTGCCAAAGACCAGCACGGGGTCCGTTCCTCCTAGAAATGCCCCCACAGTGGGCACCTACAGACTCCCAAGGCATGAACTGCTAATGATGTGCTCACAAATGCTACCAAGAAAAAAAAAAAAAACTCAAAAGTCTGTGCATACAGACCCAATTCAGACCAATTTAAGTGTAATCATTTATTGTAAACATATAATAATCATAATTGTTATGATTATTAAGTGTAATCATAATTGTAAACATATACAACAGTATTAATACTACACCCATTACCTATACCAAACAGAGTTTAAGATAAGACCATGTAAATAACATTTTAAATGATTTTATTTACTAACAAATGAATTTTTTGGTAATTTTTTGACAATAACCAAAGCGATTGGATCTGTTTTATCATCTTTGAAAATCTTTCTTGAAACCGAGCTTTACCTGGTGTGACTCCCGGAGTCCCCAAGGCCCTTCAAAACTATTTTACCAATCCTCAGTGTTTCATTTGCCGATTTTGGTGCTGGGGTCACTGTGATCCACGTCCTAAGTCCCCGTTGAAGAAGGCAGGGGGGCCCCGGTGCAGCCCCCCCACCCATTGTTCTTTGCTCCCCCACCTCTGCCAAGGCGGCTTGCGACGCTCTGAGCAGAGGCCACCGGCGCAGCCTCTCTGTTCCCCAGCAGCACTTTCCCTCAAAAGAAGGACTGGTTCTTCACACGCGGGGACTTGGCACGAGTGAGCTGGAACTGCAGGGAAAATAACAGACAGTATTTGTTGCCAAGGATAAAATTCAGTCTTCTGAGTGAAAACCAGAATTATGAAAAGCGTTATCTGTCACCATGAGCTTGTCAGCGTCCCAAAACTTAAAGACTTCTCTGACGAGATTGTGTGATATTAATGAATATGATATTTTGATAGCGTTGAATGAATTGTGTCAATATTTGGAAGGTCTGCACGGATCCGTGGAAAATATTTCAGAAACAATACCAAATGTTACGAAAGCGCCGGGGGTGAAGGCAGCCGTTCAAAGTGCAAGAGAGACCGGTGGATTTCAGTGTTAGTGCACAGTCCATCCGTGGCCTCAGAGTCCACCTCAGAAACAAGGACCAGCTGAGTTTTGGTGTAGTATCAAAGAAGAAAGTCTACAATTTTCTGAAAGACTATTAAGATATTGCTCCCTTTTCCAAATGCATACTAGACGAGGCTGATTTTTTTCATATATGTCAACAAAACAACATATAACAACAGATTAAATGTAGGAGCAGACATATGAACCCTGATCCTATTAAGTCATACATTAAGGAGATTTATGAAAATGTGGATAATGACACTCTTCTCACTGCTTTGAGTTTTATTGTCGTTGTTGTTGTTTTGTTTTGTTTTATTTTTTTACTTTGGAAGACAAAGCTGTTTTGTTTAAAAAAATAATGTTATCAGAAACAGCAACGTATTACACAAATTTATACCAAAAAAAAACATTTAAATTTTCTGTTTTAATTTCTTATATGGTGCATCCCACAGAAACAAAAGCTCCTAAAGTCATAGGTGAACTTTGAGAACGTGAAGGAGTCCTGGGACCAAGAAATCTGGGAACTGCTGATGTGAGCTATTCTGGTATAATTTAAGGAACCATTCAAGGTCAGCGTATGCCTAGTTTTGTTTGCGCCTGTCTCTGCTGTTGAAGACGGCAACTCACCAAGGCACAATGTTAACACCTGGGACCAGGCGGCCTTCATCCATGAGGCAATGCTGCGGATACAGATTCCGCCTCCCGCGCCTGGTCTTTCTGAATCTTTGGTCCCCTTTCTGTCAGACCAGACCTTTCTCTGGCAGGAGCAGCGTTCCTAGGAAGTGCAGATGTCCAGGTCAGCTATTTCCCATTGGCACGTCCAGGCACTATCAGCACCACCACCAAGCTGCGGTTTCCTTGTGGGAATTCATTAAGCCACTAGTCCATTTCATGAGGATAGGTTTTGTCAAGTCTAGAAAACATGATCTATAAAGCCACCAACTGTGCACACACGAACTGCGTTCCTTTGACTGCCCCTGCGGGTGTGACCTCTGGTCTCCTCTTGCCCCAGCCCACCTTGTAGACTCCATTAGTCGCACAAGCTGCCATAACAAGTACCACAGAGCTGGGGGCTCAAAGTGTAAGCATTTATTTCTCTCAGTTCTGGAGGTGGGGAAGCACAAGATGAAGGAATTGGCAGATTCCCTTCCCAGCGAGGGCCCTCTTCCTGGCTTGCAGGTAGCCACCTTTCACTGTGTCCTCACAGGAGGAAGGAGAGAACTCTGTCTCTTCCTTCTCCTAAGGCACTAGCCCCATCACTGGGGCCCACTCTTATGACACCATCTCACCCTAACCACTCCCCAAAGGTCCCACCAGCAAACACCATTGCACGGGGAGACACCAACGTTCATTTCACAGCAACCACCATGAGAGACAAGTCCAGTTCCCCAACACACCCACCTACATAGTGACACTTATAAAATTTACTTTCTTCTTTGAAAACAGTTCACACACACACACACACACACACACGTGCAATCTTCTCACACCTCAGTACATCACTGAGAGCATTGAGCATGCTTCTGGTGCCCCATGTTGAAGCTCACTGATGAAGGTTCCACCAGCCAATGGTCTCTGGAGGCCTTGGCGCACACGGATACTAAGAAAGGTGGGGACAGAATGGAGCTTCCCTTCTTCGTCCCCAAGACACCCAGCACCCAGAGAACGCTTCCTCTGAGGAGGGTAATATTGGGAGACAGGTGGGCAGCTGTCCTGAAGGAGGGTCCTTGATGTCCTTTGGTAGCCTATTTTTATTATGAACATATTGTGACTTCCTTTACACTCATAGTCACCCAATAGCTCATGGTTCACTTGAATCCTGTTCCTTCCATTGGCTGCTGAGGAAAAACGAGGAAGCCAGCCTTGCCCTGCTACATCCCTCAGGGGATAAACCACCTCCACCATGACCAGGAGGCACGGAGAAAGAGTCTTGCAGGCTTTGCTGGCTCCTGCGTTTGTCATGGGCACATGCAGAGGTGAAGTGGTGCCACGGAAGACCATCCATGCACTGTCCTCCCCTCTGAACAAGCACTGGTCCTCACACTGCCTGGGGACAGCTGTCATGTCACTTCTAAAGCCACTGGGAAAGGCCTGCTTGCTCCTTCCAGGGCTTCCACAGTGGCACTGAACTCTGCTCTTTCCGGAAGCAAGCGGCATTACTGGAGCGTCATCTGCTCTCCAAAGAGGCACTTGAGAGACCGGCGGCGGTGCCTGTCGGGTGGCGTGATGCTTTTCCACCGTTTTTGACTTGAGTGAACCACAAAGTAAAGGGCGTTGGGAAGTGCAGCACTGAACAATCCAGAAGATTAAAGAGCTCCCGCATGGCCGGGGCTGGGCGTCTTAAATCATCGGGTTTCAAGTGCTACTTTCTTGTGGGGAGGCAAGTGGGCAGGGGGATGGATTATCTCATGGCATTTGTCCTGACTCTGCCTATCAGACCATGCAATTAACAGCAGCACAAACAGAATGTCCTCCACCAACAGCAAGCACGAATCCGTTTTAGAGGATTTACCGGCAAGGCTTTCTGGGAGGAGCTTTCTAGATACATCTGAAGACAATGTGCAAGTTACTCTTCAGTTACAAGGTGTGGACTTTCATCTCCTCAGGCCCCTGTGTCCCACCCCCTCGTCCCCTCCCCTGCCCAGGACTTCTGGTCAATGGCTTTATAACTAAATCAGAGACAATGTGTACTTATACAGCAGAAAAATCTGTTAGAGGACAGCTGATGTTGCTTAGATTGTGCTAATTTACAAAGGTAAGAGATCCCCACACACGGGGAAAAAAATACCTTTTTTGCGTGTGTAACAGCAAACAACCTCCCCCAAAGTCAACTCTTTCTCTGAAAGTCATTGCGAGTTTTCTAATCTCTGAGTCATTAGATAACAGATAGAACTCCACACTTAGTGGTTTCAAATGTTTATGGTCTGCAATTCATTCTTAATGAGCTCGCTCCATGTCTTTATTCTTCCTCGCACCCTCCTGCTGGGAAGTGTCTTTCTCTGCCCTGCCTTTTGTTAATGATTCCACAATCATTTCAGAGCCATTTCTCCTGCCTTATGTAATTCTGACACTGCGGAAGAGCCCAGCTCACTGCCTCGCAGTTGGAAATGTAACCTTTAATGTATTAATTTCTCTTGCTCAAAACAATTTAACCTCTGTCTTGGTTTTGTGATTGCTAAGTGTTCCAATTAAATGCCTCTTTCATTTTTCGTCCTGGAGGGCTCGCTCTCACCAGATCATGGTGGACGTCCCCTACCTGGCTGGGATGAGCATGCTGGACTCCCTCACGCACTCACCACAGATCCATTATCTCTCTCAAGAGTGCCTGTCACATTTTCAAGACACCTCCCTCCCCAAAAAGATTAATTAAAGTAGCTTGAAGTGCGAGGCAGCCTCGTGTGTGAGAAACAAATTGAGCTCAGAAGATGGGGTGTCCAGAAGATGGTCCTTCCCACACGTCCACTTGGAAGCGGCTCCATCAGTAGGATGGGGTGCGAGTGCCCCTCCGTGCCCGGAGCTGCATCAGGAGCTCCCCATGCCAGCCCGCGTGAGGCGGGAAATCAATCACAGCAACAAAAACGTCTCTGGACACTTGGCTTCTGAATTTCACCACCTGCCTCCTAGCAAAGCAGGCCCAGCAAGACGGAAGGCTCTTGGAGCACGCCTGAGAGCAGGCATGGGCGCCCCGAGCTGGTCGCGGTCAGCCCAGACATGCCCATCAACTGAAAACCAAACCAAGGGACAGCTGTGGACACTTTCTCAGCCCAGCACATCGGGGTTTGCCTCTCTCCCGCAGGGTGAGCACCACCCCTGGGCGCTCCCTCCTGTGAGGGGCCTTTCTTCACTTGTCCTTTGTTTAGGCACCAAAGGATCTCCTCCCTTAAAAATGTCTCACCTGCCTCTTTGGGAGGCTTGGGAAGTGTGGCAGTCTTTTAGAACTGAGGGGTGGGGCCCTGTCGACCCTCAAACCCAAGTTGAAAATGAGCCTATAGAACAACTCAGATTCATATTGAAGAAAACCGTGGTTAAACATCTGTGGTCTAATCAGAAAGTCTCTCCAAGATGGCCATGCTTAGAGACCTCAGGGTGGGCCAGCAGCAGGTCATGCGCATGCCTAATTTGCATTCAGAACAAGTATTTACATACACCCATTAATTCCATCCCATCACCTGGCCTGTGGTCGAACCGCGTTAAGCCAGGGGCACAGGCTGAGCACTGGGCCAAAGGCGGTAGGCATGAAACAGTCAGGCAGACTTGGCTGCCCCTCTCTTTTGTGGGGTCAATAAATGGACAGTTTTGGCAAAGATGAAATTACCATGTGTAGGGCACCGTGTGACCAACTAACTGATCATTTTTTAATTTATGCAAATTGTGTCCACATAGTCCAAATCTTCCTTGTCTATTTCAATACTGATCACGTTCCTTCACCGGGAACCACATAGTCTCCTTTGCTAAATTAAAAAGAAATGGAAGACCAGCCCCTTCCAAAGCAGAGAAGGAATTTGCTAAGCCTTCCGAAATTCTGAAAAGTGCCTGTCCAAAGCTTCCTTCCGTAAAGCTCCGTGTGCATTCACTGGCACTCCTTCGGCTCTGTCTGGCTTTATCCTAGCATTCTGAAAGTGAAAGTGAAAGTCTTCAAGAAGGAATCCACTGCCTGGTAGAAGATTCCATCACCAAAATGGTAATGCCCACATTTTTGAAGCATAATTAAAATACATGAAAGTATTGTATTTAAAATAATCAGCAGGAGTATTTTTAAGTAGTTCCAAAGTTTTCATAAGTCTGGATTCTCTTTAACCAGTGTCAGTGGGCTATGACTTATTCCTGGAAAAAAAAAAAAAAAAAGATTTATCCCTAACTACTAGTTACAGGAAATGCAAGAGATAGAATAGGCTGAGCTACACATAGGGCAGAACCCAGGAGTGGGAGATTCCTCAGGATCAACTGCCCATTTCTTCAAGAGATCCATGACAGGGAAACGGAGGCAAGAAAGCTACAGTTAAGACCTGAAGAGGCGTTGCCAGATGCTATGTGTGGACCAGTTTTAGATGTGAATTAAAAAAAAAAAAAAAAAAGACAGCCGTGGGTCATACCCAGAACAGCCCAGAACACGGGCTGCATACTCAGTGATTTTAAGAAACTGTTTTCAAGCTCAAGGGGTGTTTATACCATTGTGCTTATAGTTTGGTTGTCTTAAGGGCCGTTAATGTTATATGTTTGGTTGTAGGAAAAAATGAGATCTTTATGGATGAAATGCAATCTCTGGGATTGGATTCCAAATAACCCACTGGGGGAGGAAGAGAATGACCAGCAGTGACCAGGAGGTGGTTGTCCATGCAGCTGGGCAGCAGGACCTGGGGTTCACCATAATTTTCTCTACTCTTGCATAGGCTTAAATATCCTACAAAAAGTGTTTTCTTAAAGGTCAGTAGTGGGTCCCTCCCAAGTTGGATCCTCTGTGGCCATCTTAGTCTTGTTGAGAAGAACCAAAGCCCTTCTCTGAGCGGCCGAAGACACCACTGTTAAGAGGACCCAGGGTCCTAGGATCATGATTTTCCTTCCCAAACAGGGGCCTGGGGCAAGGTCCAAGGCCTCTGAGGCGGCTGAGCCACACTCACTGGGCCATCCATGCTGGAGTCTCCTGTTTCTTGGGAGGGGCTGGAATTGGATCTCGCAGCTTCCTGCTCAGGGCCTCTGCTGCATGGACATTTTTGGGGTCAGGAGAAGTCCCTGTTCTAGAAGAACCCATTCCTGCATGTTGAACTACTAACTTCTTATGTCTAGTGGCATGTTTGCTTATTTTTCAAAAATGTCTTTTCTTCCTTGCTATATGCATATTGCAGAAAATTAACAAAAACACAAACATGACAAAAAAGGAGAAAATAAAACTATAATCTCACCCACATTTTTTAAAGTATGAAGAATACATACAATTTCCCCCACATGGCATAAAACATTCTTCCATGCTTTCCACTCCAGAATTGGGTTAAACTGAGTTGAAAATCCTAGCACCTCTCCTACTTGCAAAGAAATTTAAAAGGAAACCAGGACCATTTTGTTTTATCTATTTATTTATTTATTTTTAGAATTTTCTTATTTTAAAAGCAAACAAAAATATCTTTGGGGTCACAGAAGAGTTTTGATGCTGAAGGAAGCAGATGCCCCCGCTCAGTGCTCCATGACACCGAGCTGGGTGCAATCCCAGGCCTGGGTCGGACGCAGAGGAGACTCACATCCTGATTTGTTGTTTGTCGGGCTGCCTGGCCTGACTCCACCTCACTCCACCAGTCTCCCCTTCTGCCGGGTGCACTAATAACTAATCACGGCAGCAATTGCCATGTGACAGGGGTGGCACAAATGAAGACTGAATTACACATCTGTGTGACGACTGGTTGGCTAAGAGCTGCCCTCTCAAGATCACCAACAATCCTTCTAGCAAGCCCTACCACGCATTCCTCCGACGTATCTGTTTCGGAAACGAAAACCATGACTATTTTCCCCAGTAGGATGGACCGTGTCGGGCCTAGTTCTGAATCCTTGCTCAGGCAACATCTCTGTCCCTTGCTCATGTCTGTTTACAAAGTTTTGTCAATCAATTCTTTCTTTCCTTTCCTTCATGAACAACCCTCATTTTGACCCCTGAATCTCAAATATTTTTCACAACAGGGGAAGAGCTGGGTCCCTTGACCTTGAATCAAATTAAAGAGGGGGCTTTCTTTCCCAGGAGTCACTCTCCCAGTAGTAACCAGGTGTCTATGGGGATGGCCGCGGGCGGCCTGACTGGCACCGTGCACCAGCCAGGCGAGCTCACTCTCCACTTGGCCACCCTTCACCTTCACTAGGTCTCACCTTTGCTCGAGCGGTTCACAACTAGTATTCATACCATTCAGAAGTCTTTTTGAGGATAATTTGCTCAGCCCATGGGGAGCTGGAGCTCTGACAGTGGAGCAGCTGGGCGGAGAGCCAGCGGAAGCAGCAGACCTGGGGCCTGTGAGGAAACGCCTGCCTCCCGCCCTCCTTCGGTCCAGGCAGCCGCTGCATGGATGCTTTGCTTGTTTACCTGTTTATTTTGAGATGGAGTCTCGCTAGGTTGCCCAGGCTGGCCTCAGACCCACAATCCTCCTGCTCATGCTCCCAAGGAGCTGGGTTCCGGTCATGCACACAGCGCCAGCTCCACACTGTCCACTGTGAAGACCAGCAGAGACTCTGCACCTTAGCCTTCAGACACCAAGTTCACTGGCGTTTTCATTGACATAAGGAAGTCGCCTGCGTGAGGGCCATCACCCAGGCACTTGACTCCCAGCCCTGCAGCACAGCCATGCTCTCTGGGCAAGGATCTGGCAGTGGCCATTGGGGCCCATGGAATTGCAGTGTTGTGCCCACAAGAGGCATAACAGAAATGTGTCTTAAGACCCAAGGGCAGAAACTAGAGCAAACTGAGAATAAGGACAAACCCTCCCTCGTTCCTAACCAGAGAGTGAGGACCTCGGGGGCAGTCTGCACCCGCTTTCCCGCAAACTTCAAAAAGAAATGTGGCCCCCAAGATCCCAAACAACTGAACAGCAAAGGCAGTCTTGACATGGACCAGGGTCCAGGGCTGCAGAATTCTGAAACAAAGTGGAGGGCAGGCCCAGGGAGGCGGATGGCCAAGCCCTCGACCCTCCAGGAGCCTTTCCCAGCGCGGGAGCTTCCCCACACTCTTTCCTTCCCCCACTCACACCCCAGCCCTGCTTCCCCCATTCACAAAGGCAGACCCCAGGCAGAGAACAGGGCAGCTGCCCAACCAGCTCCCAGCCCCTGCTCCTGAAGGCCTCTCAGGCATCCTCAAGGACCCCACAGGTCTCCCCCAAGATGGCCTGTCCCCTGACTGCTCTTGTCTCCTGATGGGCTTGACCGGCTCCGCTTCCTGCCGGGCAACATGGGATAACCTACGCGGAGCGCTGCTTCTGCTCCGCCCCAGGTCACGTGATCACCCACGCCCTCTGGTGTTCTCCGGGGAAATCTTCGCCTTAGGGTGCATTCACAAATCCGCTTCCTGCTCAGTTAGAACTTGGAGGCGTGCATCTGCAGGAAGATACATTCTTAAAAGAGAAAAGGAAGCTCATGAAGCATAACTTTAAGACTGTGCTTGTTGTGATCAGGTGTGGTGGTGAGGACCACAACACCCAGGCCAGCCTGGGTGACATAGTGAGACTGTCTCAACATAAAAAAATAAAAAGGGTTGGGGATACAGCTCAGTGGTAGAGCAACCCTGGGTTCAATCCCCAATACCAAAAACCACAGAACTGTGTTTGTTTATATGTAATATTTGGTTCATTTTTATTGAGATAAACACATCTAGGTGACAATGACCTAACATCGTGTCATTTCCACTTCATTTCTGTGTAATTCTCACTGATAGCCGTGGGGACTTTGCATCACGGGACCCATCGAGGTCCAGCCGTTGCCTCTTCTGAGGCGTCTTCCCACTGGAACTCATGCAGGCCTCTTGCCCATGCCTCTGGGGCACCAGAAAGGCCACAGACCTGGCCTCTGAAGTCATGCCCTGGACAACTCCAGGGACCATCTAGTCAAGAGGTTGCAGGTAGCAGGTACATCCCCCAGCCCAGTTCTGCTAACCGTGACCCAAAGGCAAAGGGACACAGCGCCCTGGCACCATCCGGGGTGCTCTGAGGTGACGTCTGTCCTTGGGACCTTGACTAAACCAACACAAATGTGGGGTCCACTCAGGGACCTCTGGGGACAGCAACACAGGGCCTGCTGAGCCAGACGCCAGGCCTGAGTCTTGCAACATGTGCGTGGCTGTTGTGCTCAGCAGCTTTACGGGTGCTAGTGAGCTGGGGAGAGAGTCCAGGCTCAGATAATAGAGAATAATTAGGAATTCTTGCCTCATGTAGCCACAGTTTTAGCATCTAATAATTATTGTTGCAAATGCAAATACTAGTCCCTGGGACTCCTTATGCATTTGAATCAATCTCTTAAAAACAATTGCCGGCTCCAGATGAAAAACAATTTCTCAACAGCTGGAGAACATTTGCAGAAGGCAACTTTTAAAGAACAGAGCCAGAGAGAAAGACAGAGATAGACACAAAAGTAATCATCAGCCGCCGTTGTCTAGAGAGGTCTGAAATCTTCAGATGGTGTGCTATTAATTACCACACCTACAGCTATGCTCACCGCGAAGCCGCAGTTAAACCAGCAAGTTGAGTCGGAAGAGCATTTTGTGTTGTCAGCACAGTTAATCAAAAATTACCCTACCTTTTACTTTATTCAAAAAAAGAAAGAAAGAAAAAAATTTTTTTTTTTAGTATTGGCATCTTCCTACTAAGCTTTAGGATGAAAAATGGAGTGGAGAATATCAAGGAGGTGCTGGGGGAATGTGGCTCTGTCCTGGGTATAGTACTACTCAGCAGGGGACTTAGGAGGACCTGTCTCTTGATGCTGTGGAACAGGTGTTGGGGGCACCAAAGAGGAGCAGTGCAAAGACCAAGGGCAGGTAAGAAGGGAGGTGCCTGCAGTCAGCCTATTGCTGGTATAATTGGTGCAAAACGGATTATTTTGTGCCCAGAGCCCCCACATGAATTCTAGCCAAGTCCTGACTTACTTTATAAATTAAACATCCATGGTTTGTGTCTTAATCAGTCTTGTTTTGCCACATTTAGGTTCAAGTTCAATATGAAAGATTGACTATTGATGAGATAATAATAATGGTAGCAATAGTAACAACAATAGTAGCTAGCATGGGCTGGGATTGTGGCTCAGCGGTAGAGCGCTCACCTAGAGCGTGGGCTACCCGGGTTCAATCCTCAGCACCACGTACAAATAAAACGCATTGAATAAAACGCATTGTGTACAACTAAAGCAAACAAATAAAAATATTTTAAAAAAATAGTAGCTAGCATTTTATAGCACACAGCATATGCCAGACGTGATTACAGATGCTTCCGTTTATTTCATCCTCGTATCTTAAGAGGCAAATGCTATCATTATTGCCATTTTACAGATGAGGAAACCAAGGTACAGGGTTCACATCACTTGCTCAAGGTCTCTGGTTACTAAATGGTAAAGTACTTTTCAACCTGGAGTTCTGACTCTAGTAATCATGCTCTGCAGTTAGTGAAAACTTTCTGCTAATACTAAACTATCCTAGAGTGTGCTCGACCCTTTGTTGAAGTAGTGATCACCAAGTGCAATGCACATACCCCAACAAGATGATCCATAGGGTTGCCCAAGTGCCTGGAACACAGGGCAAGTTAGCCAATCGACATGTCTCCTGTGACCAGGAACACAGGGCAAGTTAGCCAATCGACATGTCTCCTGTGACCAGGAACACGGGGCAAGTTAGCCAATCGTCGTGTCTCCTGTGACCAGGAACACGGGGCAAGTTAGCCAATCGTCGTGTCTCCTGTGACCAGGAACACGGGGCAAGTTAGCCAATCGTCGTGTCTCCTGTGACCAGGAACACGGGGCAAGTTAGCCAATCGTCGTGTCTCCTGTGACCAGGAACACGGGGCAAGTTAGCCAATCGTCGTGTCTCCTGTGACCAGGAACACGGGGCAAGTTAGCCAATCGTCGTGTCTCCTGTGACCAGGAACACGGGGCAAGTTAGCCAATCGTCGTGTCTCCTGTGACCAGGAACACGGGGCAAGTTAGCCAATCGTCGTGTCTCCTGTGACCAGGAACACGGGGCAAGTTAGCCAATCGTCCTGTCTCCTGTGACCAGCTAACTGGATTTAGAGACAGTATCATTCAGTTTTGCCCTCACAAAATGGGGAGGTGACTTAGGAAAGATTTATGACAGAGACCAAGGGGCTTGAAGAGAGTACTGATATGCAAAGGCAAGCAACAAGCAAGCAGTAGTGGCCCGGCTCTGCTCAGCCAAACTACACACTGGAAGTTAGCTAATGGTGGTAGGAAGCCATTATAACTAGCAGGACATCTTGCAACTAGCATCCAGAACGAGGGTACAAATGTACACATGCTGAAAGCAAAAGAAAAAAACATGCTTTTCTATAATTAATAAATACTTTGAAATCTTTTCTTTCAGGCTGGGGTTGTGGCTCAGCAGTAGAGCGCTCGCCTAGCACGTGCGCAGCCCTGGGTTCAATCCTCAGCACCACATAAAAATAAATAAATAAAATAAAGGTATTGTGTCCGACTACGACTAAAAATAAATAAATATTTTTTTAAAAATCTTTTATTTCACCCTCATGTAGTTGTTTTAATTTCTACATCTATGTTGTCTAATACATTTACAATTAATGTTAATGCATGTGTCTCTTTTTGAAATAATAAACATTCATATATAGAAAGAAGTGCTCAAAAATCTTTCATGACAGGATCATGGAATCAAAAAAGTTTGGATGGGTGCACCATGCTGGAGTACAGGCCACCATGGGGCCACTCTCAGGTAACCATGGTAACCTTAATCCTGGGCCAAATGTCTGGCTGAAGCTTAGCAAGCCAGCAGGGAGGCAGGAAGGAGAAGGTGGCCAGAGCCACCCTGCAGCTCCGCCCACCAGTGCTCCGAGGCCACAGCCAAGGCAGGCTGGTGCTGCACAGCAGCGAGTCCCTGAGCAGTGTCGTCTTGCGCTCCACACCACTAGAACACTTTTATCTAAAGAAATACAAATAATTGCCTCTGTGAGTTGATCCTATCACCCCTCGTGTGGAGAGCTAAGCAACCGACTATAAATTGTCTGAGGTCACAGAATTTTCAACGTGTAACGTTCGAAACCAGATTTACAAAGCAAGTTGTCATACTTCCAAAACTATCAAGAGAGAAAAATTATGTGCTCTTTTATATGAGGAAATAAAATGCCGGAAACACAGAAGGATGGTGCATGAGAACACAACCACGTTCAGATTCTGAAGGGCGTGTATTTGGATAAGACGCCGTGGGGAGAGCGCTCAGGCAGGGAATCCAGGAGGAGACCCCAACAGCACAGCCATGCGCGTGCCACCTTTGCCCAAAGGCTTCCTTTGCCCATGTGGATCTCACTTGGCGAGGCCTCCCCTTCACTCTGTTCAGAATGAGACATGTACAGTAGCATAATTTCCCAGCTGTCACTGCAAAGGACTCGAATAATATTTCATGTCTCTCAAAAATTTGGTCAGGTAGATGTTGAATGCTAAGGATTTAGAGCTATTTCACTGGCTTTGCATTTTGTATTTTAAATCATTAACATGAACAAAGTAAGAAGCAAAACAGAAATACCCATTTCGTGAGTGTGAAGACAGTTAACCTTTAAACAGATGGGTAATCCCAGACAGCTCTGTAAAATTAATAGAGCTTAAACCTGAAGTCTCAGAGCTGCAGAATACGTCTTGGGAGACCATGATTCTGAGATCGTCATAAATCAACTTTTTTCTCATCAGTCCCTCATGCATGCGCTGGCTCCTACAACTGCCAGGTTATGAATATGTATATCGTGACAAGCCAGCTGACCCAGTGCTCTGGTCCCAAGGTCTGTTGGCATTTCCTCTGCCATCACTCCTCCTGGCTCACACTGCTGGAAGCCAAAGCCATGGTGGAGTTGCAGCTGGACACTGGACACTGTGGCAGCAGGGACACTCCAATTGCTGGCCACCCCTTGAGGACCCTCATGCAAGCCCCCCAGGCTTTTATTTGTAACCCTTTGCTTACTAAATCAAAGAAGATATGGGAGATTGGTTGTCAACGCACTGTTCTTGTCCGTGGTCAGATGGGTGCCCATCTCACAAGGGCACCACAGCGATGGCCAGGCTCTGAGCAGCCCTGACCTGAGGGGTGAGGAGATGCTCTCCCTCTCTCCAGGGGCATTGCTGCCTTAGTGCCCACAAAGGACACACGGGGACAGCTTGCAGAAAATGATACACACAGAAAGGAAGACAAGGACCAGCCCACATGGTCTTGATTTCCAACTATTTAAGTAGGTGTTTGGAGGCCCTTTTTTAAAGAGTTGGATTCAATTTTAAATGTGGCCACAAACCCTACAAGAACATGGATTTAAATAGAATTAAAGCCAAAAGTCGGATGTTACTGAGCTGCCAGCATCAGCCACACCAGTCCAGTAGCAACGGGAAGTCACGGGCTGTGGGACAAACACAGACCTGGAACAGGTGACTCCGGCCTCGACTCCTCTAGGTCTGTGGCGCACCATGAAGAGGCAGCTTAAGCACAGGGTCCTCATACTCACAAAAATGTTGGCTGATCTGTCATGCTGATGTGTAGAGGAATTTCATATTCATTCCCCTGCATAATCAGGAATACAAAAAAAATACTATGGAAATACAGTCTCAGCACACATAGTTAAACCTGGAGGTAAATAACCCTGCCAAGCGTAACAAACATCGTTTTGTTCTTGCAACACAATCCCCACCCAGGAATATTTTCTCTTCCGCTCAAGAGGAGCCCTGAGAAGTTCATAATGCACATATTTGCAGCTACTTACCATCGGAAAAGTTAATTTAGCAGTGTTGCTGCAACCATCAGAAGCCTGACGAATTCCACTGGGGCCTGAGCAGACTGCATAGTGCAGAGGCTGAGGAGCACAGTGCGCCCTGGTGCAGGCGGTCCCCACACAGGCCACACGGAGGGGAGCAGGCCAGTAAGTGCTTCCAGCCTGGGACCCCTTCAACGAGGCCAGTCCCGGGGAGGGCTCAGCATAGGTTAGTGTCTGTGCTGTAAAATCTTAGCTCTGCATCCTCTTTATTATTTTATAGATGGATAATTACTGAAAGGAGACTGTTGCCCTTTTATGGACTGGAGAGTCGATCTGCCTCACACTTGCCCATTCTGCTTGAGCTTTCTCACCCCAGGCTACCATGTTTGGAAAGAAAAAAAAAGATGCTGCTCCTTCAGGAGGTGGGAGGAAGTGGGAGCTGCCCCCACAGACCCGGGGAGGCGGGGACTCAGGACTCAGGCCCCACCATTACGTCAGCACGTGCACCATGGCCCCAGGAGTCCCCATCATAAAAACCATTGAGAGTAGCACCCCACTTCTGGAAGCAGAAAGGGTGCCTCAGGAATCCCATCTCCCCTGCGACTGGTCTACACGTCTGGAACATCCCACGGTAGACCTGCTTCTTCTGCTAATGATTAAAGCCCAATTCAATGGACGGATCCATTCAGCCTCAGATAAATAGCCACCCCACCTCCAGTTGTTTCTTAAGATTTAACAAATTCACCTGTGAGGCTTTGATTTGGACCCTCTCAGTAAGTTTTTTCTGTTCCTTTTATTTTCTTCCTCCTTATAGAGATAGCAGAGGCAATCCAGCTTCCTGGGTCCAGAAGATTAAATGGACCCTCGACCAATTGCTGTGTGGTATGTCTGGATATCCCACCAGGCAGGAGCCACCTCCATGGGCATGACACAAGTCCGTCCACCCAAGAGCACTGTACTAACAAGGGTTTTTCAGCCTCCCTGGGCTTCCTGGGCTTCAGTCACAGAAACACCCACTGCCGGTGGCCCAAGGAATGACAAAATCTGTACGTTTGTGGTCCAGGGACTAGCAGAGGCCACTTCAGCTTAGGCTGCCACAGGGCCACGCTATTGCTGAGAAAGCCACTTGTGTGCTTCTGTGGAGTGTCAGAGAGTTCATAACGGAAGGCGGCTCCCGAGGGGCCTCTGCCAGTCCCGGGGTTCCCAGGTGAATGGGGAACCAAGGTGATATCAATGGCAGGGACAAAAGGAAGCCTGGACTCTCTGGGAATTTTGTGCATTCAAAACAGTATCTAAACTCATACAAAACACCATCCACCAACACTGGTTCACCCCAACTTCTAGCAAAAAGATCCCAGGGAGGGTAAGGATGGGCTTCCACCACGCCCCAACTGGAGTATCCCACAGGCTAAGGTGTGGCCAAGATGGCAGCTCACTGTCTGTCGTCTGCTTCCTCCCTGACACCCTGACGGAGTACCACTGCTCTCTCAGGCTCCCTCGGATGCGTGTGGTGAGAAGGGCCAGGGCTACCTCACAAGCTGACCTCAACAGAACAATAAAGATCACAGACCTCACAGGAAAACATGGATGCCACAGCTCTATAATCCCATTAAAATAAATGATCAAGAAATGTTCAACATCTTTAGTAATTAGAGAAATGCAGATCAAAACTACTCTAAGATTTCACCTCACTCCAGTCAGAATGGCAGTTATCAAGAATACAAGCAAGGGGCTGGGGTTATGGCTCAGTGGTAAAGTACTTGCTTTGCATGTATGAAGCACTGGGTTCAATCCTCAGCACCACGTGAAATGAATAAATTAAGTATTTAAAAATGTGTTTAAAAAAAAGAATACAAGCAATAGTAAGTGTTGGAGAGGGTGGGGGAAAGGGGCACACTCATACATTGCTGGTTGGATGGCAAATTGTTGCAACCACTTTGGAAAGCAGTGTGGAGATTCCTCAGAAAACTTGGAATGGAACCACCATTTGACACAGCTATCCCACTCCTTGGTCTATATCCAAAGGACTTAAAATCAGCATACTGTAGTGACACAGCCACACCAATGTTTATAGCAGCTGAATTCAGAATAGCTAAACTGTGGAACCAACCTAGATGCCCTTCACTAGATGAATGGATAAAGAAACTGTGGTATATATACACAATGGAATAGTACTCAGCATTAAAAGAGAATAAAATTATGGCATTTGCAGGTAAGTGGATGGAGTTGGAGAATATTATGCTAAGCAAAGTTAGCCAATCCCCTAAAACTAAAGGCCAAATGTTTTCTTTGATTAATGGATGCTGATCTGTGCTGGAGGGGGGCATGGGAAGAATGGAGGAACTTTGGATTGGGCAAAGGGGAGGCTGGGAAGGGTCAGAGGGGTAGGAAAGATGGTGGAATGAGATGGACAGCATTACTCTAGGGACATGCATGATCGCACGATTGGTGCGTCTCTACACCGTGTACAGCCAGAGAACTGAAATGTGATGTACGATGAATTGAAATGCATTTTGCTGTCACGTACAACCTAGTAGAACAAATAAAAAAAGAAAAAAGAAATAAACGATCACCCAAATGTGTGTGGCTGCTAAAACTGGGACATGACCTCCTGCCTTCCCAGGAGCGCCCTTTACCACAGAACCTCCCTTGCCCTGAGCTGCCTGCCCCGGCCCAGCCTGCCCCCTCTTGCAGGTCACCTGGCTCCTACCTCCACCTGCAGCTTGTCTTCCCTGCAGAATGCTCTGTCTTCCGCTCAGTTTTCCACATTAAACGTCTCGGGGTATGCGGTAGGTCTCCTACCCCTTGGCTGCCCCTGTGCCCCAGGACCTCACCCTTCCTCCTTCCTGCAAGGGATGGTCCTTCAGGTTGTGCATCATATTCCCATTCCCAGAGGTGAACTGTGTCCAGGTGAAGCAACTGACTGAAGCATGGTGTGAGAAATAAAAAGGCCAGTGGTCCATTTTCAGAACACAGGCTCTTAGCCTTAACTGGGAGGTAAGATCCAATCATAGCAGTTTTAACTATAGCCCTTCCCCCTGCCCTGCCCAACTTTAAAATTAGCCAGTGGCATAGATGGAAACGCCGAGCTCCGTGGATCAGAGCAAGGAGCAGGACTGCACTAGGGATATAGTCGCGTGGACTGCCCGCCCAGTGCGCTCGCTTGCTGGACTTTGGTTGGTAGCACACCCTTCTGAAAAAGTGAAGCTGGCCCGGCGGAGCTACTTCTGAGCCCATGGTCGAGTCCTTGCAGCACCCCAGGATGTCTAACAACAGGCAGTGCAAGACTTGGGAAGGAAAGGGGACTCCAGACCAAGCTTTCTTCATTCTCACAAAGGCAATAAGCTCCTTGCAGTGTGGCCAACAGAATCCGAGACGAGAGTCTGCATTGAAACCCCGTGCCAGACATCTGTGAGCTGAATGCCAGTGGGGCACCTGCCCCTGTGGCACACTCTGTCTGAACCACCTAGCTCTCTCATAGGAGAAGACTTGTCCCTGAAGAAGGGTCCAAGGAGTTCCCAGAAAGGAGGGAACTTGAGTCAGGACCAGTGGGGCTTTGGCACACGTGATGAGAAAGCATTTCACAGGGACGGGGGTTTATTCAGTAGAGTGGCTACACATTCAAGGGAGAGTGGTGGCGATCTCAAGAGACACCTGTGGGAGAAGCAAGGAATACACATTCAAGGGACACTGCCGGCTACCTCCAGAGGGAGAGCCCGCAGCCCCGTGGTGGGTGTTAACATTCATAGAGGTCCACTGCGAGGGGCTGGACGGGAGCTGGGCCCAGGGTGGAGCTGCACCACTTGCACCAGTTTTCTCTGAGTTTGCTCGTCACCCTCCTGTCACAAGGACAGGAGTCAAGGGAAGCAGCCAAGGGCAGCTGCTCAGGAGCCGCTTGTTCCTGGGCACATTTTGCATCTTGATGGCTCATGACCATTTCCTTGGAGACTTCCCAGCCGTTTTTTTCATTTCAAATTCCCATCTCAGCTCTGAGGACCCCTGCTCCGCCTGCCCCGCCACATGCCGGCTCAGAGACGGCAACTCTGGCACCCCGCACGGCCCTTCCCCGGCCTGGCCTGGCCTGCTTCCAGAGCCCAGCCACAGGAGGGCTGCTGCCCCAGGGCCAGGCTGCAGAACCCCCTTCCTCAGGCCCATCCATGCGGTGAGCCGCTCTCCAGAATCACCCAGTAAATGCCCAGGAGTGCCAGGAAGTCATTCTGAAGACTACTAGGCATCGCATCCGCTCACTCATACCACCCGCACGTAATATCCAATAATAAAGTTTGAATTCCATTACTGCATCCCTGAATAATATGGTTACTGTTAAACAAAATTTTATCATCTGAATGTTTGTTCCATAAAATAAATATATATTTTATCTAATCCAAATTGCACCTGACTGTTATAATTTGTGAGAGGTGGTGAAGTGCTTTTCACGCAGTTATTTTTAATGTGCTTTCCTAGATAATGAACTCAGGCTTCGCATCATTGAGATTCAAGACGGAAAAGAACTCCAGGCCAGCCCTGGAGGTGGCTGCCAGGCCTGGGGTCAGCCAGCACCCCACCAGAGTGGCAGTTCCAGGGACACCAGACCACGGTGGGGGCGGGGAAGTCCACACTGCCCACTGAGTCAAGACTCCGAGTTCATCTCTTAGAGACATCTTTATTTTGCAACCCCCCCTCCACAAAATGAGTGTCTTTATTGTTATTCTTAGACACCATTTCCTCTTTATTTGGGGGTGAAGGATGGTGGTAAAAAATTTTTTTTTATTGCTCTAGTTCAGTTAACTGTGTAAAATTAATGACGAACTATAGTAAAACAAGAAAAAGACATCTCTCTACCCCCAAAAGTATATGTCTGCTTCAAAATCCATTTTTGGACATAAGAACTTTTCATTTTATGCTATTTATTAAAGAAATGTTTAAAATACAAAACAAAATCCTCAGTAGGTAAAGACAGTAGGTAATATGTATTTCCTTAGAAAGCCTTAAGAAAGAATTAGCCTAGAGGAAGATGAGATAGCACCGGAAGTGCAGAGCTGGCGTGAAGGCCCCTACCACGGAGCTGGGGTGCCACCAGAGCTGGGAGTGTGTAGCTGCGGTGCTCGCTGCCTGTCCCGCAGAGGATGGGGACTTCAGGTACAGACCTCCTGCCCTGACCACCAAGGACAGAGGGGTGATGGGAAACAGGATCACGGGAGCAGTGCACGAGCACACACACACACAGCCAACACTGGTGGAGCTGGGCACCTGCCTCACCTTAACCCTCCCACTTAAGGGCCAGCATCTCGGGGATCAAAGGTGCAGAGGAGCCCCCTGATACAGAAGGGCACAAGAAGATGCTGTGGGGGGTCCACAGCATCAGGAGAAATTCCAACCAGAGCTTGGCCACCGTCCCTCACAAGATCCCCCTCGGCCCATAGCCCATATTTGCATTCTAAAGAGTGATTCTACAACAGTCACCAGGGCTTCTACACAGGCTCCTGCACGTGAGGAGTTGAGAGCAGAGGCCTCTTCAGGAGACAGCAAGACACCAGCCTAGCAGGAAGCCACCTTATCACAGAAGACCCAGAAACAGAAGACAGTGGACAGTGGTGACCACCTAGGATAGGGCCACAGCACCACAGGAGGTTGGGGCTCCTGGGGATGGCTCTGTTGGAGACAGCAGAGGTGGGGGCCCCTTCCAGAGGTCCTCAGTTCCTCTGGCCTTGGACTTGGGTAACTTTGGTACAGGCATCAGAAGCATCCCTGGTGGGGTTAAGGTCTCTGTACCTGTCAACGATGACAAAGACTCCTTGGCCAATGAGAGTAAGAGAGGACACAAGCCACGGGCAGTTGAAGCATTCTTCTAGAATCCTCCACAAGTACAGGCCTCAAGCACTTTGATCAGACCACCCCTTTACATCTTACCGTGAAGAACCCCAAACAACTTGGATTTACATGATAATAACTATCAGAATTTATCATATTAGAAATCAAAACTGAGAAATGTGTTAATTCACTCAAAAATAACAATCAAAAACTCACTATACATTACCACATTTCATGCAAAATAACTGTTTTCAAAAATGAAATAAATAGTAGGGCTGGGGTTGTGGCTCAGTAGCAGAGCGCTTGCTTAGCATGTATGAGGTTTGAGTCTCAGCGCCACATATAAATAAAATAAAGATCCATCAATAACTAAAATAAATAAATAAATGAAATGAAATAAATAGCGGTAAAAATGGCATTGTTTCACATTTTTATAAATCTTTAAGTCTGTCTGGAGGGCAGCTGGATTCTCCTGGATCCTGCATTTGTAATATCACTTGTCTCCTCACCTCCAGATATATTTGTGAAAGAAAGAACAACATCTCAGTGTTATTATTAAAGTCATTTTTACCCCTGAAATTTCCCAGAGGTCCCTGGGCCATTTTTGAGAACTGCTGGCTGCCCTATCTAGACTATTAACCTAGTGACCTCTCTGGTGGGAAACGCCCTCTGAGTTTGGGCACAGTACATAAATACGTGTGACTTCACCATCCCTGCAACGTGGGTTTGATTCAGAACTGTGGTTTTGCCCTGTACATACGTGGGCAGCACACACACGTGGGCAGCACACACACGTGTACACACGCACAAAGCTCTAAAATAAAACAGCCTCTTATGGTCTAGTGCCTTCAGATATTAAGAAAACTATACAGCGTCCCTCGGATTTTCTTCGGTTTTTTTTTTTTTTTTTTTTTTCTTCTTTTTTTGATGTCACAAGAGTGGTATTTGTCAGACGCTAGGTAGAGAATAATGACACCATATAAAAGAAATAGCCTGAGTGACCTGCTTCCTCCTCCAGATGTGGATGGGTGCTTCTGAATTACAGAAAAGCCGTCTGCTTTTTGAGCTACTGAGTGAAAAGGGAAAAAAATAACAACAGCCCGTCGCGTCGGCATTTACATGTGCTCGCTGGGTGTGTGTGTAGCTCACTGCGAAGGAGCACGGGATTCAGCATAAATCTTTTCTTATTTTGTGTTTCCGAAGGTATGCAATAGAAAACCCATTCTGACAATAAATGCTAGTCACCTGAGGTCCATAGCTTGTTTTGCAGCTAAGAAAATAAAGCCTCTGCTCACCTTGGCCAACCGAGTTACATTTTATGCTATTATTAATGCATCGCAAGGCTTTTTTTCATATCAATTTGAAATTATACATCTGGGAAATCCCAGTACAACAGCAGTCAATGCTTTGCTTCTCCGTGTGGCCCTCTGCAATTACGAGAATGTGCAACTATAATTTAGCGCAGGTAAAATTCAATCAGTCACCCCAAGCACAAAGAAATCTCTGTCTCCTAGGAAAAAGGAGGAGGAGGAAAGGGAGGGAGAGACAAGGGGAAGAAGAGGAAGAGGAGGAAGAAGCAGTCGAAGAGGAGAAAGAAAAAAGCTGGAAAGGTTTCCCTAAGAGGGCACGGAGATTCCAGAGGCGTCCACGGCTGGCCGACTGCAGTCACCCAAGCCCGTGGGGTGGGGACCCGGTGGAGGGGCAGAGACAGAGCCAAGGAATTAAGAGGAGCCAAGTCAGGCTTGCAGACTTCTTGGATTCTCTGTGAAATACAATGTTCTTTGTGTTAAAAATAGAAAGATTAAAGGAGAGAAAAAAAGAGAAGGGAGATGTTGTTGGTGTGCTGAGAGCCCCAGGGAGCCACCGAGATGGGCAATAGCCAACCCGGAGATCTCTGCGGAGGCAGAGCCACGACGGGCTCTCCGGGCCCGGCTCTGCGGAGAGCAGGCCTCCGCGGGCAGCTCCTTTTCTCCTACTTCACAACTTTCACTTGCTGTACGGGAGGAACACGGGAGTGCTGATGGACTCACGCGCCTAGATTTCTGCACTCCATAACTGTTTCACAGAAACACCAGAGCAGGGAAGGGGAGCGCCACGGCGGCGCTTAGGACCCCTCACCACCCACAGGTTAGTGCTCCCGAGACGAGGAGTAGGCTCTACCCCCAGCTTCACCAATGGGTGTGTGCTCCCAGCCGCTCCGCACTGCAAGCTCACCCTCTGCTTATTCCCGCAGTGTAGACAGAACGTCCTCCTGAGCTTCTCGAAGGACGAGGGTAGGTCAAGATACTGGAGTATACCAACCCCTGAGGTCCCTCCTCCTGCCGCAGAGCCTGAGCTAAACCCAGGATTGGTCTCTGCCGCCTCATCCACCCTCTTTTCTACCATTTCGCTGTTCCAACAGTATCATGTAGGTGGACTCATACCCTATGTGACCTTCCAGATGGCTCCTTCACACAGTGCAAGCCCTGGAGATCTGCCCCAGTCATTGCCCATGGCAAAGTTCCTTCCTTCTAATGACCAAGAGGTGTTCCCTGGCAATGCTGGGCTACCCTTTGCTTAACAGCTCCCTGTGGAAGGACCCCTGGGTTGTTTCCGGTTTGGGACTACTACGAGGAAACCAGGGTGAACTCTCATACACATACAAGTTCTTACATGAGCCCAAGCTTTTGCTCTGGGATCCATGCCCAGGAGTGACAGTATTGAGTCGCGCTGTAGCTGCAGGGTGTGTCTTCAATGAAACCCTTGAGCTGCTTTTCAGAGTGGCAGGACCCTTCACATTTTCTCCAGTAAGGTCCAATGGTTCAGTTCCTTCTCATGCCCATCAGCATTTGGTATTGTCATCATTTTTTATTTTAGCCATTCTAAAAGCATGATATCACACTGTGGCTTCAACTTTCATTAGCAATGAAATTAATGTGAAATGTTAAACATATTCTCACGTGCTTATTTGCCATCCCTGTGTACTCTTAGATAAAATGTCTTTTGCTCATTTTCTAATTGGATTGTTTTGAGTTTTTAAAGTTCTTCTACATACATTTGTCTAATCTACATACATTCTAGCTACTGGTCCTTTCCATATATGTGATTTGCAAATCTATTCTCAAATTCTATCAGTTATCTTTCTATCCTCTTGACACAATCTATTGTAGAGCAGAAGTTTTTCATTTTTATGATGTCAAGTTCATCCATTTTTCCTTCTATGGGTTGTGCCTCTGGTTGGGCCTCTGGTGTAGTATCTCTAGATGACCCTAGGTTGCAAAAATTTTCACCTCTTTTTGTCTTCAATTTTTAGAGTTTTATGTTTGAAACATAAATCCTTGGAACATTTTGCATTACTTTTTGTTTAAGCTGTGAAATTTAGGTTAGGTTCATATTTTGACATATTAATGTCAAATTTCTTTTCATTTGTTGAAAAATTTTCTTTCCTCTATTAAATTACCTTTGCACCTTTTCCAAAGATCATTTGTTTATATTTGTGTGGGATCTATTTATGTATTATCTATTATAATTCTTTGAGCTACATTATCTAACCCTCTGTTGATGCCATGCAGTCTTGAATAAGTCCTGAATCTGGGTGGACCGATTTCTCCCATTTTATTCTTCTTTTTAAAAAAATTAGCTATTCTAGTTCCTTTGCATTTCAACATTAATGTTATAATAATGTAGTATGTAGCTACAAAAACTATTTTTAGGACTTCGTAAGGAATTGTGTTAAACCATTATATCTATTTGGGTAAAAGACATCTTTACAATGCTGAATCTTCTAATGCATGAACTCACTTGTCTAATTTATTTAGATATTCTTTAATTCTTTCATCAGCATTTTGCATGAACATCCTACATATGTTTTGTAAGATTTACATTTAAGTATTTCATGTTGCAGGGTGGTTGGAAATCATATTTGGGTTTTTTAAAAATTTTTTTTAGTTGTAGGTGGACACAATACCTTTATTTTTATTTATGTGGTGCTGAGGATCGAACCCAGAGCCTCACATGTGGGAGACGAGGGCTATACCACTGAGCCATAATATCAACTTCAAAGTGTTCATTGCCAGTATGTAGAAATACAGTTGATTTTTGTATGCTTATCTTGGATCTTGCAACCTTGCTTAACTCACTTTTTTAAGGAGTTTTTCAACAGTATCACTGGGATTATCTACACAGACAATTATGTTATCTGCAAATACAAAGAATTGCATTGTTCTCTTTCTAATCTATATACCTTTTTTCCCCCTTGCCTTATTACACTGGCTCAAATTTCCAGCACAATGTTAAATAAGAGTGATGAAAAGAGATATTTTTTTACATTGTTCTTAATCTTAAAGGGAAAGCATTCAGTCTTTCACTATTAACTATAACACTAATTGTGATTTTTCATAGATGCCATGTATCACTTTGAGGAAGTGGCCATCTAATCCTATTTTTCTGATATTTTTTAAAAAAACAATAGGTATTGAATTTGGTCAATTACTGTTTCTGCATTGAATGATATAAGTATGTGATTTCTTTTATAGTCTGTTAAAATAGAATTTTACATTGATTGACTGTTGAATATTGAACCAGCTTCATACACGTACTTGATCATGGTGCATAATTATTCACCCATTTTTTTTTTTTTGGCTATTGTTTGTCATACATGACAGTAGAGTATATTTTGACATATTTATGCAAACATGGAGTACATATTATTCTAATTAGGATTCTGGTCTGTGGTTTTACATCATGTGGAGATTCACTGTGGTGTATTCATATATGTACTTAGGAAAGTCATACTAGATTCATTCCACTGTCTTTCCTATTCCTATACCTCCTCCCTTCCCTTCATCCCCTTTGTCTAAACTCCTGAAATTTTTTTATTCCCGTCCTGCCTTTTGTGTGATAGCATCCACATGTGAGAGGACATTTGACCTTTGGATTGGGGGCATTGGCTTACATCCACTGTTGAATTTTATTTGCTAACATATTGTCAAGGTTTCATGCATCTATTGTCATGATGGACCACTGACTACAGTTTTCTTTTGTATTATTCTTTTCTTTTCTTTTTGTATTACATAGTTTCAGTATCAGCATAATACTGTCTTCATAAAATTTTAAGAAGTATCCACTTCCTCTTCTATTTTCTAAAGTAGATTGTGTAAAGGTGGTGCTGATTTTTTAAACATGTGGTAGAAATTTCAATGAAGCCATCAGGACCTGGAGACTTTATTTATGGAAAAGTTTAAACTATGAATTAAATTCCCTTAATAGTTACAGAACTATTTACTTTGTACCTTCATATCAGATATGTTATTGGAGTTGGTGTTTTTCAAGGAATTGGTCTATTTCATCAAATTGCCAAATTTATGGTGTAGAATTGTCCACAGAGTTCTTTTACTACACTTTCCACTCCTCCAGGCTGTGTAGGTCGCAGTTGTTATTCCTGATATCAGAAATTTGTTTTCTATTTCTCTCATCAGCCTTTTTCTCTTTATTAATTTGATTGATCTGATTTTTTTAAAAAGTTTTTATTTTATTGATTTTTCTCTATTGTTTTTCTGTTTCAATTTTAATTTCTTACACATATTGTCTGCCTTCTTGCAAAATGCGTAATAAAAAGCTACCCATTGTCACAATAAGCCTACATAACAACAAAAATATGGAAAACCTTAGTGGCATAAAAAGTAAGTATTTATTGCTCATGTACCTGGGTTAGTTGTGTGGCTGTGCTAATCTTAGCTGGGCAGGGTCACTTGTCCACACTAGGCCAATTAGCCTGAAGGACCAAATTACTGTCACTTTGCCTGCATTCCTTTGGCCAAAGCAGGTCCCAGGTCCACCCAGACAAAAAGAATAGTGGGGTAGACTGCACCTGTTTAGGGAGGGGAGCCACAGGTATGCAAAAGAGCGATACTTCGGGGAAGGATGAAGAATGTAACCTGTTAAGGCTCTCAATCTGCCATGGTGAGCAAGAAATGTGAGGTAAAAACAGGCAAGTATGAATCATGAAGACAACTATACAGAAAAAATGAGAAAGGTAGGAATGAAAAACTGTCACTAAAATAGAAACTCAGTAGATAAATAAACTCTAAACTGATACAGATGAAGAGGGTTTTAGTGAATAGGAAAATGCTAGTGAGGAATTTAAGAAGAATGTAGCAGAAATAAACAAAGCAATAAGAAATACAGAAAATGAAAGTAACATGAAAAATAGAATAGGAGGCTCAGACACTCCAAAGTGAACAACAGACAGATGGTAGAAAAGCCATTGTTCACAGGATTAACAGCTGAGACTTTAAGAGTTTAAGGTTGACAGTGGGTTCTCAGAGAGAAAGATTGGGTGCTGTGACAACAATAATAAGCCCACACCTCAACACACAATAGTGAAATAAATAGCATTGGGAGAAAAGAGAAGATCCTAATGGTTACAGGGAAGAATATTTAGACCACGTGCAAAGGAGCAGCAATTAGAAAGAGAGCAGCTCTCAGGTCAGATTCCAACCATGTCAGAGCACAACGAAGCAGTGTCATCTCGTGTTGGGGTAACATGCCGTCAGGCTGCGATGTTGCATCTGGACCAACTATCACTCAGTAGTAAAAGTGAAATAAGGCATTGCAGACTTGGGAAAGCTAGAACTTATTAACCACAGAACCTCCCCTGGGGAGGGAAATACCTACTGAAGAATGTGCTTTAATGAGAAGTGAAAGGAACCCAGGAAGGAGCAGGATGAGGATTTGAGATACAGCAGCAGGCCAAGACCCAATGAGAACAACCAGGTCACCGCATCTAACTCTGATTTCTTTAATCCTGAAAGAAAAAACTAGTAAAAATGCTAAATTTTGTGAATTTTAAAAATGAAGCAAAAAATTCTAGATCATTCTGTTTCCATTGGATTGGGAATTTCAAAGAATTGCTCGAGCGAATCCTCTACCGGGTGGGGAGGAGGAGGCTGAGGCTGAGGCTGAGGATGAGGGTTCACAGCAAAGTCAGGGTGAGCCAGGACCCTCCTCTTCTTCTGAAGGAAGTTAAAGATAAAGAATAAATTTAGATTTAATTAGGAATTTGTCCATCTGCTTAGAGGTATTAGACAAGTGTTTGCCAGGTTTTTTAAGTCATTTAGGGCTGTTTGAACAATTAGCATGACTAACAAAATAAACTCAGGCCCAGTGGAAGATAGTATATTTTGCCATTAAAAGTCATCAAAGTAAGTTTCTCGGATCCTGAATGTCTTGCAATTACCTTCTAATGCATTTTGCATATTTTCAGAGAGCAATAACTTCCCATTCACAGGGTGAAGAGCTCTGGAAGCCGTCTGCTGCTGTTTCTGTGGGTTTGGGTGGTGATCGGCATCGGGGAAGCCGGCTAGAGCAGCACTCCTCACACGGGAGCTGCCTGCCACCAACAGAAGCGTCTTCCTTCTCTGGCTCTTGCTGCTAGAGCGGTGTGACCACCAAGATACCATAAATGTTCCCTCGGGCCCTCCATCTAATACTCTGCAACCCACAAGTATGTCAAGCCTGTCTTTTTAAAAAGTGGGGAGGAGAGGGAGAGTCAGTCCACTGTGCCTTGTCACTGCTTCATTCATGATAAGCACAGCTCTTAGACCTGGGGACAGACTCAGGAGGCACTCTGCAGGACACCTGGCAAACAGGACTGCTTGTGACGCTCATAAGGTTCTTTAGGTTTTAAAAGAAGTGCCTGTTCACTGCATAAAATTGGGAACAACTGTTTGCCATCTACATCTAAACAACTGTGTCCTCGTGAGTAGAGGAGAAGCAGAGGGACCCAGGCACACGGGAGAATACCTTGGTGACGAGGTGGACACGGCAGCCACGTGCCCACAGATCAGAGGGGCGCCCGGATGGCTGAGCCACCAGGATCTGGAAGAGGCCAGGGAAGTTCTCCACCCTGATCTTGGGGCTGCAGGACTGTGAGGCAATCAGTGTCTGCTGTGGAAAGCCACCCAGCACGTGGCTTTGTTATGACAGCCACTGGAAACTCGCAGCAGCTCTGAAGGCTTTTGCCTGGAAGCGACTCAGTGATTCCCTTCACAATCCACTGGGCAAAACAGGTCGCAGCCAGCCGAACCCAAGGCGGCAGCAATCCCAAGCCTCTCCTGTGCCCGGGGCAGCAGGGAGCAATCTTAGTGCCACAAAGCTCTCCAAGAGTAGGAGGAGGAGGCTGTGCCGTCTCTGTCTTGCGGGCACCCGGCAATGCCACTTGCAGCACGGTCTCTGAGCGGGCTGCTGGGTGTGTGCAGGGTGGCCTCTCAGGGCAGCAGGGAGCAGCTGGTAGTCTGTGGGCGCCAAGCCCAGTTGGCTTCTCTTGCAACAGGACGAGCAGAGCATCTAGTGCGGATGACTTGACTTCCTCTCTTTCACTTGCTGAAAGGGAGGTTTTCACATGATGTGGGGGTTGGCGGGAGGCAGAGCTGGGGAGGCCCGGTGACCACAAGGAGCTTCTTAACTACCCCAAAACTTCTGCTTCTTCAACTGTAAAGTGGAGGTGATATCTACCTTGTTAGTAGGATCTTTGGAGACAAAAGAAAGCGGAATGGTCTACTGTTAGAAAATACATAGAGCGATAATTATGTGTATGTTTAAATGACATACCTCAAGCAGCATCTAGCAATCGCGCATCATATTTACTTTGTCTCTGTGATAAATAAACCCTGTAGATACCAGAGTAAAGCAAAAATCCAATAAGACATCCCCTACAGATCTCTTGTTGACTAAAAAAATCTCCCCTTGCTGTTCTCAGAATTGCCTAAAGAAGAGAAAGTGACCACAGGTCCAGGGCCCCGTGAGAAATCATTTTGTTAGAAATCTTCCCTGGAATTGACTGTTGGATAGAGTAATTAAAACCATCACTGTTCTGGAGAGACTGTTAACAGCTACCAAGAAGGGACCCAAGAGCCACATGACCCCACAGGCGTCAGCTGGGCTTGTGTGTTGGTGGGAGAGACCTGAGCCTGGAGAAGGCAAAGCAGGAAAGGGCCGGGGCTATGGGCCTCGTGCCACTGGAGTCCTGCACGGGGCTGTGAAGTACAAAGTCGCCATTTCTCAGTAGCTTGTAAACTAGGAATTCTCTGCAAGTGCATGTCTCTGCAGCTGGGTCAACCGTGGTAGCGTTCTCCATGATTCACACACATACACACACACATATACACACATATACACACACGCTCATGCACACATAAATGCCTTTCCATAGAATTCAAGCCAGCTCCTCTCAAGCCCTTGTCTCTCCTCCTTTGCAGCCCTCCTGGGGAAGCCTAAGTTGCTCCAGTACCCCAGAAAAGGGTGGAGAGGAGGTGGGGGAGGTGGAGGTAGAAGGAGGTAGAAGGGAGGTAGAGAGAGGTGGAGGGCAGGTGGAGGGGAGACGGAGGGATGGTGCAGGGAAGGTAGATGCATTTGTAATGCAACAGCCTGAACCCCAACTTTCTTCTGCAACTGGTCTGCACAGCTTGTGCCATTTGGGTTTGTTGGTTGAGAGTTGGGGCAGGAGGAGGTCCCACCCCAACCTTTCAAACCTGCTATCTGCACTCCAAGCGGGCAAGGCTCCACGCCCACAAAGGTCAGGTGCCCAGAGGAGATGTGGGCGTTTTGTTTGAAGTCCAGGCAGCTGCTGAGAACCACCTCAGGCTCTGTGCACTGCCATGGACTAGTGAGAGGTCCCAGAGCCCGGCGGCCCTGGGCTTGTGGTCAAGAGCCGGGCCGGAAGAAACATCAACCCCATCCTGGCACAGGGGCCACTTGATCTTCTAGGCCTGTCCAGGGCCTTTGCACCCAGGGCCATTTTAAGAATGCAACGTGTCTAAATGGTGGCACTCAGCACCTGGCTCGAGGAAGACTCTGCAGCTGTGGGTGATCTGTTACTTCCTTCAGTCATGAGAAACAGCCACAGAGCGCCAGCCACCTCGACGCCGGCTCTTCTCAGCCAGCAGCAGGATGGCACGAAGAAGGCCTTCGTGGCCTGCCAGGGAACGGGGACACCGGCAAGGATGCCATGAGCCTGCATTAGCTGCCTCCGCAGAGCAACCAGAGCCACGAGTTAGAAGATTTATTCTCCACCATAAACCCATTGAATCATCTTTTCCCTGCTAATATTTACAAATATATTCCAAAAGCACATCTTAAAAATTGACTCTACTTGAGGGCGTATTACAGACTAATAAAATACTGTGCACTCCAACATTTGTTAACAGGATTGATCTCATGTTAAGTGTTCCTATCACAGGAAGCAAAGGCAGAGGGACCCTGGAGACCCTGGGTGTGGAGCCGTGATGGCATCAGGGAGCTCGGATAGGTCCTCTCATCGAGTACACCTCAAATCCATGCAGGGTTTTGAACATCAACAAAACCTCCATTAACTCTGTTATAAATAAGTAAGTAACCCTGAATAAAAGAGCTTAATAAACTCCCCAGACAGGCCCAGCCTCCCTCCACCTGCCCTAGAACCTTCCAGAAAGACAGTGAAGAAGGATGAAGGCTCTTCTCTTTACTGAAACAGAAGTAACCCTGAAACTCAGGGGAGCAGCCTGTTGTCTTCCATATCAACTCATTTTTGCTTATTTTATTTCAAGAACTCAAAGAAAATGGACCTTCCAATTCTAGGCCACACCACAGGGTAGAAAGAGGTGCCCTTTCCAAGAGCACCACCCCTGCTAGAACCGCGGTGTCCTGGAGAACATGCTTTGGCTGGAGCCTCCCTGGGGGGTCTGGGATGTGTGTGGATGACAGTTCAACCTCCCGTCTCTGATGAGGAAGGCAGGAGCATCACATCTGGTCCCCACGGACATCAGAAGTGTCCACATCCATCTGCAGAAGGCTGACCCAAGGGAAGGACTTTGCTTCCTTTCCTCCTTTTCATTAAGTAGAATTTGCAAGTCAGGCTACGCTTAACAAAAATAGAAAAGACCTTGAACTGGAATCAGACCAAGTTGGTAGGAGGCCCTGAAGTCTTCCATGATTGAGCAAAAGTCCCATTCTGTCTCCTCACAGAACTGGGGGAGAGGGGTGGAAGGATCACCCTTCAAGGTGGAGACCCCAGCCCAGAGGCAGGTTGGGTAATCATGGTTCTGGAGACTTGTGAACACCATTAGGGGCACAGGGTGGATGATGCCATTTGTGTGAACATTCACGTCACCAAGGAACTGTTGGTCAAGAGCCTTTGGCCCCATTGTCAACCCACTGAGGCCTGGGCTTCTGGAAACATGGTGGGAGTAGCCAAGCAAGGTCCGTGACAGTGGCAACTCTTTCATCATTCACAAAAACACAGAGGGCCACCGTGAGCCAGATCTCAGGTGCATGAACAGGCATGGGTGCATGGACAATCACGCCCCTTCCCTTGAGTGTGGCAAACCACAGGTTAGGAGAGACTGACACCACCTGCTCATACAAACGGGAAGTACACCAAAATGCAATTAGTAGTAGCATCTGCTGATTAATAATCATGTGTTGAATGTTGAGAAGCAAAGTCTTCAAAGCCAAAGAGAAGTGCTGGGCTTGACTGAACTGTTTTGGGTCAGATCACAGTGAACTGCATAGTTCTCTTGTTGCATTTGTGTTCCTTGATGTAGCTGTGTAAGTTACAGCTAGAAGGAGCTCGTTTCTCTCAGTCTGGAGGTTGGGAAGGTGGTGGCAGGCTGATGGGTGAGGGCTACATCCAAGATGGCGATTTGAACCTGCCCCTTTCTGAGGGAGAGAAGGTTGTGTTGTCCCCACTACCTGACACTGTGGCTCTGCAGGTCAAGGTTCCAACACAGGCACTACGAGGACTCATTCAGACCATGGCAACAAGCATTCAGGTCCTGCTTAGGGGCTCGGATACACAGCAGGGCTGTGGGCTCTTTGCTAACACTCTTGAGTTTGAGGAATTTAAAAACAAGTTAAAGGGTATAAGCCTCCTCGTTCACATAAACCAAAGGAAGGAAAGAATTCCACAAGACCAACACTCTACCCAGCCACTGCATGCATGTATCTGTGCGTGTGCGTGTGTGTGTGTGTGTGTGTGTGTGTGTGTGTGTGCTGGGGTTCTATGTGGGTGGGGAAGATCCTGTTTATTTGTAGAGAGGGCCTTCATTTTCAAACAGTGTTCTGCATATACTGCACGAAGGACAGACACAGGGGGACTGAATTCACTGCTCTATATTAGCTTGAAACTTTCTATTTAAAATCCCTAAAAGGGGGGATTGTGGTGCTAGGCCCATATTTCATAACAGAAGGTGCAGCCGTTCCACAGCTCTTTCAGGAAGACAGAGCCGCCGCCCTATCAGCAAGGTGTGCACTGTGCTTGACTCCAGGAAGAAAGTCTCAAGAATTACCCAGACCTAACACTGGTGAGAGCCACTCAGAAAACATGCATCTGCTTCTCAGCACACTCACTTCCCATAAAAGAACGCTTCACATGGCCAACAGCTCGGATTCATGTGCACCCTTGGGGGTGAACTTCCAGGCTGTGGAGACTCACTTACTCAATTCTCATTATTGTTAATAGAAATCGTGTGTTAACTTCTCGCTCAGAGCCCCTTTTCTTGAAAATAAATTGTGTGAGTGCACATACATGTGGACATGCACACACACAACCCTAAATATCTCTAACCCCCATCTCTGACAATGGCCCTATAAAAGAAAATTATCACATGTGAATGTACTTCTATTTCTCAAGTAGTTTTTTCCCCCAATGATACTTTTTAGATCTATTCTGCTAAAGAAAAAGTTGTGAATTTCTGAATGCTAAGGTCAGGCTATAACCTTAGTTCTATATCATAATTATGACATGACATCTGTAGTTTAAAGGGGAGGATGTCACGGTTGACCCCTCCAAGGGAGAGTATGAGGTTTTCTGACACTAGTTGATAGTATCTTCATTTATAAGTCGTAGAAGAACCTACAGCAGAAGAAAGTTACAGAAGGTTCACAAGGACACATTTGCATGGCACCATGAGATCACATGGTAAGACAGAAGGCTACATCAAGAGGGTGAGACATGTGCATGAGGGTTTTGAGAGTATTGATTCTAGTGATAATCAGCAGCATGTAAAATGGACACAAGAAAATCAGATTGGTGTCCAGCAATCTGACATCACAATGTAATGATGAGGGGGTAGAGGACCCAGGACTGAGTCGTGGGGTGATCCAAGGCTGAAAGCATAAGTAGAAAGGAGGATCCAGCAAGGGGGTGGTCTTGGAAGCTGAGTGAAGAAAAAAAAAAAAAAAGAAGAAGAAGAAACTGGAAGTAACCAACTGTGCCAAATTCTTCCACATGGAATCCCTAACAGGAATATATAAAAATTCAAGCATATCTATATGTACACACACACACACACACATACATATAGGAAGTGGTAGATAGGCTTGGGCCGATGGGCCACCTCCCCCATGGAAATTTCCATAAAAAGCAACCTGGTTTCATTTTCCCCAGGCAGGAGCCAATCGGCTTGAAGGTCCTCCTGTTCCCTGGGAAAAGAGCCAATAGCGTTAAAGGTTGCTCTGATACACCCCCCACCAAAAATCCCTACTTAAAGCTCCTGCCTGCCCAGAACTCAGACACAACAGCTCATCCCTGCTGAGAGGAGGCAGCCACTGCGACAGCTCCAGACTCACCACCTCCAGCCCAACAGCAGCTGCCCCAGCCAACAGCTCCAGAGACCACAGCCGACACGACCAGGCACCCACCCTCCGTCCAGAGCTCGCACACTTCCCTCTCCCTGACTCCTCTCTCCCCGTACTTCTTCTACCTCCAAACAGCCATAAAGGCTGGTGAATAAATCTCTTGGCTGCATGGTTGTCTCCGGTGTGATTTTTGCCCTTCAGGAAGGAAAAGGGAAGGAGGGAGGAAGGGAGGGAGGGAGGAAAACAAACCTATATAAATACTAGGGAAATAAGAAAAGAAATACAGGCTGGGGATGTAGCTCAGTGGTAGAGAATTCGGCCAGCATGCACGAGGCACTGGGTTGGCTCCTCAGGACCATAAACACATGAAAGAGGACGAGAGCAGAGTGGAGCGAGGCGATCCTAGTTTACTATAGCTCAGCTCCAAACAGCATCTCAAAGTCCGAGTGACAGCTATGTGGACTGTTGAACTCACCGAAAACTGCCATGTGCTATCCTGGAAGACTAGTGGCACAGGCGGATGTGGGAGGCGACTGGAAGATAGGTTTACCCATGTGAAAAGTCATTGTGTAGCGTCTAGACCTAAAATAAAGACCATTGTTGTTGGGTTGAAAGACTGAAGAGGTGACTGAACATCAGTCCCCCCACCAACCAATAAGCCCTATGGAACTATTTGACTTTTAAAATTATGGCTGTATATAACTTTTTAAAAATTAGAATAAACTTTTAAGAGGAAGATAGCATGCACGAGTGGACTGTAAAAATGACAATTACTCATCTGTACCCCAGCACTGCAGCCTGAAAGCCACTCACGTTTGACTTGCTTTCAATGGTATTTTTTCATCACCAAAAAGTTAGCAAGTTTTTAATTTGTTTTTTAACTGACACATGAAAACAAAAATTGAACATATTCATGGAGTACCATATGATGTTTTGATACATGTATACCTTGAATAGTGTTTAAATTGAGTTAAACATATCTAGCTCCTCAAACATCTATCGTTTCTTTATGATAAAACCTTTCGAACTCTTTTTAGCTTTTTGAAATGTATGCAGTACAGTGCCTACTAGAACGTCTTGCTCTTATCCACTGTAACTCAGCACTCATCCATCAACATTTTCCTGTTCCTCCTTCCCCCTGCCCTCTCCCCGGCCCCTGAGACCCACCTCCTACTGTCAACTTCTATGAAATCAACTTTTTAAGATTCCACGTACGAGTGAGATCATGCAGTACTTGTCTTTCTGCACCTGGCTTAACTTAACATAATGATTCCAGTTCCATCATGGTGCCACCAATAAGACGTTTCGTTCCTTTTTAATGGCTGAGAAGTATTCATTTTGTGAATGTGCCACATTTTTTTATCTGTTCATCAGCTAATGGATACTTAGGCTGCTTCCACTTCTTGGCTATTGGGAACAGTGATCCCAGGTAATCCTGGGATGTCTAGGAAAGGGAATGTGCCACATACAACACTGCATGGAATGATCTGGGAACTGGATGTGCGCACCATTCCGGAGTTGTACCAGGACTTCTCCTTGGAAGCACATGACACCTTTCTCTCAAAATAGTCAAAGCATTTACAGATTCCATTTCATTAATTGTCACAACGTCCTAAACAGACTTCCGTCTAGCCTCCTGAATGGGGAAGGAAGGCAAAGCACAGAAGTCAAGTCATTAGACCCAAAGGAGGGGAGGGAGGCTCAACTTGTACATAGCAAGGAGTTCTCAGGGATAAGAATAAAATTCAACTCATCTACATTATTTTAGAGCCTAGCACATTATTTTCTTTTGTTGAACTTGAATGAAAATGGGTGAACAGTTTTCTTAAGAACTTTAAAAAGACAAATTACACCTAAACTAAAAAAAAAATCTTTTCAAGTCAAGTTGCCCAAATATGGTTCTATGAATTATCTCAGAGATGCCAATGGATACAGGGGAAAGAAGGAAGAAAGGAAGGAAAGGAAGGAGGGAGGGAGGGAGGGAAGTGGGGAGGGAAAAAGAAAAAGAAATTGGGCAACAGCCCAAACACCCTTGAGGGGTGAGAACAAATCTGGAGGACTCTTACTTCCTGATTTCAAACCTAACTAGAAGCTATAGTAATCAAGACCATATGTTAGTCAGTTTTTCATCACTGTGACAAATATCTGAAAAAAATAACTTAAAGGAGGAAAGGTTTATTTGGGCTCGCAGTTTCAGAGGTTTCAGTCCATGGTCGCCGACTCCATGGCTGTGGGCCTAAGGCAAGGCAGACATCACTGTGGAAGGACATGTGGATGAAAGTTGCTCTCCTCTGGCAGCTAGGAGGCAGAGGGAGAAGAAAGGGCCAGGGCATGAGACGGTTCCAGAGGGCACACACCCCAGGAACCACACCCTCCCAGCAGATCTGCCACCTCCCAGGAGTCTAGTCAGCCATCAGTGGTTAACTCACTGATCACATCAGAGGCCTCATGATCCAGTCACTTCCCAAAAGCCTCCTCTCTGAACACTCCTGCCCTGGGGGCCAGCCTTCAACACAGAGCCTTTGAAGGACACTTCCTCTCCAAACCCTAACAGTGTAGCTACAAGGGACAGAGACACTGATGAATGGAACTGAAGACAGCCAGACACCTCACATACATGTCAAGTGATTTCGGGTTCTGGTTTTAAGACCTTTAATGAAGAAAGGACAGTCTCTTCAGTAAATAGCACTGGGACCAGTAGATACCCATGCAAAAGAATAAGGTGGACTTAGCTTGTGCCATATATATGAACTAACTCAAAGTGGACCACAGCCTTAAGCCGTAGAGCTAAAACTATAATACGCTAGAAGAAAACATGGAGGGAAATTACAACCTGATTGATAAATGGGCAATGGACATGAGTAGACAGTTCTTCAAAGAGGACACACCAATGGCCAATAAACACAGGATCAGATGTTCAGCATTACCAGTCACCAGGGAAATGCCACACAAGATACACTGCACCCCGACCAGTATAGCTATTATAAAAATGGTGAAAAATCACATGTTCATGAAGGTATTGAGAAATTAGAATCCTTGTGCAGTGTTGATGAGTGTGAGAGACATGGGCACTGTGTCACTTCCTCAAAAAGTTAAATATGGAATTCCATATGATCTAGCAATTCCACTCCTAGGCATATCTCCTTAAGAATTGGAACCCAAGATGCAGATATTCATACACCATGTCACTACCACCATATTCCCACCATCCAGAAGGCAGCAACGACTCAAATGTCCACTGATGGTGAGCAGTAAACAAGACCTAGCATACACACACAGCAGAGCAGCATTCTGTCCTAAGAAAGAGGGATGTTGTGACACACACTACAGCCTGGATGGACCTTGAGGACACTGTGTTAAGTGAAATAAGCCAGTCACGAGGAACAGAGGCTGCACGATCCTGCTGTGTGTGAAATGCGTCAGGGACCCAGGGTGGCATACTCAGAGATGGAAGCAGAAGGGTGGGGCCAGGGGCTGGGGAAAGAGGAGTGGGGAACTGGTGTAGAAGGATAGAGTTTCCCTTTGGGAAGTTGAAAACCATTGGAGATGCGTTGTGCAACGTGGTAAATGTGCTTACTGTCACCAAACTGCATACTTAAAAATGGCTAAATGATATATATATGTGTCATATTATGTATATTTTATCACAAAATAAACAAAAATTCTGTGAACTATTATAGGCCATGTCCCTCTGGGGAGGTCATGGTGCATGTTGAAGCCAACCACAGAGAATGCTACCTTAGCCCAGTGTCTCCCAAAGGCACTTATGCAGGGAGCACTTCTGGTCCCTTATTGCTGGTCCCGCCTGTGCTGGTCTGAGACTCAGGCTCAGCAGTCGCCCCGAGGGGTCTTACGGCAGCAGCGTGGGTGAGAGGCACTGCTGACTTCAGATTCGTGAGTATCTCAGGGCAACGAGGTGTCTGTGTGTAAAGATGGTTCTGGAGATTTGGGAGACAAAATAAGGAAGGGGAGCCTGGGGCTTGGAGAAGAGAGGGGAGGTACCCTTCTTGGCCTCAGGAAGTTTCTTCCAGTACTTTTTATTCCTGGCTGACCAAAAGTGGAGGGATCCTTACGCCGCGATTGTGGGCAGAAGAGAGCTCAGCACCGCAGGCTGCAGAGCAGAAGCAGCAAAACCCCAGGCGTGTAGGGAGTGCCACCAGTGGTCCCTGCAGAGGAAATACATCCTGCTGGTCTCAGCAAAGCCATGGCATGAGGTGGAGTCCAGATTCCCCGGGGTTCGGGTCTCCGAGCGGCCTCCTGACTGGTTTGAGCCTGGGGTCCGTCTGTTCTGGGAAGGGCATGAACTGGCGGCCTCAACCTTCTGCACCCGCTTCCAGCTCACTGCGTAGACGATGCTCACGGAGTCACAAGGCCGTGGAGTCTCCAGCCATGGTGGGTATTCCTGAAAGAGCAAGGCTAAAGGCAGGGTGCAGAGAGGGGGTGGTTTTGTAGCAGGGCTGTAGAGCCGTGCTGCCAAGAGGGAGCCCACAACAGGGACATCACACCTGAGGCCAGGTGCAGCAGCCCAGGTGGATGCAGGAGGGCGGGTCCCTTGGAGCAGAGGACTTGTCCCAGCCAGCACAGTTCCAGGGCAGCCTGCGGACCACGGTGGTGGCCTCTGTCAGCTCCCTGGTGTTGACCGTCCCCAGGTGTGTCTACGCGGGACCCTCCAACACCAGTGGCACACCCTGGTAGGATTGGGGAGCTGCCCTCCCGGGGCCAGCAGATGAACTGGCACCAGGGCACACACTGTGGCCCTTCTCTGTGGTGCCTCACTGCGCACACAGCTAGAAGAGAAGCCCCCCGCGCTCTCTCCTGGGCCCTCTGCCCTCCTGAGTGCAGGCCTCCACGGGCATCTCAGTGGGCACTGGCCACTGATTTCACACACAGCGCTCTCCAAGGAGGGGCCTTTTCAGTAGCAAAACCTAATGGAAACAAATTCAGTCCAAGGGTCAATTATGGGCTTATTTTCATATTTATGGACTGAATACTTTCCCCTAAAAGACGCTAATGATAGCCTAAGGGACAAGCTAATCAAAACACAAGCCACGGAGTGCAGAGAAAGGCAGGAAGCGTCTGCTTTGAAAGGCTCCCGCAGCCCTCCCCGCACAGGGAGCTCCGTCCTGTGTGGCTCCCACCTCCACCTCTCCCCAGCAAACACTTTCAAAACACCTTGACGAAGTCAGCGCCTTCACACAGGGAGGCTTATTACCCCGTTCTCCACCGGTAGAATAACAACATCGGACAACTAACCTCGGCACTGGGCGTGAGCGGCCCGTGGTGGAGAGGCCAGCAGCCAGTCCCTCGTGCATCTCAGCCCTCCACGTGATGTCTCGGAGACTCTGAGACAGTGTGGGTCACTGCACACCCTGGCTCAGGTGAGCTGCGTTGGCACCCTGCCCACCATCGCCCCCCCACCACAGGTGCTACAACGTGACCAGGTTGTTCACCAACTTTGTGATCGCTAACTGGCATCAGGTTTGACAGCTGTGCGTCCATCTAGCCAAGGTGCTGTCAGATCATGACCGCTGACCCGCAGCGCGCCCACCGTCGCCAGCGCGGCAGGCACGTCTGACTTCTGTGCTCTCAAGCCAAGCCGTCTGCTGGGAGAATTTCACAGTAATTTGGGCCAGACGGGAGCTGCCTCGCTGCCTTTCTGAGGCTCTCCCCTTGTCCTCGTCACGAAGTCAACAGGGTCCTTTCCCATGAGGAAGGCCATCCTCCTGCCACCGTCCGGCCACCCGAGGTGTGAGTCAAGAGCTTCTCTCTCTTCTGATTTCCAGCCTGCGTGCAGCCCGCACAGAGCTCTCTTTCCTCCTGGCCTGACCGTGACCCCTCACAGGAGGTGACGAAACCTTCAGATGCCACACTTGCAGCAACAGGTCATGATAACACAGCACAGAGCGTCAGCCAGACCTGTGAGGCTGCAGTCTGCAAACACCTGTGCCCCATCGGAGGAGCACGGCCCGCTGCCAGGACCCTCGGGCTCCCGAAGAACGAGTACCCAGCATGCACCAGGAGAGCTGTTCCAGGGCCCCGCGGGAGACCAAAAGAGGGGCCAGGCAAAGGGACCTGTGAGGTGCCACCGGCCAAGGGTCGGCTCCCCTGTGCGGGGACACGGGTGATGGAGCAGTGGGGGTGCCGTCTGAGGCCCCGGCTGGTGGCTGCCCTGGAGACATCAAGTGGAAGCCGTCCACGTGGAACGGTTCAGTCACCTCTCGGCCTGGCGCTAGGTGCTGGGCGGGCAGTGGAGGCCTGTGCCCTGGTCCTCAGCAGAGCTGGAAAGAGACCATGGCCCGTGCAGGGGAGGAACGGGCAGCGCCGCTGCTGGCGGGAGCGCAGTGTTGCAGAGGCGCAGGCCAAGGGGGTCAGGCCTCAGGAGGGGCAGAGTGAGGTGGCTTCTCAGGGAAAGCCACGTTGAAACTGAGGCACGGGAGCCAGCTGCCGAGGAGGGCGACGGCACAGAGAGGGCTAGAGGGTGGCAGACAGGGGGCAACCGGTAGGCCAGTGTCCTGGGACCAGGGCAGAGCACTGGCCTTCGTCTTACCTACTGGAGGAACTTGACCTACGGGTACCTGAGTTGTGGAAGGCAGAGTTCTACCCAGCTGTCACTGCCTGAAGCGATGGCCGCTTGGAGCAACGACGCCACGGGAATAAGTTCAGACTGGAAACAAACAGGCTCTTTATTCTGCCAGCTTCTCTCTCCGGCTCCAACAACAACTCCAACACCATCCACACTCCTCCAACCACCAAACCATGGCACCGACCAGATCCACCATCCCCCGGGCCAAGTCTCAGGAGACCATGCAAATGGCGTTGACCCGATCTGCAATGTCCAGGGCCAAGTCTCGCGAGACCATGGAGGGTGGTAATGCTTATGGCTCACAGCTAACCGCAATCTTAGCTATCTCCTTAATTAGGGCTCCTGCACCCAGCACCTGCCTCTGAGCACTCACCTGTGAAATCCCCGCCCTTGGAGGTGGGGTGGGACCTTGACTATGATGGGCTGTCTAGGATAATCCGGTAAACTCTTAAAAAGGACTGCGAGCAACAGAGATGTGCTCCCCTGACCTGGAAGCAGCTACCGTGCTAGCAGAGGGGCCGTAGGCAGGGCCTGTGGGCGGTCACTTGCTGCTGGGAGCCTGAGGCCTACAACACAAGCAACTGGATCCTGCCAGCAGCCAGAGCTCAGAAGAGGACCCTGAGCATCAGGCAAGATCTCAGCTGGGGCCCACACCCAGAGCCCAGCCTGGTGAGCCCCCGAGTAAAAGACCTTCCGAACCCGAGATGCGCACAGCCACGGAGCTGTGGTCGTTTGCTGTGCGCAGCAGGAAACAGAGAGATGAGCTCGGCAAGAGAAACGAGGAAGCCGTGGCAAGGAAGGCTCTTCCCTCCTCCGAGAGCAAGGGATGCTCACGCGAGGCTCAGAGCTGCCCTGTGCCCCTGGCGGTGGAGACGCCCGGTGAGGCAGCTCGCCGGAGCTCCGGCGGCTGGACAGAGTGGGGGCTGGAGTGGGCGCCCCTTCATGGACTCGTGATGCTGCAGCTGGCTCTTCAGTGAACTCAGTCTGTTCTCGTCCTAGTTAAAGAAGCATGACGCGGGGAACCTCTGCTCACCGTGGGCTTTGTGGACAGGCTGGAGAGACTGCAAGAAAGAATGTGGACGAGATCAGCGCAGACGCTAGGAGCTGCAACAACGAGGACCCAAGCAGCTGAAAACACCCAGCAGAGCAGGCGAAGGCGGAGTGGACCCCACGTGCCCCGCCCGAGGGGGCCTGGCTTCGCATCTCTGGAGCGTCCTCTGCACGCTGCCCAAGTGCCAGCGCTGAGACGTCAGAGCAGTCCCAGAATGCAACCCGTTGTGTCCTCGATCACCCAGATCCCAGGCCCCACTGAAGTCCCCTGGTGCACCATGGCGGAAAACTGATCATTCTTCCCTGCGGGTGATGGCACAGCCACCTACAAAACTCAAGGGGACCATGGACTTTGTCCTCCCACCCATTCCAAACCAAGGAGAAGAGTTTGGATTGGGGCCATTACTACATCCAGTAATCGTGAGCCTTGTGTGGAATGGAGGAAAGACAGTCCTGCTCCCCGTTCTCTGGGGGAGACCGACCTTCAGAAGGCTTCAGATCCCGCCCCTAGGAGCCCAGCAGGAACCCCAGGGGCTCCTGGTGAAGAGGGGGGACTCTGCCTGCTCTGTGAGGGCCACAGCAGTCCTCCTGGCCATCGCACACTGGCACGGTGTTCACGCCGGGCCGCGGAGGGCCACGGCTAGAACCCTGGAGCACTGAATGCTGCTCGTTGGCCCAGCGGCCCCTCCGCACACCTCCCCAGGAAACCTGTGCTGGGCGGCAGGTGAAGGACAGGGAGGTGCCGGGCTCCAGCCACTCGTTCACTGGTTTCTACCTCAAGCAGGCAACCCAAATCTTGTCACTTGTTTTCTTCCCTGACACCCTCTCTCTCCAGCATAGATTGTACCAATGCCCACATCAGATGCTGTGGTGCTCGAATTTCAGCTGAGCTGAAATTCAGAGCAATAGAAGACACCCCAACATAACTACGCCCTATGAGGCGCAAATGTTTTATCCTTCCCGCTCAAGCATGTGGTTGATCCCAGGTATCCACCAGTGCATTTGCCTGTTGACCAATTCTAAAAAGACATTTGAAAAAGTCTCTCATATTTTTGTGGACAAGAAATGAGAGAGAAGAGCTGTTTAATAATGTGTTTGTAATTAAATGAGAAAGTCTATTAACAGTAATAATCTTATCTATAGTTTATTAGGCCCCTTCCGCATACAGGCTGCTGAAGCGCATCCCACACAGTGTTAGAGTTTTGCTTCGTTTTGTTTTTTGCAGGTTTTCGGGGGGGATTGCACCCCACAGCACTACACCACTGAGCCACCTCCCCAGCCCTTCTGAAACACTTTTGAGGCAGGTCTACTAAACTGCCCAGGCTGGCTTCAGCTTGTGACCCTCCTGCCTCAGGCTCCCGAGGTTCTGGAGTCACAGGCATGGCCGCCATGCCCAGCGCGTTGCTAGGATTCTGAAGCCTACAGAAGCAGCGGCCTCTGGATCCCAGGCTCCCGGCACAGAGCTTGGCGCCATGTGCGGAGCAGTGATGGGCGGTGTCCACCAGGAGTGGCTCTCCAGTGCCTGGGGCAAGCGCAGCACATCCTTTCCCACCGTGCAGGTGCATCTCCGGTGAGGACATCGTAGTGTCCTGCTGATCACAGTTACGTGTGATGCCAAGCTGGGACCAGTCTCCAGCATCTCCAGTGAAGCAGCAAACCGAATCCCAGCGTAAGGCTGAGGTCTCAGGTCCAAACCCTCAAGGGCACAGCACCCCAGCACAGGACTCGTGGCCTGCGTCAGCAGCGTGGCTGGCTGCCCCGCTGGTCTGAAGGCAGAGCGTGTCTTGCCGTCTCTTTCTGTCCTGTCAGGATCATCTGGAAGTCGAGCCTGGCCCTGAGGGGGGTCCCGGAATGCGGCCCTTCTTCCAAACCCACGTTGACCAGGAAGGAACGTGGCGAGCGGCCCGCCGGTGCCGACAGGAAGGGCTGCTCGGAGCGGAGCGTGAGGAGCAGTCAGGGTTTCTCCTTCGCAGTGTCGCCATCAAACATCCAGCCTGAAACTGCATTTGTGTGATAAGACTCGCGAGAAGGTGGAATGGCACAGTGTGAAATGATCTGATAGCACGAAAAATTGTTGTTAGGAGGTGTTGGCACTTGAAAAACAACACGTCTCCTTCCCATTGGCTTCGCCTGAGCTTCTCCTGGAATATTCTGCTTGGTCCTGTCTGGAACCAGAGATGACAGAAGTGCAGCACGCCCCCGACCGGTGCCCTCCTCGGGCTCAGGCCGGGCGGCTCACGGCCACACGGGCGCTGGTGTGCCGACTGCTTTTTCTTTTTGTTTTTTAAGTTTCATTTTATTTTTGATTGACAAATAATAATTGTATCCATTTATGGGTACTTGGTGTCCCCTTACATCTGTGCCTTTAGGCTGGCTGGCCAGTCAGGCTGGTTAGCACTCATCACCTACCTTATTTATACAATGGGACACTAGGTACCTTTACAAAGCAGGAAGTCCTGTCACTGGTGACAACGTGGACTATCCCAGAGCACATCATGCTAAGTGAAATAAGCCAGGCACAGAGAGCTATGCACCTCATCATCTCATTGAACATGAAGTCTAAACTTAGAGTCGAGCTGCAGGAAGAAGGAAGTAGAACAGTGGCTTCCAGAGGCAGGCAGGGGCGGGCAGAGGTGGGCAGAGGCTGGTGGACAGGGGTGGAGCCCGTGCTCAAGTCCTGGTGATCAAGAATTTTAGTGCAGCTTACCAGAGACAAATGGCCACACGCGCAGCCCAAGTCCAGTGGCTCTGATGGCCAGCCGCTCCCTGGCTCTGGCTTCTCTTCTGGAAACCTCTGTGGGGAGGGTTGTTGTTGTGGGTCCGAGAGGGCTGAGTGCAGTCAGGGTCCCCTCCACGGCCTGGCTGTGGCCGGTGCTCGTGCGCTCCCCGCCGGCACCGCAGCTTTCCGTCAGCACCGGTGGGCCTCCTCGCACAGCCCACCACCCTTCTCCTGACCCCACCTCCACTGCTCAGCCCTGGGCCCTCCACTGAGTCGACTGAGACGCTGATGCTAAGCGACACTTCTGTCTGCTCCGTGACAATGGCTTCTAGAGAGTACTACCTCCTTGTATAGAAATAAGTTTCCGTTCTCCCTAAGTTGGAGTCTTCAGTGTGTTCGTAGGAGAAGTGAAGGAGTGTGCGTGTGTGCGTGTGTGTGCGCGTGTGTATGCTCGTGCTCAAAGGAGAGGGGGGCGGGAGAGAACTACAGAGTACCAGGAATTATCTATGCATAAAGAAATTAAAAGAGAATATTTTCCAGAGCAATTGAAGCCCATCTCCTGAACAATGACGACAGCTCCTCATTTTCGACAACAATAGAGGGCACGTAGGAGTCAGCTCATTAGAATATCTGCGGCTCTTTTCTGTTCTCTCTGCATTAAGCCCCCATAATGTCAGTTGTCACTTATTAATGACAATTAACTAGTAATCAGCAGTGAGACTCTTCGAGGTGGTCTTTGCCTGACAGGTGAAGAAAGAGAACATTGCGTAGTGCCACACAGTGACACGGAGCCTTCAAAGGGAGCCCGGCATTTCCATAAATTATTTCAGAAAGAAATTTTCTTTTATACATTCTCTCTAAAGCTTAAGGATCTTTAACCCTAGAAAGGCCACACTCCAGTTTCCTTCTTGTGATGCTTTCCTTACAAGTGAGACCTCCAAACCATCTACAGCTGCTGTAAGGGGTTCGCCCACCCACCACTCACCTTGAGTCTTACTCTTTTCCTGCTTCAAGCTGCTTAGTTTATGTCCATTTATGATGCATAATCTTAATTATGTCCATCCATGATACATAATCTTGGTCATGCCCACCCATGATGCAAAACCTTGGTCTTGTCCACCCACCATGCATAACCTTGGTCTTCTCCACCCACCATGCGTAACCTTGGTCTTGTTCATCACCATGTATAACATAGGTCTTGTCCACTCATCACACATAACCTTGGTCATGCCCACCCATGATGCAAAACCTAAGTCTTGTCCATCCACAATGCATGACCTTGGGCTTGTCCACCCCCCATGTATAACCTTGGTGTTGTCTACCCATCATGCATAACTAGGTCTTGTCCACCATGATACATAACCTTGGTCTTGTCCACTTGCCATGTATAACCTTGGTGTTGTCTACCCATCATGCATAACTTGGTCTTGTCCACTCATGACACATAACCTAGGTCTTGTCCATCTGCCATGCATACCCTTGGTCTTTTTCGCCCATCGTGCATAACTGATGATTAAGGCTACCCACGATGCATGTGGCTGTACTTGTTGTATTTCACCAGCTACTCCTTTGGACCAGTGGCTTAATTCTATCTTTGCAGTCTTTCTGCCTCTGTCTTTCTGTGTCTCTGTTTTTCTCTCTCCTTCATGTGTATCTATTTGTTCTTCCTCTCCTTACTAATACCCTGGCAGAATGGCTGTTACTTTTTTAGAATTGCAATGGAAACTGTAAACCCTATCACACATCAGAATTTTCAAGCTTTACTTATCTGTACGGGGCCTGCCCTGAGTCTCAGCTTTCCTATTGCTCTTCTCACTAAGACAAAAAATAAAAAAAAGCATCCCCCTACCCTGCATCTAGATTTGACTATATGGACGGAGATGATAGATTGGCATTTATGTGGTGACACACACCTTCCCTCCTCTGGGTTCCTCCAGGATGCTGAAATCTCGGCTAATCTGAAGGACTTGAGGAAGTGGGGCTTTCTGAGAAGGCTACCAAATATTGCTGCTAGATAAAAGTGCTCATTTTGTCTTTTGGGGGCTTTAGAAAAGCCCAATTTTCCCTGAGGAAGAGACATGAGGATACCACACGGTGAAGAAAGCAAGTGCAGCCAGGGTGCTACCTGTCAGAACCACACTGAGCAGGGCACTGCCAAGTTCACTCAGTTAAAAAAAAAAAGGTTGGTGCATCTATTCATGTTAGAACAATGCTATTAGTTTGTTCACCCAGCATGGAAACTGTTGGCACAGGACTTGACCCTGAACCAACACTGAACCATCAGTTTCCGTCCTGAGCCAGGATTCCACTCTGCAAAAGGTGCTGCTGGAAGCAGGTAGCAAGAAACTCCAAAATCCTACGCCTTCACAAAAGGAGAGGATGCTTTTATTGAAACAATTTTTAAGAAAAGCGAGAGGTCAACTGGAAACAGTAACTTTGTGACCCTTTGCTTCATAAACCCATTGTTTCCTCTGAGAAGCTCAGAGTGAGGGGAACTTGCTGCCTCTGCACCCGCAGTCATTGTTTTGTGGGAAGGGTTTTGTTCAGAGGATATTGCAAATGCTTCCATGACAACAAATAAGATGCTACGTTTTGCCAGGCTCTAACTATCTCACTGGAACTCGAGACGAAAACTCACTTCCATTTATGAAAACAATCCCTCTGCAAAGAACTGTCAGTGTAAATGCCTTCCTAGTTAAAAAAATATATATTTTTCATAGTAATGTGAAGTTTGAACAAAGTCCTTTCCATCCAGTTTCTGCTTAAAGATGATTTCACATTTTAATGCCATTGGTTTTCACTAACTGTTAAAGGAATGGTGGAAAATGGAAGATGTCCCAACCAATATGTCCAGAGTCCAACGTATGGGATGTGGTCATTTGTCATGCCATCCAATGCCATGGAAGCACATGGTTCCACTAAAGGAGAGAATTATTTGAATGTCACCTAAAGATTCTGCATATCAAAGTTAATGACTTTTTAAATTTCATGGCTCTAAAAGAATAAGGACAGGGAAATCCAAGAGGAGAATCAATTACTCTTAAAGTAGAAATTTGATCTTACTAAGTTATAAATAATGGTATACAGATTAAATGCAAATTTAGGGCACTACTGTCTCTTAAAGTTAACAAATCAGGGCATAGCTAAATATTTTCTTTCCATAATGTTAATGATGTTAGCAAAGGTTGAAATTAGCAAATTCAATGATTAATTGATCAATAATTAACGGATTTAAAATTGGGCATGATAGCATAAGATATTTATCAGAAAGTTATGACTTAGAAATATGACTCAATCATATTTCAATTTCATTTTACATCATCTTAAACTGTACAGGTCATAAAGAATGTTAAAATTCCCACCTTCTTAGTTTTCCTGTGATACAGCACACACTATACACTCCATTTTTTTATTGTTCTACAAAGAGAAAGGGAAATTCTTAGTTCCAGTCAAGTGGGGAAAACTGGGGGAAAAATACTCTGAAAAATGCATAAAAATGTATTAGAAGGAAAAAGTCAACTGAAGGGAAGAAAATATTTTAATCTTGTGAACAGCCTGTAGAAAATTGCAGCTATATGAGGGTCCTGCAGAAGCTGGTTAGCAGAACGAGGCCATAGAGACTGATGGTCCCCATCTAACTGTCCCCAGTGCCTCTCCATTAAATGCACCTGTCAGTCAAGCAAGTTTCAAAGAAAAATATCCTTGTGATTTCAGTTTTGTTCATAATGTTCAGTCTTAAAGACCTCTTTTACATTAGTCTGTAAGCCATGTATTTTCTCTACTTTTTATTTTCTATTTAAATATGATATATGCCATATCTCAAATATTTTAACAAAATGTGATCAAATACATGCCCACTGCTACTACTGTCTGTCTGAAGTAAAATGCCTGTAATGCCTCATTCTTGACCAGTCAGGTCAAACTGCAAATGACTGACCAGTTATGGTCAGCTTCTAAATGGCTGTTCGTGAGAACTCTTCTTGCTCTGTATGGAGGCGAACCACTCCAGCACCCACGAGGGCCTCCTGCTCATGATGCAGGTACCACCTTCCTTGCTGTCCTCAACACCGGCCTATCGGAAACCTGGGTCCCAGACATTGGTTCTCAGTCAGAGCCCCGTGACCTTGAGCTCTGGAGCACCTCCCTGCAGGAGCTATTCTGGTGGAGATTTCTGCAGTGGCCATCTCTCCCGTCTTCCAGCCAAGAGTGCTTTATTTCATGGACTGCATCCTCATGTTGCCAAGTACTCCACTTTTTTGAGATTATTTTTGTTTACTACTCAATACTAATTGTAAATCACTAACACAAAACATGGAATTTGGAACTTTTCTTCCTATTAGCAAGTTAAGCAATTTGGAGACAGTACCAAAGTACATTGTTGACCTGAAGTCAGTGGGGGCATTTTAAAGAGACACAATACTGCGGACTAAAATGGGAGAAAAGAATTGATAGCTAGTCATCACATGCTAATCCTTGGGGGCACAGGGTGCCACAGGGTCCCAGGGAAGTCCTTTCCTTCTGTGTTGCTGGGTTGCATAGGAAGCTTGCATGCTGGCACCTGAGATTAAATGGAATCCAAATTCAGGTGCGAAAACTTCAAAAATCATGCACGTTCTTAAGCAATATTTTCTTTAAATCACATAAGTGAACAATAAACTTTTAATTTATCATAATTTAATAATCTATATTATATTGGCTTAAAATATAGTTAAAGAAAATGGGGCTGCGGTTGTGGCTCAGTGGTAGAGTGCTCACCTAGCATGTGCATGGCCCTGGGTTCGATCCTCAGCACCACGTAAAAATAAATAAATAAAATAAAGGTATTGTGTCCAACTACAACTAAAAAAAATTTTTTTTTAAATCACAAGAAAGAACCAATGGCAAACCTGATAATTTGTTTAAAGAAAATGGCCTTTTTTTTTTTTTTTTTTAAATCACACCTTTATGTTCACAATGCAAAGTTGTGTAGATTGGTGGTTCTCAGGAAGATGGCGTGTGACCCAGCACCAGCTCTCCTGTGGGCAACGTGGGCACAGTTTACACTGTGGTTTAGAAATTTCAACTCTAAGTATTTGTTTTAAGGAAATAATCGATAATATCCACAACAATATTAAGAGGAATGTTCTTTGTACTCATATTTGTAAGAGTGAAATTCTGAAAAGGATATGTGTTGCTTTAGAAAAGTTAGTTTGCAAGAAATTGATTAAATAAAGTACATCCCAATAACATTAAACACTTAATGGTTGGGAAAACTACATTATCTGCTGCCAGGTGAGAGAAAGAAGGCACAAACTATGTTCAGCACAATTCCTATTTGTAGGAAAATGGGAAAAGGCCAGCACTAAAGTGACCTTTCACTAGATGAAAACAGTCATTTCTATTTCTTTCTTTATGCCTTTGTTTTCCATTTTCTGCAATGACTATGCATCACCGTTATCCCGAGAAAATCACATAAAAAGCACGAGTTCTCTCCAACAGAGAGTCTATTCTTTGGTATCTAAAAAGTTTACAAGTCATTACTTCACTTCCATAGCATCACCATCTTCAGAGAAACTGTAATAAAGTAGGTAACAAGAAAATTATACCTTGGGAAAGAGTATAAACCTTTACTGGTACGTACAGGTTTCTGAAAGTTCCTAAGTAGTTTCGATTTGCTTCAGACTACGGTTAACAGCTATTTAAAAATTATCAACTACAGAAATGGGGAGACATAAATCTTCAAGCTTCTGTTTGTGTATGCGGTCTTAAAGTTTGTTTCTCTCCCATGATACTGTCTATCATCATTTCATGGGTTCGAATATCAATGAAGCAACATTAACATCTCTCTGGGCCCACATCCTGAGGAACATCTCCAATTTTCTAAGATCCTACATTGAAGGAAAAATATTTGAATAGTTACTAAATCCAAGGCTCAAGCTGCAACATAATGTGAAATGTGGTTACATTTGCCTATGCACAGTGACAGGCCAACCCAACAGAAATGCTGGCCCAGAGGTCACCTAGCCTCCTCTCTGGCCTCCTGCCCTTGGCACACCTCCCATACCCACAACTGGGACAGGTGGCTGGCTACCCCCAGCCCTTCAGGGCCACTTTGTTCCCATACCCCAGAAGAGGCAGGTCTATTGCCCACCCGGGGATAAAGGAGGATTCAAGGGACAGAGGACCTCATGCCACGTGAGGGGCCTGCTTGCTGGGACACAAAACAGGACAACAGATTTCCTTAAGCAGATGGAGAAGGCAGAAATGAGTGACTTTTCAAGCAGTGGGCATTGGCTTTGCCCTGTGGATTATTCCATCTCTGCCTGTACAGATCGGGCTTCTGTATCAACAGGCATACCTGTGCACAAATAAAGTTGGTAACACTCACACAGCAAACACACTTTTTATTCAGATCCAGAAAAACAAGGTGTTCCCACTTGCAACATGCTGCAGGCCACAGTTGGTGGCTGCTGAAGGGATGTGGCAGCCTGCATGCCCAGGTTGTGCACCAGCCCAGGCTGAGCTCTGGGCTCCAACTCCCAGGGGTAGGCTGTAGCTCCCTGGAGCCCGTCATTGGGTGATAAATAACATGGGTGCTGTGGCAAAAGCTTTGGGGGCTCAAAGCCCAAGTTCCGTCCATCAAGAACCACGTGATCCTGAGCAAGCACCTCTCCTTGCTGAGCTTGGGCTGTGCTGCAGACTGGAGGTGAAAGCGTGGGTCCCAGAGTGACGAGGTGTGAGGGGGACGAGTGCCTTGTTCGTACCACACTTGGCACAGGCCCTGGCACGCGGCAGGACCGGGCCACGGTGACTGGGATCACCACTTTCAGTAGAAACTGACTCTCCTGCCCGTTGACTGGGAACTCGGACTGAGCACAGTATGCAGCGTGTTATGAAGCACAGGGAACGCAATCCAGGAGGGAACCCCAAGTTCTCTGCAGTGATCAGAGCTCAGGTTGCAGCAGCTCTGACATCCCTGCGGCTTATCAGGACTGTCCCCACAGCCCCTCCTGGGCAGCCTCACTGCCCTGAAACCTCACCTGCTGCCTCACCCTCTTACTAGGAGGGTGAGACACCTGTGGGCCTGTGGCAAAATGAATATAACTTCCGAGGATGAATATGCAAAGACCCCATGCTACCGCCACAGGCCTGATTGGTATTCCTTGCTGTCACCCCTGAGCCCAAAGTACATAATCACCCAGTAATTGAACTGAAATGTCTAAATGGCTGAAGCTCCTAAAGGACACAGCTATTTACCAATGGAAAAAAAAAAATCAGAAAAATTCAGCAAACCTCCCTGGCGCTCTGCTGCATTAGCACAGAAGCCCGTGCAAACATGACTCACCCAGACCCGGGCCTCCCCTCCATCATCAAGGAAGCAGAGTGATCCTCACCGTCGTGGGCGATGCGGGAAATAATTAAAATATCACAACTGCTTAGCTGCGTCTGAACAGAGCTGTGTAAGTTCTAACCTTTCTCAGGATATAAATCTGACGAAAAATTTTAAAAACGTAAAAAGTGAAATCTCCTGCTTAAGTGCTTCTAGGGAGGTTTCAAAAAAGAAGAAGAAGAGGGCAGAGGGTGTCGGTGTCCACGCTTCCCTCAAAATGGACTGAGGCAGGGAATCCTGGGCTCATGGCCACGGCACGGCACGGACAGGCAAGGGTCCTGGCCGTCTCGGCGCAGCCCGCGGTGCCCAGAGCAGTCTACAGAAATGAGACGTGTTTCAAACACTGAAATAAAGGGCAGCTGGGTCTTTTTTGTTGTTGTTTTAATCGTACATTTTTAAAAGCTCAGAAATCAGGTTTTCCTCTTTGCAGAAATAGAGAACTAATTCCAAGATGCCCGGGGTCTGTGAAGCTGGAGCAAGACCTACCCATCTACTCCATCATTAAGTCCCCAGATGTACACAAAGGTTAATTACAAATATTTCTGAACAGTGCAAAAGGATTCTCTGAAGGAAGCATCACAGGCTGTCTAGGTACAAAACAGCCACAGTGCGACGGCTAACCTCGGTAATCCCTGGCACCCAGAGGAGGTAAAAATTTTAATTATCACTTTTAAAAATGCAATACTTATCATCTGAATGAAGCATGTCGACACACAAATCATGAAATGATGATTCTGAATAGAATTTGTGTTGGTTGATTGCATAAGCAATACCTCTTGTTGCTGAAATAGCATCTCAAAGGCAAAATAATGACGACATGACAATCCACGTAAATCAAGAACTGCGTGTGGGTTTATTTTACATTTGAGAAAACAGTGGATTTAATTGTGTGAACCAAAATGTACTGTACAATATTAATGACAGAACATCAGAATGTATAATTAATAGTGCAGTGCTCGCTTGGTTTTTATTTATTTATTTTTGTCTGATAGTTCCTCTGAGTACATGCATCGGGGAAGACGCAGGTGCCAGGAAGATTTCTCTGTTTAAATCAAGCTGCAGGAACTAAATTTTATTCAAAAATTGTGGTTTTACATTATATACACAGAAATTTAATATAAAATGACAATATAAAAAGTTAAAAGAGAAAGCATACAGCCAGAAGGTACAAAGAAAGTTGAATAGATTAAAATGATACGATATGTAACATACAGGAGTTTTTAAGCTGATGCTGGCAATTTACAAGGAAAAGGACTTCAACATTTGCCCCACCTTTTTTTTTTTTCATTTACCAATGCAGCACGCTATAGAAAGGTCAGCTTGTACCAAAGCTTACATTTGTAAATAACTATAAACCGCAGTATTTTACAGGAAAAAAGAAATAGCATTTTTACACATTTTTAAATAATAGCTTGCATACTTTTTTTTTCTTTCTTTCTTTTTTTTTTTTTTTTTTTTTTTTTTTTTTGGCCAAAGTGTCACTTTCAGCATCCAGAGGGTTTGGGCATAGTGGCAACTGGGGTTGCTGTTGCTGCTTGTGGTTTTTGTTTTAAACACGTAGAGTCGTGGCCTCCTCGCCCGTGAGTCCTCGACAGCTTTCTGCCTTGCAATGGCTGCATGCATGTTTCCCTCGCAAACCAGTCCTGCATATAAAAGCTCATTTTTTAATTATTAAATAAGTTTTGTGTCTGACACAGCTTTTGATCTGAATGAAATGCCTTTAAGCCTTTTTTTCTTTCTTTCCTTTTTTTTTTTTTTTTTTTTTGAGTGAAAGGCACAGAGATGCAATTACATCCTCAAAGGGTTAAATTTGACACCACTAGGTTCTATGACCTTTATTGTCATGGCAACTTTGTAATTTTAGGATGTCTTTTTATCATTGCTATTTGTGTCTTTCTTTACTGCTAAATAATGTCTCTGAGTAGTGTGCCCCACTATTTCCTACAAAAGATAGCTTAACATCAAGAACAGATGTTGAAAATAAAGGTCAGACTTTGACTCACAGAAAAAGAAAAATAACATGCACAGATCAGACAAAGAGCATATAAATATAACTACAAAATATGTGTAAGAAAAACCAAGGTCCAGAGAGGCAGTCCAGCAACAAAGGAAAGACTGATTTCAGCGGCTCAGGCCAGGCCTAGTGCAGTACGAAGTTTAGTGCAATGTTCTGCGGTCACTTGAAAACCTGGACGCTACTGTTTCTCCAGCTCGGTCACGTAGATCAGGTGGTCCTCTGGGGACTTGCCGTGTGTCTTACTAAGGTGCAGTTTGACTGCGTGCTTGCTCGCAAAGGTCCGGTTGCAGAGCTTGCACTGGAATGTGGAGCCCAGGTCTTCCTCGGCAGCCCCCAGCGGGCCCAAAGTCTTGTTTGCGAGGACTTTGGAGACGTTCTGCTGCTCTTGAATCTGACTGAGCGGCAGCTTGGAGAGGTCCTTCAGGCTGAAGCCCAAGTGCGTCTCCAGATGGCTGATGTAGGTGGAAGCAGTTCTGAATTGAGAGGCACAATCGTTGCAAAAGAAAACAGGATGCCCTGTGTCAAGGTTCTTGAGGAACTTGGTTCCCCCTGTCCTCCTCAGCTGGTACTTGACATTGGCCAGCCAGTGGCTGATGGTAGTCATGGAGAGACCAGTGAACTTGGAGATGTGCACCCGCTCCTGAGGGCCCAGGTCGGACATGATGTACTTGCCCTCCGCCGTCTCCCGCAGGCTAGATGCAAACTGAGCCTGCAGGATGAGCAGGTGCTGGGGGTTCCAGTTGGACTGGCGCCCCTTCCTCTTGTGAACAGGCGACAGCTCGTCCAGCGCCTCCTCGAAGCTGCTGCCATCTGCGTCAGACTTCTCGGACACCGTGGAGGGCGTGGAGGACTTGGGGGTCAGACGACCCGTGAGGTTCTTCACCATGTCCGAGATATCCATGAGGGCGCTCTCCCGCAGAGGCGAGGACTCCGAGTCGGCCACACCGGAGACCAGGGGCTTGTTCTTGGACTTGGTCAGGTCGATGGGCTGGTCGCTGTTCTCGTAGTAGTAGCGGTCGATGGCGCTGGTCTGCTTCGCGGGGGTGGTGGGGTAGACGGGCTTGTCCAGCATGCTGTGGCTGATCTTGTACAACATGGCCAGCGGGTCCAGGGAGGGGCTCACAGGCTTGGACACCTTGCCCAGGTGGGTATTCATGATGGACTGCAAGGCGCTCAGAGGGTTGATGAAGGACGGTTCCGGCGAGTGGTCCGTGATGACCCCCAGGTTGTTACAGCCGTTGGTGACCTTGGCTTTGAGGGGTTCCGTGCCGTTTGGGGTGTGCGCCTCCACCTGGCCCTCCTTTTTGGCCTTCCCAGCGTCGGCGTCCGGGCCCTTCTTCAGCGGCTTGCCACCGCTGTCCTCCGCCTTGGGAAAGTCTTTATTCTCCTTCGCCAGGGGGGACGCGGCCTTGGAGGGGGAGCCCTTCTCCTTCTCGGTGGGCCTCTCCTCCCTCTTGACGCTGACCTTGCCCGTGACCTTCTCCACCAGCTCCTCCATGGCGGACACGTTGCTCCTGTGCGGCGGGGGCGTGAGGCTGCCCGGGGAGTGCAGGAGCGCGCCGTGCTCGGCCGCGGCCAGCTTCGCGGGGCCCGCGTAGGACGGCTGCGCCTGCGTGCTGTGCACGGCCGCGGGCAGCGGCTTCACGGTGCCCGGCAGCTGGTAGGCGGCGTGGATGCTGGGGTAGCCGCCCCACGAGGGCGCGCCGTTCTGCGCTTTGCTGATGGCGGTGGACACGGTGTTCTCGAGGGACTTGAGAATGTCCACGCCCCCCTTGGGGCTGTCGTCCAGGTCCTCCTCGCGCAGGTACTGGTAGAGGGCAGTGGGCTCGAACTTCTCCGTGGCGTCCTCGCTCTCCTCCTTGATCTTCTTGTCCACGTCGCCGGCCGGCGCCTTCTCCTTCTCCTTCTCCGGCTCCTTCTTCTCTTCCGAGGCGGCGGAGCCCGCAGGGGAGTCGGGCTGCTTCTTGATGCCGGAGGCCGGCAGGCGGGTGTGGGTGGTCGGCGGCAGGGGGATGGACTGGATCTTCTCTTCCACCACGGGGTCCAGGACCAGCTGCTTGCCCTTCTTGGAGGCCGAGGTGGTCACCTTCAGGAAGTGTCCGGTGACCATCATGTGGGCGGTGAGCTGCTGCAGGGTGTCGTGCGAGCTGCCGCACTCCATGCACTTGAGGATCTGCGCTTTGCGGGCCTCGAACTGCCACGTGTAACTAGCACCGTTCTGGTAGCCGTAGCGGTTATTCGGGGTGACGTAGGGGTTCGCAGTTTTCTGGTCCTTGGAGGACTCGCTCAGGGCGACCTCTGCGGCCACGCCTGTGGGCTCCGGGGAACAAGGGGACGCCAGGTCCTGCAGCGCTCGCTTTTTGGTAGAAGGGACCAGTTTGGGGATGGCTGGCACTGGCTCCTTCAGAGGCACTTTCTGGTAATGCTTTGTTTTGATCATGTGGACGCTGAGGTCCTGGAGGGACTCGAACGAGTGTCCACAGTACATGCACTTCAGCACCTTCTGCGCGTCCTCCTTCCCCTCCATCTCCATCAGGGAGCGCTTCCTGGGCTTGGACCACCGCTTGGTCTTCTCAGAGTCCTTGTCCCTGTTGTCGTCTCGGTAGTGGCCCGTCTCGTTCATGTGCACCGTCAGCTCCACCAGCGTGTCGTAGGCCGCGCTGCAGTCTTTGCACCGGAACTTGCTGGCCCCGGTGAACACGGAGCCGTACAGCTTGTTGTTCTGGCGGTAGAGCTGCACCGTGCTGAACAGGCTGGGCTCGGGCAGCAGCCCGTAGGACGAGCTCTGCTGCAGGGTCTTGGCCAGGGCCGCCTGGTGCCAGTCGTAGCCCGAGCTGCTGCTGCTACTGGTGGCGCTGCTGTGGCTGGTGCTGGTGCTGCAGCTGGTGCTGGCCGTGGTGCTGGCCGTGGTGCTGGCCGTGCTGGCAGGGGGCGTGGGGGTGGGGGTGGAGCGCTCCTTCTGGCCCGCATCGTGGTTGCTGGTGGTGGAACTGGACTTCTTTAAATCCAAAGCCAAGCTGGACCAGCAGGACTCGGAGAACAAGTTTGCATACACGGCTTTGATCTGTGCCAAGCTGTCCTGCGGGTAGGAGATGCTGTCCGGACACTGTGGATCCTCCTTCTCTTCTTTGGAGGAAGAACTTTTGAAATGGGCTAGCTGGTCACTGTTCTCACTGAAGGGTGACCCGTAGCCAGCGTCCTGGTTGGTTGCAGTGCTGACGGGGGAGTTCTGGTAGCTCTGGGCCTCTTTGATTTCTGTCTCTTCATCACACACAAATTCGCCCTCCTGGATGTCCAAAGACAGCCCACCATCCTCCACGGGCTCCCCATCTATTTCTGCTGCCTTCAGCTCTTCCTCGGGAACATAAGCTAGGAGAGAAAAATGAGGTGCAGTTAGAAAGCGTACATCATCCTCAAGGACGTGGCCTCCCCAGCACTTAGGTGATCTTTAAAAAGATGGTTTTCAGCCAGGCTCCCAAGCTGCAAGGCCTCCCTGACTCTGTATCTCCCTATTTAGCCACTGTTTGGCAGGGATTAGGTTTCAAGAAGACAGTTCCCGACCCTAGTGAACACTGGCTCGCAGAGCAGCCGAAACTTCGGGGCCAGCACTGCCACTGTGGCAGAGGGAGCCAGGTGGGAGGGCAGGAGCTGGCTACATCCCCCAGGGATTCCTCCTGCAGCCCTTTCCCTCACGACCTGTGAGTCCCCTTGTGACGTCTCTGAGGTAAGGACTTGGAAGCACTCATAAGGCAGGACCTGCCTGTCAACATTTTGGGCAAGATTTCACAGGCAATAATATATGGTTTCCATCAATAAAAATACTTCTGTAACAAATACTGCCTGCACCAAAAATACTTTGGTCTCCACTAAAAGGAACACAACACAACACCACCACTGTCCTGCATGGACAAAGCACAGCACCAACTATGTGGGGGTGCCAGACCAGTGACCAGGGCCACTGCCATACACCAGTGTCCAAGACAGCATCACACACGATAGCCCCAAAGAGGAAATGGGCCAAATGTCAATCAACCAATGAATGGATGAGCAAAAGGTGCATGGAATATCATCCAGCCTTAAAATGAAAAGAAAACACCTGCTACACCAGGGGTGGACCTCAAAGACACTGTGTCGACTGAGGCGAGCAGTCAGTCACAAAGGGCAGGCACTGTCTGTTCCACCTTACGTGAGGCCCTGATGGTAGTCAGAAGCTAGACACGGACAATGCTGTGGTGGACAGGGACGGGGAGCAGGGAATGGAGAGCTGTTGTTTGAGGGCCTTCAGTTTTGCAAGACGGGTGAGCTCTGACATGGGCGCTGTGGCGGCGCACAGTGGTGTGAGTGTTCTCAGTGCCACCGAACGGTAACACTTAAAAATGATAAAAATTGTAACCTTTTTGCTATGAATCTTATCATGATAACATTTTTTATTATAGAAGGCAACAGTTAATGTTCCATCCGCCTGCCCAGGCCTACAGCTGCACAGCACAGTGGCTTCCTGGGTTCAGGGCCATGTTTCCCAGGCCACCTGTCTTCTGGTGCTAACAGCTGCAAGAACAGGAAAACATGTGGTATTAAACATAACCTTGGTTTTTACTGCACTTGTCAATTTAGACACCTAATATGTCACATATCTTCCTAATTTCCAAGGGGGAGTCACTACATGCACTACCTCCTAAACTTATTTGACCTGTGTACTTCTTTAAAAAAAAAAAAAAAAAAAAAAAAAAAAAACAACCTGGGGAATTTGGGGTTAAGATATTTCCCCAAAAGCCCCTATTAAAATGCACAGATATGCCCTGAGATGGGTGTCTCATTAAATATAATCATTCATTATCACGTTATCAGAGCCAGATCCTAAGGGAATGTGGCAAAGAGCACAGGCATTTAAAGGGAGGGTGATGTGCGGGACAGAAAGCATCCTGTGCCCCAAGGGGGGACGCCAAGGGCAGGCAGGGGCACTGGAGGGCATCTGCCCATGCAAATAGAGGGCTTCGGATTTGGGAGCAGCAAGTACTCACGGCGCAGGCAGGACCACCTGTGTGCACGTGAGCGCTCTGGTCATCTCAGGCCCTTCAGAACACCTGCACACAATGTGCTGCTCTGCACACAGCCAGCCCACCTCTGCACGAGCAGCCTGGGCAGGTGTTCACGTGCTCACAGCAAAACATGCACCCGCAGCCCGCTGATGGGCCCAGGAATTCCAGTCCCTGTTGACGCTGCACTGCTAGCATCAGAAATAACCAATCCTGTGGGACCCGGGTCTTTAGCTGTGGGCATCGACATCTGGGCAACAATTTGGATGACTCTGCAGCCCTCCTACAAAGTGAGAAGCTTGCAGAACACAAAGGTGGTTGCGAAGTTCACCACATTTTTGTTTTGCTCATGATGATTGAAGGTTCAGGATGGTCCTGTTCTGAGGGTTCCCGACTTGGGCCCTCAGCCCAGGGATCCCACTTGGTGACCTCTGCTCAGGCTCACCCCCTGCCAAGCAACCTAGCAGGGTCCACTCTGGCTGGAGGAGCTCGGGCCCACCTCCTCTGAGGGTTCTTGTGAGGACACTGAGGGCTGCAGGGTATCCTGGGCAGGGCCGAGCTTGTCTGAACCTGGAAGGCACCAGGGCCCACAGTGTTGGCAGGACTCTGAGCATGCGTCATCCTGGGAGCACACCCTAGCAGCAAGCCTCAGGCACGTCTAAACATTAGGGCAACGACAAGAAACGACCTCAGATTGAGTCCATCCATCTGTGAAAGGAGGCTTCGTGCCTAGCAACTAATTTAAATGGAACATTCTGTTGCACTAACTTAGCTCCAGTAGGGGAGGCTCATCATTGCTGGTCCATTACTCTCTGTGCCTCCACTCCTGGGTCACAGTGGCCTTCAGACAGCACATCAGACTACAAAAAGGCATGCCACGGTCTTTGCAGCAGGGAACCAATCAGTGTTTGCTAAATAATACATTATCCCCCATATGCAGGGGATATATTCCAAGACCCCCAGCAAATGCCTGAAACCATGGATAGTACCCTGTATCTGCTATATCTTCCTATAGAAACATATGATAAAGTTTAAATTATAAATTAGTCATGGTGAAAGATTTATAGAAAGTAATAACACAATAGAACAATCACTGTATTAAGTAAAATAAGTGTTACTCAGCATAAGCACTATGATACCACCGTTATCTGATAAGTGAGACAGCCAAGTGACTAATGGGAGGGTAGCAAATACAGTGTGGATAGAATGGACAAAGGGATGATTCACATCCCAGACTGTACAGAGCAGGATGTGGAGTTCTCACCACACTATCAGGAATACGTGCAATTTAAAATTTATGCATCATTTCTGGAATTTTTCAATTAATATTTTCATATTGTAGTTGACCAAAGGTTACTACCGATAAGGGAAGATTGCTGTAAATCACTTTGTATTAGTCAACTCTGGCATATCAAAATTCCACAGACTGGGTGGCCTAACAAAAATTTACTTCCCACAGTTCTGGAAGTTCAAGGTCAAGGTCCAGTGAGGTTCACTTTCTGGTACAGCCTCTCCTCCTGGCTTATAGATGGCCCCTTGGTCCTCAGAGGCCTGTCCTCCAGGTGATGGCGAAGAGCTCCCACTCTTGAAGCCACTGCTGTGGAGTCTGTGGGTTCAGCCCCCACCCTACAGCCTCACTTAACTTTAATAATGTTCCAAAGCCCATCTCAAATGCAGTGAGTGCACGGGGAGGCGCAGCCTCGACACGTGGACTCGGGGACATGATTCGTTGCACAGGGGCGTTCACCTGAGCTGAAAGCAGGCACGGGAACTCTGCAGGCCTTGCTCAGCACTGGCCAAGCCTCACCCTCTCTGCCAATGTAGGAGCCCACACAAGATGGGGGTGATGGGTCAGGCGCTGAGCCAGGGCCTGGGACAGCATGCACGGACGTGGGTGCTTCTTCCCACGCTGCCCTCTCACGTTTTTTCTGCTCTCCTCCTGTCCCAGTGGGACTGGAGTCATCGAGACCGTGCCCCATTCCAGGTCCCCTCCTGAGGCAGTCCAGCCTCACCGAGGCTCCCACCTTGAGCTGACTTTCATCTGACTGGCCATTCACAGCCCCAGCACGACAGACACGCTGACCTGGGGCCATCAGCCAGGACCACACAAAACAGAGGGCCTCCTGAGCAGTCTTCTTCAGGAAGCACACCCTCACCCAGAGGCCAGCCCACCATCCGCACCCCACAGAGCCGACTGGAGGAGAGGCGCCATCGATCCCTGCCCTCCTGAGCCATGTCCTGGAGTAGGACATGGAAAGAGGGGGCTCAGCATGGTCCCGGGTGGAGGCTAGCTCTGCTGGCTGGGCCTCTCTGCCCCAAGGTTGGCACACTGCCCTTCCAGAGGCCCTGTCCTGTCTGCAGGTGGCTTCTGCTCCTTCTGCCTACTACACTCCTGGGAGTGGCAAGGACTCAGTGCCAGCATCCCCACCTGGCCTCTCTGCGCCTCCTGGTTCCCGCCTCTGCATGGCCTTTCCCACTGTGGCCTCTGCCGGCCGTCACCTCCACAACCTGCTGCCTGCAGCACCGCGCCCTCCACACCCAGCAAACCTACCACAGGCCAGCCCGCCTGCGTGGTCCCAGCAAGGGTGTCTGAGCCGCCAGACAGGAGTGCCACTGTCCCCACAGGGGAGCCCTCGGTCAGTTGTGCCCAGAGAATACCCTTCCACCGCGCTGCCGGCCCTCTCCCCACGCAAGGCCCTCACTCAGCTCCGCAGAAGCACAGAGGACAGAGGCCCCGCCTCCAGCCACACCCAGCTCCGCCCCAGCCCACTGCAACTGCATGGCTGTTGTGACAGCCTCCGCTGGCCTCCTCCCACCCCTGTCCCAGCACTCCTGTCCATCTGGCCATGGCTCCCTAGAGTGGCTCCTTCTCTGCCTGGTGGAAGCCGCCCTCCCTCAAGGGGGTGCTCCGATGCCCTGATTCCCGGCAGACTCCTGCCCAGGATGGCCTCTCTCTGCAGGAGCCAGGCTGTCCCGTCTGTCTGCCCTCACCCTGGGGCGCTCCCGCTCACCTAACACGGGCCTCGCCCCGTGCTGCCTCAGGCCTGGGCATCTGCACCCCGCTGCCCGCTGAACTGCCCGCTTCAAGTATCACCGACATGCCAGCATTCAGCACCGGCCTGGGGAGGCCGCCTGACTCCCGCCGCGGCCCACAGAGGCGAATTAGGGAAAGGAGCTGAGCTCAGGTCCCGGCCCCACGCGGCACCTTCCCCTCCGCACTCCTCCCGAGCTACCTTCTTTTGTCTCCCTAAGCACCAAGTGCTGGGCAGACGTGGAGAAATGAATGAATTAATGACCCAAATTTGTTCTGTATGAAGTATTTAGAGGACGGTTAAGTGCCAGACATGGTGTTATAAATAAAAGAATCTCAAAAAAGAATAAAAGGAGAGAATTTAAAAATCTGACATCTGACCCAATAATTTTATTTTTGGAAGTATAATCTAAGGAGATAATATGAAGTGCAGAAAAAAAGCTTTATGTACAAAGACATCCTTTACAGTATTAGGCCAGTGAAACTGGCCCCAGTCTGAATCTTCGATGGTAGGGACAGCGAGTGGGCTAGAGCAGTCCTAGGAGGCAATGTCACTCACACGTGAAGGAGTGCTCTAATGACATGAGCAAGTCGTTAGGGGGAGGGGCAGGAGACACAGTTGTACAGGGAGTTCCCTGGGAACATCCTTTTCAGAGGATGGTAACAGTGGTTTCCTCCAGATAATGAATACACGGGTTATTTACTGTTCAGTGAAGTGCCTCTTTGATAAACATGTGTATTTTCAAAATCTCCTTCAGTGCTTCCAGTTTGACAAACACAGGTCAGCCACTGCACAGGGCTTCTAGAATGGTTAGCCAGCACAAACCTCCACTGGGCACCCAGGAGCCATGGCCAGCAGTAGGACCTGAGCAAAGACCACCTGGCTGGGCAGCCACGTCAGGGAGGGTTAGTTGATTGTTACTTCTTTTTTTTTTTTTTTTTAATTTTGAAAAATCAAGGGGACTGACTGACACAAGCAGGGATGCAGACGGTGCTGGTGACAGCATTGGGGACTCCACCCCAGCTGCGCTCAGCTGCTGCTCCCAAGTCCTCCACACACTGGCTGCCTCCGTGTCCCTCCCACACCAGTCCCTAATTCCACACCCACCCAGGTTTCCTTTGGGAGGTGGACGGAGCCCTGCACACAGGGAGCAGTGGCGAGGCCCTCCCGTGTGGCCACTGGCCTGGGCTTGTAGCTACATGGCCACCTGCTTCAGTCCTCTGAAGTAGTCCTTCTGACCCCTGCAGCAGTTTGACTTTCGCATGCTCTTCCGGGTTACCCAGTCTGTGCTCCTCTACTTCATCTCTCTTACCATCTTACAGTGTCCTCCGAGCTTGTCACATGCATGCTTTAACTGGCTGAAGAATTTATTTATTTATTTATTCATTTATCTATCTATTTATCTATTTATTTTGGTCCTGGGGATTGAACTCAGGGGCACTCGACCACTGGGCCACATCCCCAGCCCTCTTTCGTATTTTATTAGAGACAGGGTCTCACTGAGTTGCTAAGTGCCTCGCCATTGCTGAGGCTGGCTTTGAATCGAGATCCTCCTGCCTCAGCCTCCCAAGTGCTGGGATGACAGGCGTGCGCCACCGCGCCCGGCTGAAGAATTCACAAGACACGCGAGGAAGCACACACCCACACAGGGCGGCCTCGGGGCTTCTGTCCTCCACCCCATACTCCAGACCATGGGCCTGAAGCTGCCTTCTGGCCTGGGCGACTGCCACCTACCCTCCCCATGAAAGCGCGTCCTCCACCTCACTCGTGGACCCACCCCTGCGGGCGCCTCTGCTGCCCACCCCGCGGGCCTGCAGCCAAAGGCAGGTCAGGCCACCCTTACTCTGAGGCTTCGTGAGTGCGGCAGGGCACAAACAGGGGCAGCCACAGCCTGTAGTGAGTGTGAGGGGTGCGACAGCCCACAGAGACAGCGGCAGGAGGGAATGCCATGGAACGTTCCAGACCGACTCTGTGGGTGTCCACCAGACTCCCCTTGCCCTCCCACCCTCCATTCCAAGCCCCTTCGAGGATGGCCGAGTCCCAAGGCCGGGTGATGACGATGGCACAGTGACAGCACCCAGAGCCCCGCCAGCACCCCCAGCGCGGCTCCCGCGGCAGCACGTGGCCCCCACTCTCCCAGCGCTGTGCCTGGCACCTGGTGGCTGAGGCCCTTCCTCAGCTCAGCCAGCAGGCAGCTCTGCCCCTGCAGACCCCTCCTTCTACAGCAGCATGCCTATGCCCATCTCTGCCCCCAGGGCCACCCAGGAGGGCCCCCACCCTTCCAAAAGGGGTGACAAGACAAGGGTCTGGCACCCCAGGGCAAGAACTCCTCAGAAGGACCCAGAACCCACTGGTTTCATGTCAAGACTTTAGGCCTGGGAAGAACAAGAAGGTGGACGTCACAAAGGCTGTACGGACGGGACTCTCCAGCCCAGACCCAGGGTCTGAACACAGGAGTGCTCCGATGGGCTGTGTCCACGTCAGGGAGGAATGGGGCGGGGACTTCTGGAGACCAGTCCCTGCCAGCCTACACTGTCACACACATCAGGTCCAGCACAGACCCTGGGCAGCAGGGCTGGTCCAAAGAGAGGCGCTCCCCGGGCAGCCTGGACACAGCCCAGGAGGAACAGGAGAGGTGGACGCACATTCGTCCTGACAGGCTGCCACTGTGGTTCCCGACGCCAGGACCGACCCCACCAGCAGCGTGACATGAGGAGAGGACGCAGAAGGCACAGGCTGGGGGCTAGAGCTCCGCCGGGAACCAGGGCTCGGCGCTGTGGGTAGGTGGGCCCACAGGCCCTCGCAGCCCTCAGGCCTCGTGTACCGGCAGCACACATGGCAGTGGGGGTGACTTTGGGGGCTGTAGGAGTATTTGTGGAGATGAAAGGATCGTGGTCCTCGTGAAGCCCAGCTCTGCCGATCGGCTGCTAAGGTCTGAAGGCTGCACCCCCAGAATTCGTAAGTGAGGGCACCAGAAGACGCTCGGGTCGAGAGGGTGGAGCTCCGGGTAGGTCGGTGCAGAGAGCCAACTAGACCTGCCACCTGAGGACGCAGGGAGAAGGGGCGTCTGCAAGCCAGGGAGCAGCCTCAGCGGCCACCGCGTCTCGTGACCTCAGTCTTGAACTTGAACAAGAGTGTGGCCTGCATACAGATGTGCTGTCTTTGCCCCAGCACAGGAGTGACCCAGCTTAGCCTCCTGCCACCAGAGCCTCTGGGAACACCATTAAGCAGGAACAACAGGAAGGGGACAGCAATCCGTCCGTCCTGATGCAAGCCAACCCACGGCCACCTGACAGGCAGACTCGAAATGTGGGCCAGCCGATTATCCAGGCCCCTCTCCTCCCTCTCCCTCTGCTTTCAGCAGCTTCGCCGACTGAGAACATCTGCCAAGAGGGAGCAGCAGGGAACCCAGGCCAGGCACCGCTCTGCTCCCGGCTGGCCCTTGGCTGCCTGCAGGGAGGCAGCACTGGCCGCAGGAAGGTGTGGGACCTGGCTCGCCTCCACTGGGCCTTCCTGATTCCTGCGCATAACTGAGGGCTGGCTGTGAAAGAGGAAAATGACAAAAACAAAATGCAGGTCTTCAGTCTCTGCCTGGTCACTGCCTTACCGTAAATACCAAACTCTGCTATTGTGTTGCCACCTGGTGAAACTATATGATCATACCAAATTACGTGTTTATCTACATCAAACTATTTTTTAGACTAGCAAATGTGATACCCATGAGCAGATGGCCACTATATCAAAATACATTTACTCCAAGGGGCCAACTCACAAAAGGAGTTTGCGCACACCTAAGTGATGAATGTATGCCTTGGATTCACTGCAGAATCCTGCAAAACACGCCTTCTCCCAAATTTATAATTGATCACTTGTAAAGTAACTCTACCTTCATCATGGAGAAAGCAGGTGGTTTTGATGAAAGTCAGAATATATCAGGAAAGAAAAATGCAGAGAAAGCAAATACAGGCAGAACACGTGCCTTCTTAGCCAGGAAAGAACATAAAGTGTGAGCAAGATAGATTAATTTACCAACACAGTTCCGCTATCTTGCAGGGGGCTTCTACCCCACAAAGCAAAGCTGAAAGTCTACTTCTACTATAAGGTGACAAGGACAACAAGTTTTCTATCACTTTGGCGAATTTTAGCTCCTGGCACCCATCATTAATGTTCTGGTTTGCTTAGGCATTTGATTAATAACAGAACTATTTCTTTACCTGAGCCCCAGTAGAAGCCATTTCTAAGAATTGCAGTGTATGTAAATAAAATGATCTCTGTTTTTTCCCAATACCAATTTTAATTAGGAAGCCACAGGTAACCATCCTAAAATAAATTCGCTCACTGCCCCAGAATTCAATTTTAAATTAAGTGAGAAATAAGAAACCTCATTTCAAGGCCTTTCCCATAAGCGTATCAGATGCTAATCTTTTGTCTTCAGCCAGCTGCGTGTTACAGCAATGCAACGCACCACACAGGTGAACCATAATGGAAAAGTTTCCCTAGTTTTCAGTGGTGTCAGGAAGAACAAGAAGAGGAAAAATACATGAGAATCTCGGAAAAGTAAAGTTCGAATGAAGAAGGGCTGACAGTAAGCAGCTCTCCCTAGGATCCAAGAGTGGGTGCTATGCCCTCCCCACCACTGCACGCACACCCATCCCCGCTGGAAACCTCGTGTTCTGCAAACTGAGCTGGTCCCCGCAAGGTGTGCAAACCCAGCACCACACACCAGGAAAATCGTATGCCCTAGGCTACTGCCCTTTCTGGGGAGGACAAATCCCATCCAGAAAGAGCACAAGGAGTCTGGGTCTACGCACCCGGTCTTAGCAAGCTGAGTAGACCCAAAGCACAAGTCATGATCTGACCTCCCGAAACTAGAGAAGACTCACATCAACGGGCAGGACTCACCTGATGCGAGAAATGCAGCCGTGTACAGGCAGCACCTCTCAACCAGTGCAAACCAGCGTGAAGAAACACCCAGAGCAAGCAGCACTCAGACTGCACACCTGAACACCCCAGACCAGCACCACACCCCAGCCCCTCGCGGCCATCCTGGGTAGCGCTTCCTGCATCACCCTCTACCCAGCCTAGTGCCAGCTCACTTCTGCAAAGTAGACCTCTGCAGGTCCCAGTTAGGGTCTTGGAACAAGAGAGCAAGAGGCAGAGAGAGGGGTCGTCACAGTCCCCAAAACTTGCCCACGACTCAGGTCTCAGACATGAGTCTATTTTAAAATGGAGAAAGCCAGACTTGTAAATACTTAAGACAAAGAAGATAAGTGGGAATGCCGACCTGTAGTGACCAGGGTGCTGAGGCAGGCAAGTGACATGGGCAGGTACAGTACAGACCAATTTTGAGCACCAGATTAAGGAACTTCTTTCTATCTTGAGCCATGCTGAGATCAGACAGATGCACATCGTCACTACTGGGATGCGCCAGGCACCAGCCCTTCCCACTGACTGCTCCATATTTGAAACCAAACATGGGGTCACAAAGCACCTGACTTCCCTAGGCCCCCTAAAACAATACCAGTGTCAAAAGTCACATCTACCTTATCACAACGGAAAACACAATTTTATCAGAATAATTAGGTTTATTTTCACTCTTATCAGTGAATGCTCATAATTGTTTTCCAAGATGCTCTTTTAGAAGAATTTTATACCTCGACAGACAGGAAGAGAAAGGCACATAAAAATTGACAAATTTAGCCGGAGTAATTCTTTCTCATGACCCTTTGTTTCCTTACACACTAAGACTTTCCAAAAACCTTTTGTTTTCATTACATGCTGCGGTTTTCCAGATACCTTTGGTGTGTAAGGGTATGCATGTCTTGGAATAGTATTTGCAGAATCTTTACTTCCATTGACGAAAGTAAGAGAACAAAATACTTCACAAGGCGGATGAGCACAGCTGTTTAGCCTAAGAGAACCGTAAGCAAGAGGCCACTGGCGGGCTGGGTTGTGGCTCAGAGTAGAGCACTCGCCTAGCATGTGCGCGGCCTGGGTTCGAGCCTCAGCACCACGTAAGAATAAAGGCATTGTGTACAACTAAAACAATTAAATATGTTTTGGTTTTTTTTAAAAAAATAAAAATAAAAAGGCCACTGGATCACAGAACGCGAAGTCGCTACCACGGCATTTTTTCCATGAAAGGCCTCACCCTCACGCCATCAGCACCCGCCACCCCACCCGTCATGGAAGTGTGATGAGTGAGCAAGCTTTGGAAGTGGTAACTGCAGGATAAAGTTCTTCTTTTACAATCACTTATAGAAATAAATGACATTTCTCCCATCAAATAAAACAAAGCCTCCAAATCATCATTTCTGCTATTTCTTTCTGTGTCAAAACAGCCTTGCCATCACTCCCCGCCTTGCTGAGCCTAACAGGATGGTGCAGAATGTGACAGTGCCAGCAGGCAGTGTGTCCTGTCGGTGGGGGCGGGGGCGAGCAGGGAGCCACCTTGAGGGCCGGGGGAAGCCGACTGGAGCCCAGGGCAGGAGAAGGGCTGCCAGCCTCCCTGAGCACACCCGTGGGCCACGTGTGTGCCCATGAGAAACTGTAGAATCCACGGACCCTGCCACTCCTGAGCGGGGATGGGACGAGGGGGTCTTATGGCTAGACTTCATGTTTTATAACTTAATATTTGTTGTCATAAAATGTGCCTTCTGGATTCCAATGTGTCCCTAAAGATGTGCTGTCATCCCCAGTAACATGAAATTCCGTGCGTCCTAATGCAAGTGGACATAAGGCAATGTATACAGTCCCTGCTAGAGCTTAATATGACACCAACCATGTGTGCCCTGATGGTTCACAGTGTAAATACACACATATTGTCTGAAAAAATATTTTCATCTCAAACTGGAACTATATAATGAGGCACAAACATCATATCTTCCACAAGTTAGATAAAAACTATTTCTCAAATTGTAAATTGTTTAAAACATCTTTATTTCCTTAAAGAAAACAAGACTTGCTCTCGTCAACAGTCATTTTGAGGGTGATGAGCAGTGACAGCTGTATTTGTTTTTTCATGGTTAATTGTAATAAAGTTTCAAATTCCCTCGAGTCTCAACATGGGTACTGAGCAGTTAGGTCTGTACCCCCACCTACTCTTGATGTGCACCCTGATTATGCACACAATGAAGCTGCTTGCTGAACCTCCACTCATCCTCCGTGGCAGGTGCCTGCTCCCAGGGTGCTGCCTGGTTGTCACCATTGTTCCTTGGTGAGGTGAGCAAGAGGGAATGCTCTGCTCTAAGAGCAACTGTCCAGCTACTCCAGATGCCCACTGACACAATGGAACAAGCACACACCGTGTCGGCTCCTGCCATGGCAAAACCTTCAATGGAAGATGCTCAGTGTTTGCCAGGCTCTCAGATTGTATCCTTGGAATCATTCAGATAGTGCCACTTAATGTAACAGACTAACCGATTGTTTCCATTTGTAACTCACTTTGATATACAATGTTACAGTCTAGTAGGAGACAGACAGCCACACTAGAAAACACTAGGCCTGAGCACATTGTTTTAGTGTGAAACCGCATTGAAATCAGAGCGCTCTGGGCCACTTGGTATTGCCAAGAACTCCCCTTGCTAGCACTACAAGGCATGTGTGTAAGGCGTATTGTGACAAAGAATTCCGTTCCAATTTAGAGATCTTTGTAAATAGCACTAGCAATTCACATAAAATGGCTCTTGTTCACATGAGCAACTTCAGGAAGTAAAGTGACTTTGTGGGCAAAGAGAAGGCCGTTCCAAAAGCGGATTATTTATAATTACGAGGAAACCAGGAGAAGGAAGCCCTCCTCTCCCCTTTACATCTTGCACAGGGTCCTCAGCCAGGGCCCAGGATCACCCTGGTGGTTCTCTCCAGCTGGAGATAGCCCTCGCAGGCAGCCCCTTAGAGGAACGCAGAGACCAGCCCCCCTTCCCCCCTCCCTTAGAATGAAAAGAGCAGGTTATTAGTAAAGGCCTGCCAGGGAGACGGGGTGCCGGCTGCAGTGCGATTCCATCTCTGAGACTTCCTTGCTCTTCCCCTTCCATCTGATAAACCATACATCCCGCATTCTCATTAGGCTCCCATCACCAAGGGGAGCAGAGGAATCCGTCACTGCCCCTCCCTCTTGGCTCTGTCGAGATGATTTCATTGAAATGTTCATTTTCATCCCTGCTGGCAACATTAGAATGGAAGTATTTAACCTGTTTCCATTACTTATACAAATTGCCATTATGGGGCAGGACAGATGTTAGAACCGCGCCACGTAACTAACTTCCATACATCCTTTACGAGGAGCTGAGGAGGCGGGGAGACCGCATCACCCAGGCTCA
>CM046671.1:10952872-10997872 GCA_025594165.1 Tamias sibiricus
GGAGGCCGGCACCTTCTCCCGTCTATGAACCACAGCACAGCCCTCGAGGCCCGGGGGCTCCTCAGAGAGCTACTGCTTGGTCTACAGTACTCCCAACTGGGAGAGAGAATGCTGAGATAGGGGAATGAGTTGATTGGCACAGCAAAGTGTGAGGACAGGGAGCCCCTAGCACTGGACACCACCACCGTGTGCCTCAGGCCTGGGCCTGGCACCCTGCAGCAGCCCTGTGCTGGGTGTGCCGTGGCCAGGGCTCAGGCAGCACGGCAGGCCCCACACTGAGTGCCAGAACCCTCTTGCAGTGAGTTTCCTCGGGTCCCAAGGAGCTGAGGACATGGGCTTTCCAACACCAAACACGACTCCTGAGCACAGAAGAAACCAAGCCACTGCTGCCCAGACTTAGCAAAAGCACTTCAGGAAACGTAAGGATGTTATTGCGTTTAGGTGGGAATGTGCAAGCTTCCTGTAAGGTGGGGAGACACTAACTTCACCACCGCCAGACAGGAATTACCAAGGGTCTCTGCAGCCCTGAGTTTGAAGGGGTCTCATCTGGAGACAGAGAGGGAGAGATGGGGAGAAGCAGATTTATCCACCGGTATTTCATTCCTACCCCAATGTTAAATTTTATGTGGGAAATCTAGGAATTTTAAAGCTTCACATTTTTGTGTAATAAAAAAGAAATACAATATCCTGTTGCTATGCACAGTGACGCTTCATGCAGGAAAGAAAACCGTTCTCCTTAGCTATTCTTTGAAATACGACCCACGACGTCATTTAATTTTTGAAAACCCTAAGGTCATGTAACACACTTTCTCTGTCATTTGTAAGTACATTAACTCAGTGGCCATACGACAGTGAAATTATGATAATGGGCTGCTAAAATGGGTCAGGCAGGCACTGCATTTCATGTTAGCTTCAAACGCCCGTCAGGACACAGCCCAAATCAAAAATGACAGCAGAAAAGAGTGGAGTTTACTTCTCCAAAAGTGTTCCTTCCTCAAGTGCACACGCAGGACGGGGCCCGGGGTCCCACCTCGGGCGGGCGGCAGAGAGGAGTGCCACCAGAAGACAAGTTTCTCCTCCGAGACATGTTCTTCTCCGTTTCAGAGACGGGATTTAAAGGGAAGAAGAGGTCGGAGTCAGCTTCTTTCTAAGTGGTCCAAGATTAGGACAAGTGGGAATCACATCCTGCGTGTGAGACTGCGCCATTGAATCAGAGTATTTCCAAACAGAAGCACATGTAAATTATCTGCTTAAGAAAAAAAAAAAAAAAAACCTTTTAATAACACTTCTGTGCACTGAACTCTTAAAAAAATCAGAAGAAACAGGAAGTGGACATTTACTCTGCGGGTACGGTGCATCTTGGGCTGACATATAATGGAGAAGACACCCCGAGGTCCTAGCTAGAGATGGCAAAAACAGAACGGAAAACAGACCTGCGATGAAAATGAGACTTTTGAAGTGACATTTAAGTATGCATGTGCTGATGGGCTTGTCCTGATTGATTTCCTTAGGGTGCCCCCCCAGCAGGGCTGGGGTCTTCAGTGTGGAGGGGTGTATGTCCTGAGCAGCCTTCAGGAGACCCTACCACAGAGCCCCTCCCAGAGCACCACCTTCATCTCTGGACAGTTTGCTAACCACCTAAGTATCAGAGTGCAATTCCCCTTAAATAGCCCTTTGCCTTTCTTCTCCTTTTCTCTACTCTAAAAAAAAAAAAAAAAAAAAAAAGATCTGTCAGTCTAATAGTTCCTGGGAGAACTCTAAGCACGAGGTTGATAAACACAAAGGCACAGAAACACCATCCGCGTGCAAAAGTTAAATGAACGGCAGAGATAATTGCTAAGATAATTATTTTGATAGAAGCCAGCTGAAAGCTTTGGTAGTGTATTTTTACTATTTCTGTTAAGGGTAAACTATCCATTTCAGATATTTGCAATTCACACACATATTTACTGGGTGACATTTTGTTTTCAACTTCTTTTTGAAAAATAATCATAATAAAAACCAGGGACTTTTAACAGTACAGCTAGCTAGATAAGTTCTTAACACATCTTTCTAAGGATGATAATTCTATAAATGAGTGGCACTGTATCATACTGTGAAACAATATCTCCTGTCTACAAAATAACACTGCGGTTCATAGCAAGAGAAGAAACACAAAGAATGGTCTGCACCATTCTATGGTCAGTATCTGCTTCCATTCCTTGCAACTCGTGGGGCTGGCTGACAATGGAATTGAGCGTAGTATAACTACAGTAGCCTTGAGCAAAGATACAATTACAGCTGAAAAGCATCTTAGAGTCCTGACTGTTGCTAGCATCATGGTATAAATCAACAATCGCGTCTTCCCTTTCCCTCCGCAGCCTGCTCCCCTCCAAATTCAAAACACAGCATCTTTCAGGATCAAAAACTTGGTAAAAGGTCAGTTTGTTTTCCTCAATACCATAAAAATGGCATGGCTGGATCTGACATGCATATGTAAATCAGCTCAGAAAACACTGATTTTCCTTCACACTGAATTATTGTATCTGTACAAAATGCTGATACATACACCACGACTAACAAAAACCACAATCGCTGGGGTTTAATTGCCAAGATGGAAATAAGAAACACAGACATATTGGACACGGTTATTGTCTCTTGGCACCATAACTAAAGCAAGCCATTTCCTTAACTGATAAACATGCATTTAAATTAATTTAATTGTGTTAAAAGTTAGGGTTGCTAACATTTGCTTGCAAGGAAAGGGACTTATAAAACACACGACATGGTGTCAGAGACTATATTGATTATTGATACTTTATTTATATTGATATTTAACGCAAAATAAAAGGGTGCCTCCCTCCTAGAGACCGAGGAAGAACAAAGGAGGCAGCAGATATTCAAACGGCAGCAGCACTGGAGACGCAGGTAAACCCTCAAAAAGGCATCTCAAGTCAAAGCCACGAACGTGGCATCTGCTCTCTGCACAGAAGCAATGTTACCTTGACAGACTGCACTCCCAGCCAATGACTGCATGCCCTTTATTTCAAAAAAACAGATATGACCACAAGTAACACATTCAATGAAACATTCCATGAACCTGCATCCTGAGCTTCTGGAAGCCCACACAAACTGGGCGCACGGTGTGATAGAGCCGCCTGGACTGGCATCCGAAAACCAGGCCGGTCTTAACCGAGGGACAGATGTCACTGGCAAACCTCGAGCCAGGTCCGCAGCCTACCTGGAGCCTCGTTTCCTCGTTGGTGACAGCACCAGTGTTGCAACAGATGGCCCCTGACACCTCCTCCAGCCAGAGAAGAGTCCTCGGCCCCTTGGGGAAGCAGAAGCACAGTGCTAGGCACCAGACTCTGATGACAGCCGAGAAGACAGCAGGCGCCCGGGGCCACTCAGGCAGTGGTGGGCAAAGTGGCGCACTGCCCTGCTCCCGGAAGGAACCGCGGGCGCACGGTGGGGGAGGAGCCCCAGCCACCAAGGGAGAGGAGAGAGCACGAGGGGGCTGCAGCCACCCCGGGAGGCGCCCACGGGTTTCAGAAAGAAGGACAGAAAGGATGCAGAGGGAGGTGCCTGCACCTGGAGGGTGTGGCCGGGCGGGGCCAGACTCCCCAGCAGGAGGACTTCATTCACTTGCATTCACTGTGACAAGGGCAGGTCTTGAGGCGGGGGTACAGGCCTGACCCAAATGACTTTAAAGAGTTTTCTCAGGTGTAAAAGAACAAGCCAGATGGTCCTAGCCAAGAGATAAGTGTCCATTTGATCACATCATACACCTAGAGGGCCGCTCTCTTCTAGGCGGGCCATTGCATGGGCAGCACCCTAAGCACTGGGCATGCGCAGGGCGGACATCTGTGGAATGCACAGGAAGGAATATGGAGAGGCGTGGGCAGCTGTCTCCCACATGGCCAGGGTCAGTGCTCTGGCCTCAGGCCTGCTGGCTGCTGCAGTGCTCCGTTGGACGTTTATCATGGCACAACGAAAAGAGAGGTCACTTCTTGAGGTCAGCGGTTTCCAGGAAATCTGCAGGGACCCGAGGAATGCTCTGCGCGTCCCACGGGACCGGCAGCACACCCTGCACTCAGTCCTGGGGAAGCCCCAAGTGTGCTCAGGCTCTTGCCCAGCAGCAAAGCCCTAGGCTGTGGTGGGCACCGTGGCCAAACCCGCAAGCCTGCCCGGCACCTGTTCAGGTACCTGGGAAGCTTCCTGTGTGGAAGCAACATGCACCCCCACAACACAACTCCCACTGGTTTAAAGCCCCCAGTGCAAGCCTTCTCCTTCCAGCCAAAGGTCCCACAGCACCCAAATGGCTGCAGCTCGTGGGAGTGCACTGTGACTTCCTCTTACCAGTCACCCTCAGAGCAGGACGCACAGTGCAACTGCACAGTGAGAAACCGCGTCTTCCACAAGGAGAGAACCAGGAGCCTTGAAGACGCCAAGACAGGACTCGGGGCCTTTGTGAGCCAATGGACGCTCCCGTGGCTCTCAGGGGAGGCTTCTGTCCTCTCTCTGGCTGTGGCACTGGAGTACCGAGGCTTTGCCCATGCCATCTTGCCTGTGGTGGGTCCACCGTAGCGGGCACAAGGGGCAGGCAGGTTAGGAGCTGACCAGTCTTCCCACATTCTTAGAGAATAGCTTTCAGCAAAGAGATGACTTGTTCTTCAAAACAATCACCACGGGAGGCCATGAATTCATAAAAATGCAGCCATCAGAGCATCTGGGGCCTCTCTGTGGTGCTTCGCTGCCTGGTCTCGAGGGATTTCTTAATGGACATGGAATGCACCTCCCGGCTCCCTCCTCCGGCTCTTCCTCTTGCCACTTGGCTGTGTTCAGGTTATTGTCATCACGGGCCCTGTAGGACCATGGTCCTCTGCCTCCGTAAAACTGGGTGTGGCCAATGAAATGTGAACTCGCCCTGCTACAGTGGCTAGCAGCACTCCAGGTGGGGCAAGCATGTCACCTGGTCCCTGAGTGAGGACAACGCGGACTACAAGTGGAGACAACATGTGATAGAGCAACACAGCAACCTGGTCACTTGAAGCCAGAGGTCTGGGGACGGTTCCTACAGCATCCCATTCTGACCGATGCCCTCTACTTCTGTCATGCGCAACTCAGGCTGGGCTGCAGCTCAGCTGGCACAGGGCCCTCAGGAGGGAGCTTCTGTAGTTGAGAAGGGAGGTCCCAGGGAGGGGGCATGGTGGTGGTGAGGGGGAACTCCTAACCCAGCTGAGAAGGGCTGCCAAGAGAAAGACCACAGGTAGCACTGGTTGGGGGCTTCTACCCACTCTCCTTGGGCATCGGAGTTGCCGTAAGGAAAGCACACGTAGAGCTGAGAGCACCTGCTCCCAGAGGCTCGTGGGTGCCTCTAAACGTGGGAATTTAAGGCTTCTGCACATCCGTGTCACGGTGCAGGCTTGAGCCTGGGGCCTGGCACTCCCCAGCAGTACTGTTTCAGACCAACGTCAAGTGAAGGGGCGCCCCCACCCCAGTGAGGGAGCAAGAGGTGTCTGTCCCCCACCCCATGCCTCCTCTGCAGGCCTTCACGGGCAGAGCACCAGAAGCTGCCTGCATCTCCAACTCGGGCGACAGATGAACTTCATGCACAGGAACAAAGGATGAGGAAACAGGAAAAGAGGGCTCTGCCCAGACTCCCTCCTCAGCTTCTCCCAAGCCAGCACCTGAGCTTTAGCTACTTGGCACCAGCTCCTCCGCATGGGGTACAAGATGAAGCCACAGCCTTTGCCTCTGCAGATCTCAAAGGCAGGACGTGAAAGGACACCCTCGGCCACTCAACATGGGCACCATGCTGCAAGATCCCGTGGAGCAACAGGCCCAATGCTGGGAAATGCAAAAGCGGCAGATTCCTATCTTGTCCATGAAGGTGCAACAAACGTTTGATGCTGCAATGGTTCATTCACTAGCCCCGCAGGCCAAGAGCAGCAGCAGCAGGCTAAGCAGCCGGGCTGGGACGTGGAATGGGGTCTGGAGGCGTGCCTGCCCTCATTCTGCCTCCCTCCGCTCCCTCACTCACGGGCATGGCTTTGCCCAGGAAGACAATGCCTGACTCCAAGCACTGATAACTGCCGACAGAGTCCCTTGGAGACCAGAGTGAACTCGCACAAGTCTCCCACAGGGCCTGGGACCTCTCAAAGGCTCACAGAGAGGGTGTTGGAGAGACCTTCCTGCAGGGCGATTTAGAAACTGAAAGTGCACATACTGTTTGACCCAACACCACCTCATGGGGACCATGTTCTTGGAAATAAAGCACCCACGTGATCTAAGTGTCCATCAGCATTGTTAGGGTGGCCACAGCCTGGATACCTGCTGGTGAGGTCCTGGCTAGACGGGTACAGGACAGCTGCACCCCGGGAAACTGCAGCTAGAAGCAGATGGGTGAGATCTCTAGGCAGCAAGGATCGCGACTTACCATCACCTGCTCATCGGTGAAAAGCCAAGTCGCTCAGCAATGGGTTCCATTGTTTGCAACATAAAGAAAGGCCCGTGCACGTGTTCATGAGTTCTGTGCATTTGTGTGAGCCCAGAGAAAGGAGGTTTGTATTGGTCATCTTAGGAGGAAGTGGGGAGGGGATGACAGGAAAACAGAAGAGGTTAGAAACTTTATTTAACCCATTTTTATTATGAAATGTCAATTCTTTCTTTATGGAACTTTATACCATTATTTTAAATAAATGTGTATTGTCCATAGGTAAATACTAAGTCAAGAACATGTGAGTAAGCTGTGGCTGATGCTAACACCCTTGTCATCGCAGAGGTCAGCACCTGTCCTCTCTGGCTCTCACGGGAGTCCAGGCAAGAGGCACCCTGCATCTCTCAGTTGGAGAAACTGAGAGCTGAAACTCATTAGTGGGCCACAAAATCAATTTACTAATTTTTTAAAATAAAATAGAGTGTTGTAGAAAACTTAAGATAGCCTCATCTCTAGTAAATTGTGTTTCGGATACACTGACACATTTATTTACTATATTGCCAAGGAAAAATATTTATTACTAGAAGTCACTGCACTAGGAGAAAAACTCTTACCTTTGCCCAAAGAAAGTAGTCTTTATTTCTCCTAATGGCAATGGTAAAGCTGACTCCCTTATGTTTATAAAGAACACAAATACTTGTAACTTCACATAAAAATTATTTAGCATTTATAGCATAAAAAAAAAAAATCGTCCACACGCGCTCAACAAGAGCAGCGGTTGACACTTTGCCCCGGGATTCTAAGTCAGATGAGTGTATATGGTGCATCTATGATGTGGGCACACGAGATGGTGGTTCACACACACTACAGGCCTGATTTCTATGCAGGAGATGCCAGCAGAGAGCACCCATGGTGTGTGCCACACACACTCCAGGGACATCCCTGCACAGTGGTGTGTTCACAGAGGAGCACAGAGGATGGGCCAGCGCCAGCCCTGGCACCCACCACAAGCTGCAGGCTGCCGTGGCGTGCTCAGCTGCAGGAGTCAGGGAACTTCCGAGGATCACGCCCCCCCACACACACACAGCTCTAGTGTCTCACAGGCCAAGAGACTCAGACGGGCAGTGTGCCCAAGGTCACAGAGGAAGCAGCAGAGCTTCAAGTCCCAAAGGAAGAAGTCTGAGGCAGCCACGGGTGGGACTGTGGTCTGAATCCACAGGAGAAGGAGCCGAAAGACCCACAGACGGATGGTGCCCGGATGCAATGCCTATCAGACAGAAGCCAAGTCACAGAGAACCCTCGAGAGCAAAAGCAACGTCACTCACCCACCTGCAGCACAGCCTCTTCTGCTAACACCACGCTTCTTGAGCAACCAGGACCAAAATTTTTTTTTTTAATTAACGATTTCCAAAATTAGTAATTTATGAAATATCCTCAGATAATCAACAACCCTAAAAACATTTTTTCATAGAAAGTCATGTCTGACCAAACACTTGTTCTTATTACTAGATTAAACTCCCCCTTCCTCTGCCTTTTTGGGACCAAGATTCTGAAACGTGGGCCAAATTACGTATTTATCTTTGGCACATGACAAGAAGTATGGTTCAGCACGGCAATAAAAAGGACCCATCACTTAAAAACAGTTTAGCATTTTCTATGTACATTAAGGTTTTTGGTAAATGTTTCCAATGAGTTACTGCAAAACAAAGGAAGTCACATGCTATTTGGGGCCTTGAGTGATATGTCCATGAAGGAGGTTAGTTCATTAATGATCTCCAAACTGAAGATCAATTTGATAAAGCTTTTTAACTGTCTTCGTTAAAACTGCAAGAAGCAGTAGCACGGGCCCTTGCATCGGAGATGAGATACAGCGGCGTGTTTCACATACATCTTTGAGACAGATACATATCACCACTGCTTTCTGATACACAGGCAGTAAAATCCAGTTATCTGGATATTTAGAAACAAACCCACAGCATTTCCCATACATCTGTCATAAGTGAAAATACTTTGTCTGCAACACCACAGCTCAGAGATGAAAACAAGCCTTAATTGCAAACACAGAAATGCCTCCAGCCATCCAGCTCCCGTGCCCGGCACGGCGCAGACACGTTGCCCTCGAAAGCACCCAGAGACCGCAGATTGCAGACATTGGGGGAACTTCCAAAATCACAAAGTTTCAAAGAGAAATAATTTACCTAGAGAAGAAATGAGACTTTTCCACACACAGCTCCCGTCTAATCCATGAATCACTCAAATGATAATTACATGAAGATATTTCTAGACGATTCCAGTGAATTCCCCTTAATTTGCCAGTTCTGGCTTTCACTATAATCTCTAATTCATACACAGCGATGACGACAGCTCTCCCTCTCCATTTTGCTGCATTTAGAAAGGAGAAAGTGAAGCTCTCTAGTAACGGCAACACCCTATCTGTGTGAAGGCCAGGGAAAACAGGCACGGCGTAAGACCAGCGTGCCTGCACACACACACACACACACACACAAACACACACACACACACACACACACACACACACACACACAGCTGCGATAGGCCACATGGCTTAGAAACCTCAGCCTGGCCACTGTGACCAGACTGGGGACTCCTGGACCAGCCTGATTTCTGAGCTCTAGTGACTCAAAATTAATAATGAACAGCTACCTCACTGGGCAACACAGCCTGGCGATTGTTTTAGCAATGGAGCCTAATTTATGAAGTAATGACACAATTCCTATCCATGACAAGCAACCCTGCTTTGAACATGAATTCCTCTCAGAGAAACCATACTCCCCTACTTATTGCATAGTTACATTGACAATAGTTGTTTTTTGGAAAAAAAAATATTTTTTAAAGCATGAAAATACCAGTTTCCATTGGAATACACTTAGTGGCCTATTTAAAGTCATTTGAATGTCTTTATGCATTAAAGTGTTATCATTCTTGTCTTGGCCAATATTCCTATGAAAATAGCTCCCAAATTAAACTCCTAATAAATTAAGTCAATAATTCACCTTCATTAAGTAATTTAATTTCTTTAGTGAGCAATAAATAGTTCTTATGACATTCTTCTAGGACATAAGCACAAATGTTATTTTTCTTCATTAGTTCAGTCTCCTCCTGAGTACAAGAAGTAAAATACACACATACACGGAGGCGGTCTATTTATTATCTTTTGCTTTTGTACTGTGGCATCAATGCAACAATCCCATTGTTCTTGATAGAAATCAAATAATTCAGATGGCTATTTTCTATGAGAAGTAATTCGCTAGAAATGTTAAAAAGTGAACTTTAATTCTTTCATTTATGTCCAGTCTAAATACGTACATTTTAAGAAACCCAGGGCTGGGGTTGCAGCTTGGTGTAGAGAGCCTGCCTCACACGTGCTGAGCACTCAGCACCACATATAGATAAATAAATAAAATAGAGGTTCATCAACAACTAAAAGATATTAAAATAAAAGAAACTCACATAGCTAATAAAAATTACCAGGGACAGTTTCCTAATACCTGCACTATTATTAGATGCCATACCATGTCAAATCTGAAAGTTACATTTTAAGAAGTGACAAGTGGCTCATACTGGATCCCAGCTATGTTGGGGGAACAGATTGGTCAGGACACAACTCCTACTGTGTAAGTGCACTCTGGACCTCCCTGCGTTTCACATCTCTCTTTCACACGGAGCTGAGTGCGCAGTATGCATCTGTGGTCAGATCCACACAGGTGGTAACACTTCCTCAGCTCTCCCAGGCATGAAAGAGCAGCCCATCAGCTCCATGGAGGAGCCAGGGTGAACAGGCAGACAACAGGTTAACCAGACCCGCACATGCTGCAGCGACCACTGAGCACTGCCAGCCTCCAACGCAACCTTGGAGCAAGCTCCCAGGTGGTGGAGGAAGAAGAGAGGAGCACCCACAAAACTTCCAGCCAACGTGGCTCAAAAAAAATATGCACATTAAAGCAGACACGGGAAGCACGTTTAACCATGAGAAATCACATGCAAAAATATTTACATAAAATACATAAAAGATTTTATATAATCAATTATCCTTAAGCAAAAACCACAACCATTCAGAACCCAAGTGGGGAGTCATTTTGAGAAGCGGTGTTTTCTGGATAACTGGAGGTTTACCTTTAAAACAGAATTTCATAGAAGTGGTTAAGCACTGGAAAATCTACATGAAATCTACATGACTTTATTTAAGTCATGTTGCACACAAGTTGAAGTCTTCCTGTGAACTAGAAACGAGCCCCACGACCACCTCGTGGCAGAGCTATTCCAGTCCCAACAGAGGCCCGCGAGGCCGTCTTCCGTGGTGATCCTTCTTCCTCGGCTTCCAGCCCCTCCGCGCCCTCCCTGAGGTCATTCACTAGCGATTTCTCACGGCTTTCTACCTTTCCCTGCTTCCAGCTTGTAACTTCTGACTGGCTGTGGCCTAGGACAGACACTCGTGAACATTAGAATTGTGCATAACAGAAAAACTAACAAGGTGAGGGCAAATGCTGGGGAGACGCATGTGGGACAGTCTGTAAATCCAGCACGGGGCCTTCTGACGCTCCACCGCTTCTTAGCCCTCTGCTTCTCGGCTCTGCTACACAAGAATGGGCATTGACCAGTTTCCACACATGCGAGGTTTGACTGTGTTTCAAAAAGAGCTTTTTTAAAAAATTAATATCTCAAAACCTTATTTATGTGCATTCTCATTAAATCCCTCTAGAGTCCACAAAGCCATGGGTATTCTCTTTTTCAGATAGGGAGGAATCCAGCTATGAGACAAAAAAGCGTTGATAAAAGCTGAGCAAAAAGCTCTGTCAATTCAGTGCTTTAAATTCTAAATTACAGTGGGTAATATAGCAAACAAGATTTACTTTTCGTTTTGAAAAAATCGTGAAAAAAGGAAAATTGTATTAGGTGAAAGACGACCCCGAGGAACCACCCTGAATACAACACTGTGGCAGACAAGCCCTGCCCACCCAGGACTACAAGATGCCCCCATCATTGACCAGGAATTAGGCCTGTGCCACGAAAATAAATGCTGCAAATACAAACCCATATGCTTCTATAAGTCGCTGAAGATTCATTCACTGCCACCAGATAACGCTGACTCGTGGAAACACTGGTAAGTGTTTATGAAGTGGCACATTTGGTAGATGACCAACAAGGCTTCCACAAACCTGGAGACCGCGAGTGCTGAAGATTCAATAGCAATGCGTTCCTATCATCAGACCCTGTCCCCACCCCTAGAACTCCCATCAGGTGGGCATTTTTTATAATCCAATACAGTTCTTCTCACTATTATGTTTAAGCCCCTTTTCCTGCCAATTCACTTTGAAAAGATTTCACCTCTCAGTCCACCTTCAACACACGAGAAGGTGGCTTTCATTTCCAGGCCACATCAGCCCAGCCCTGACTACCCCCAGCCCAGGGGAACCTCTGCTTTACAGACCTGCTCCTCCCAGCAGCCAGATCCTCCCAGCCTGCTCCTCCCACCTCTGCTCCATCCAGCCTGCTCCTCCCACCTCTGCTCCTCCCAGCCTGCTCCTCCCACCTCTGCTCCTCCCAGCCTGCTCCTCCCACCTCTGCTCCTCCCAGCCTGCTCCTCCCACCTCTGCTCCTCCCAGCCTGCTCCTCCCACCTCTGCTCCTCCCAGCCCTGTTCCACCCACCTCTGCTCCTCCCACATCTGCTCCTCCCAGCCTGCTCCTCCCACCTCTGCTCCTCCCAGCCTGCTCCTCCCACCTCTGTTCCTCCCAGCCTGCTCCTCCCACCTCTGCTCCTCCCAGCCCTGCTCCTCCCACCTCTGCTCCTCCCAGCCTGCTCCTCCCACCTCTGCTCCTCCCAGCCCTGCTCCTATCAGCCTGCTCCTCACACCTCTGCTCCTCCCAGCCTGCTCCTCCCACCTCTGCTCCTCCCACCTCTGCTCCTCCCAGCCTGCTCCTCCCACCTCTGCTCCTCCCAGCCTGCTCCTCCCACAACTGCTCCTCCCAGCCGGCTCCTCCCAGCCTGCTCCTCCCAGCCTGCTCCTCCCACCTCTGCTCCTCCCACGTCTGCTCCTCCCAGCCTGCTCCTCCCACCTCTGCTCCTCCCAGCCTGATCCTCCCACCTCTGCTCCTCCCAGCCTGCTCCTCCCACCTCTGCTCCTCCCAGCCTGCTCCTCCCACCTCTGTTCCTCCCAGCCTGCTCCTCCCACCTCTGCTCCTCCCAGCCCTGCTCCTCCCACCTCTGCTCCTCCCACCTCTGCTCCTCCCAGCCTGCTCCTCCCACCTCTGTTCCTCCTCCTATCAGCCTGCTCCTCCCACCTCTGCTCCTCCCAGCCTGCTCCTCCCACCTCTGCTCCTCCCACCTCTGCTCCTCCCAGCCTGCTCCTCCCACCTCTGCTCCTCCCAGCCTGCTCCTCCCACAACTGCTCCTCCCAGCTGGCTCCTCCCACCTCTGCTCCTCCCAGCCTGCTCCTCCAACCTCTGCTCGTCCCACCTCTGCTCCTCCCAGCCTGCTCCTCCCACCTCTGCTCCTCTGCTCCTCCCACCTCTGCTCCTCCCAGCCTGCTCCTCCCACTTCTGCTCCTCCCAGCCCTGCTCCTCCCACCTCTGCTCCTCCCACCTCTGCTCCTCCCAGCCTGCTCCTCCCAGCCTGCTCTCCTCCCACCTCTGTTCCTCCCAGCCTGCTCCTCCCACCTCTGCTCCTCCCAGCCCTGCTCCTCCCACCTCTGCTCCTCCCACCTCTGCTCCTCCCAGCCTGCTCCTCCCACCTCTGCTCCTCCCAGCCTGCTCCTCCCACCTCTGCTCCTCCCAGCCCTGCTCCTATCAGCCTGCTCCTCCCACCCCTGCTCCTCCCAGCCCAGCTCCTCCCACCTCTGCTCCTCCCACCTCTGCTCCTCCCAGCCTGCTCCTCCCACCGCTGCTCCTCCCAGCCTGCTCCTCCCACCACTGCTCCTCCCAGCCGGCTCCTCCCACCTCTGCTCCTCACAGCCTGCTCCTCCCACCTCTGCTCCTCCCAGCCCTGTTCCTCCCAGCCTGCTCCTCCCACCTCTGCTCCTCCCAGCCTGCTCCTCCCACCGCTGCTCCACCCAGCCTGCTCCTCCCAGCCCTGCTCCTCCCAGCCTGCTCCTACCACCTCTGCTCCTCCTACCTCTGCTCCTCCCAGCCTGCTCCTCCCACCTCTGCTCCTCCCAGCCCTGCTCCCCAGCCCTCCAGCCAGCCTGCTCCTCCCACCTCTGCCCTGTTCCTACCAGCCTGCTCCTCCCACCTCTGCTCCTCCCAGCCTGCTCCTCCTCCCACCTCTGCTCCTCCCAGCCTGCTCCTCCCACCCTGCTCCTCCCACCTCTGCTCCTCCCAGCCTGCTCACTGCTCCTCCCATCCTGCTCCTCCCACCTCTGCTCCTCCCAGCCTGCTCCTCCCAGCCTGCTCCTCCCACCTCTGCTCCTCCCAGCCTGCTCCTCCCATCTCTGCTCCTCCCCACCTCCTCCCAGCCTGCTCCTCCCACCTCTGCTCCTCCCAGCCCTGCTCCTCCCACCCTGCTCCTCCCAGCCTGCTCCTCCCACCTCTGCTCCTCCCAGCCTGCTCCTCCCACCTCTGCTCCTCCCACCTCTGCTCCTCCTGCTCCTCCCACCTCTGCTCCTCCCACCTGCTCCTCCCACCTTGCTCCTCCCAGCCCTGCTCCTCCCCTGTCCCTGCTCCTCCCACCTCTGCTCCTCCCACCTCTGCTCCTCCCACCCTGCTCCTCCCACCTCCTGCTCCTCCCTGCTCCTCCCACCCCTGCTCCTCCCAGCCCCTGTCCACCTCTGCTCCTCCTGCTCCTCCCACCTCTGCTCCTCCCAGCCCTGCTCCTCCCAGCTCTGCTCCTCCCACCTGCTCCTCCCACCTCTGCTCCTCCCAGCTGCTCCTCCCACCCCTCTGCTCCTCCCAGCCTGCTCCTCCCACCTCTGCTCCTCCCACCTCTGCTCCTCAGCCTGCCTGCTCCTCCCACCTCTGCTCCTCCCAGCCTGCTCCTCCCACCTCTGCTCCTCCCAGCCTGCTCCTCCCACCTCTGCTCCTCCCAGCCCCTGCTCCTCCCACCTCTGCTCCTCCCACCTCTGCTCCTCCCAGCCTACTCCTCCCACCTCTGCTCCTCCCAGCCTGCTCCTCCCACCTCTGTTCCTCCCAGCCTGCTCCTCGCACCTCTGCTCCTCCCAGCCCTGCTCCTCCCACCTCTGCTCCTCCCAGCCTGCTCCTCCCACCTCTGCTCCTGCCAGCCTGCTCCTCCCACCTCTGTTCCTCCCAGCCTGCTCCTCCCACCTCTGCTCCTCCCAGCCCTGCTCCTCCCACCTCTGCTCCTCCCACCTCTGCTCCTCCCAGCCTGCTCCTCCCACCTCTGCTCCTCCCAGCCTGCTCCTCCCACCTCTGCTCCTCCCAGCCCTGCTCCTATCAGCCTGCTCCTCCCACCCCTGCTCCTCCCAGCCAGCTCCTCCCACCTCTGCTCCTCCCACCTCTGCTCCTCCCAGCCTGCTCCTCCCACCTCTGCTCCTCCCAGCCTGCTCCTCCCACCACTGCTCCTCCCAGCCGGCTCCTCCCACCTCTGCTCCTCCCAGCCTGCTCCTCCCACCTCTGCTCCTCCCAGCCCTGTTCCTCCCAGCCTGCTCCTCCCACCTCTGCTCCTCCCAGCCTGCTCCTCCCACCGCTGCTCCACCCAGCCTGCTCCTCCCAGCCCTGCTCCTCCCAGCCTGCTCCTCCCACCTCTGCTCCTCCCAGCCCTGCTCCTCCCAGCCCTGTTCCTACCAGCCTGCTCCTCCCACCTCTGCTCCTCCCAGCCTGCTCCTCCCACCTCTGCTCCTCCCAGCCTGCTCCTCCCACCCTGCTCCTCCCACCTCTGCTCCTCCCACACTGCTCCTCCCAGCCTGCTCCTCCCACCTCTGCTCCTCACAGCCTGCTCCTCCCAGCCTGCTCCTCCCACCTCTGCTCCTCCCAGCCTGCTCCTCCCACCTCTGCCCCTCCCATCCTGCTCCTCCCAGCCTGCTACTCCCACCTCTGCTCCTCCCAGCCCTGTTCCTACCAGCCTGCTCCTCCCACCTCTGCTCCTCCCAGCCTGCTCCTCCCACCTCTGCTCCTCCCACCTCTGCTCCTCCCACCTCTCCTCGTCCCACCTCTGCTCCTCCCACCTCTCCTCCTCCCACCTCTCCTCCCCCCAGCCTGCTCCTCCCACCTCTGCTCCTCCCAGCCCTGCTTCCTGTCAGCCTGCTCCTCCCACCTCTGCTCCTCCCAGCCTGCTCCTCCCACCCCTGCTCCTCCCACCTCTGCTCCTCCCACCTCTCCTCCCCCCAGCCTGCTCCTCCCACCTCTGCTCCTCCCACCTCTGCTCCTCCCACTTCTGCTCCTCCCACCTCTGCTCCTCCCACCCTGCTCCTCACAGACCTGCTCCTCCCACTGCTCCCTCCACCTCTGCTCCTCCCACCTCTGCTCCTCCCAGCCTGCTCCTCCCACTTCTGCTCCTCCCACCTCTGCTCCTCCCAGCCTGCTCCTCCCACCTCTGCTCCTCCCACCTCTGCTCCTCCCACCCGGCTCCTCACAGACCTGCTCCTCCCACTTCTGCTCCTCCCACCTCTGCTCCTCCCACCTCTGCTCCTCCCACCCGGCTCCTCACAGACCTGCTCCTCCCACTTCTGCTCCTCCCACCTCTGCTCCTCCCAGTCTGCTCCTCCCAGACCTGCTCCTCCCAGACCTGCTCCTCTCAGCCTGCTCCTCCCAGCCTGCTCCTCCCACCTCTGCTCCTCCCAGTCTGCTCCTCCCAGACCTGCTCCTCCCAGCCTGCTCCTCCCAGCCTGCTCCTCCCACCTCTGCTCCTCCCAGACCTGCTCCTCCCACTTCTGCTCCTCTCAGCCTGCTCCTCCCAGCCTGCTCCTCCCAGCTTATGGTTCTGCTTTCCCTCATGGATGATTGACTTGCAGAATATGCTTTAAGACATCTTTGCAAACTAGTATCTGACTTTAAAAGAAATCCAAAATTTTCTCATTGATTCATCAATGTTGAAAAGCTCCTGTTTTCTCAAAATAGAAAAACTAACAAGAGAAGGCCACGATAAAAAAGGACTGTAATCTAGTTTATAACTACCACACGCAGGTAAACAATATCTTCTGCCAATATAAAAGGCTAATTGAAAGATATCAAAAATCAATAGCTTCCTAACTCACACAATCATTTAAAATAGAATAGAAAAGTTACTCCATTCATAACCAAAAGCACTACAAAAATAAATAAATAACCTAGGAGGTGACATTTTAAAAATTAGGAACAACCTGTGTGACAAACACTAAACTTGACAGTAGCAAATAAGAGTTGAATAAATCTTAAAATACACCACTTTTATTTTTAAAATGCAAAGATTTACTACTATAAATATGCTAAGTAATCCTAAATAAATTTACTGATTTAATACCATTCCACTCAAACCATCTATTTCCTAAGCTGACAAAAAAAAAAAAATACTACAGTCCATGGAATGCAGAACAGAACCCACTGAATGAGTGAGGGTGACGGTCGTGGGTGGGTGAGAAGCCCCAGGTTATCTGACCACAGGACCCAGCCAGAGCAACCACACGCGGGGCACAGCCAGGAACCGGCAGACGGCTCCTTCTAGTCAGAGTGAAGCTGAGGGTCTGTCCCAAGCCAGTGCAGTGAGGGCAGCGTTCAGAGCTCAGTGCAGAGGACAACACTAAGAAAGCTGGCTCTTGAAAAAATAACAGCAGCTGCATGCGACCTCACACCGTACACCAAGGCTGACTTCAGATTCATCAAATGCTTAAACACCAAAAAAATGAATCCATGGAAATAAAACTGGATGTCTATGTATTCAGGTTGGAAGAAGCTTGAAACACTACTTCAAAGGCAGAAACTATGCAGGGGAGGACCAATTAAACTACATAAAAACAACTCTGCACACCAGAAAAAATGCCATTACCCAGACAAACGCAGGCCGCTGGCAGGGCTGGAAGGAAGGCCAGTTGGCAGTTAACGCACCAAAATAATTTAAAACATCCAAAACCTTTGACCTGGTAATTCTACTTGTGGGAATTTGTCAAGGAAATTACGAGACTATTGCCAAGATATACATACAAAGATATTAATTACACAGCTGCTTACAACTGTGGGCCTGGGAGAGACCCAATTCCAACAAGGGTGGATTTTCTCCAGCACATGGCGTGAGCCAGTGCAGCGGGACACTGTGCGTGCCCTGGGAAGGACAGACACACACACAGATCTCCGAGGACGAGACGCACAACATACCTCAAAATCCCACCTTGGGTTATCCTGGGTGATGGGATTCCAGATAGCATCCACTAATTGTTAAACGTCTTTGTTCAAGTTTTTCCAAAATAAAGCTGTATCACCCACATCGTCATAAAAGACAACAGAAGGTGGCAAAAACATCAGACTATTTTTTAATGTCAAACAAAGGGAATCATCTGCAGCTGTGTTCTAGAAAGACGAGTTAACATCTTTATTATAGCTTTTCCAAACCAACAAGAAAATGAATGAACAAAGCAACAAAAATGAGCAAATAACATGAGCAAAACTAACTCAAAATGGAAGAAATACAATTTGTCGAACACATACAGGAGGGAAAAAAGTCCACCCTCACCTATAACCCAAGAAATGAAAAAAGCTAAAGCAACAGGGGACACCACTTTGGTGAGTGAACTGGCAGTGGACAATTAAAAATGCCTGTGTTGGTGACAGCCTGGGGAGGCGGTGTTTCCACACACCGCAACCGGAAAGACGGCTGACAGGCTTTGAAGAGTGGTTGGCAACAGGTACCACAGCTTGACCAAGTGCAAAGCTGAAGCTGTCATTGTGAAAAGGCATCACGTAGCATGCACCGAGCAGCCCACCGCATGGTGAGCAGTAGGCACCCCATGAGTCCTACCGCACCCCACTTTTGTTTAAAAAACATATGGGGGGGCATCTAAGAGCCCTGGAGGGATGTACACAAGAATGTTCACAGTAGTCACAGCTGCGGAGGGTCTTGAATGATTTTTGATTTGTTTATTTTTTTAGATTTTCCAAATAACATGAAGTTTTGCAAGGACAAAAAATACCAGATAATTTAGGAATTACTTCCCCATAATTTTCTAAGTAGAAAAATAAATTGTTTTCTCAGTAGTGGACTTTAGTAAAAATGAAGAAGAAGAAGAAGAAGAAGAAGAAGAAGAAGAAGAAGGAGAAGGAGAAGGAGAAGGAGAAGGAGAAGGAGAAGGAGAAGGAGAAGGAGAAGGAGAAGGAGAAGGAGAAGGAGAAGGAAGAAGAAGAAGAAGAAACACTGTTAAAAGCAAAGTGATTTTCAGAAGGCTGTGCAGCGGTAGCAGAGAGCGGACCCCGTGGCCACGGAGATCTGGGCTCACTGGTGCACCCACCACACGGGTGCACTGTCCCTCAGACAGGCAAGGCTGGGGACTGCCCAGAGGCCAGGAGCTGGAGGCCACGCTGCACCCTGCTGCAGACCACAGGCCAGGTGCCGCCGGTCAGTCCAGGGCTCCCGTGACTGCCTCATTCTCTCACACCCACGCACCACGTTCCAATGCCACAGTGAATCTGAGCTCCCTCGCTCGATGCTCTGTGGCTTTCGCTCATCCACACAACACCTCCCAGGGAGAGGTCCTCAAGCCTCTCGGGGCGGCCGTACCAGCCTGCAGCCGTGAGCCAAGCCCTACCCTCAACGCAGACCAGAGCCCCTGCCTGGAGAATGTTCTCTCAGCGTCCGGAAGGTGCGGAGGACCGCGGGAGAGGCGGGTCATCCCTTCACTTATTCACTCAGCAAACATCCACTCAAGGTCCAGCTGAGCCAGGCACTGTCCAGGACAGTAAGGGCAAGGGGAAGTTGGTGCCAACTTCCAGTGGCCCACTTGGGTTAGAGGACTGACCTAGTGCAGGACAACAGGCTCGGCCCAGAAGGGGTGCAGCCACTGCTCTGGAAGAAAAGACCCCATGGGCCGGGGACGGGTGGGCACTGAGGGGTGCAGTGCCGGCAGGGCCCAGGGCAGAGCATGGCCCGCTTCCGCTCCTGCTCAGAGTGGGAAGCTAAGGTCCTACCAGGATCCCCTCCCAAGGGCGGCAGGGAACCCAGGATTCTCAACCCTTTCCTCCACCAAGCGCTCCACCCCTGGATCACACGGGAAGAACTGCAGGAAGACAATTCTAGGTAGAGAGGGCACGTGAAGGGTGGGCCTGGTCAAGGTGGGCTGCGCTGCAGGACCCATTCAGAGACAGCACAGCGGGACCTGGAGCCCGGGCCTGAGGCAGTGCCAGGGAGGCAGCGCCCTGCCTCCAGCTGCTCTGAGCCCAGCAGAGGGCAGGAAGGGAGGGCGAGGCTCCCCGGGGACTGCACTGCCTGCTCCCCAGGGACACGTGACGGCAGGGGAGCCACAGCCATGGGCCACCCACCCAGATTCCCCCTCCCCTCACTCCCGTGAAAGCACCCTCCAAACCAGAAAGGCCTGTCTGAGGACGCTGGTCCGTGGCCCGCTCACTAACAGCCAGATCCTGCGGGCTGACTCCCGCTGAGCCCTCCGAGGTTGCAGGGAAACTCCAGGTTTGGTCACTGAGACCGGCAGAGAATGCAGATGCTACAGAGCGGGACCGGGGCCTCACGTGCAGAGCGGGACATGCTGGACAAATAAGTGGCACCTGTAAACAATGTAAGTAGCAGGTTTGTCGCACTTAACCCAGACGTTAGCTTTCTGTAACACATATAAAACAGATTCCAAGTGAGAAAAAATCGTTGTGAATTTGTGAACATTCCATTTTCTTTCATTTCAAACTCTCCATCAATATGGACCAGTTTAGTGCCGACCGCATTTACAAAGGTATCTTTAGGTTTTCAGTTCCACGTTTCTGAGTTCATCGTTACTCAATCTATCTGATACTAAACAACCCTGGGATTATGTAAAGTGACAGGAAGCACCGAGCAGTCCCAGATGGATGCCTGGGACACACACAGAAAGGAGCACAGCAAGAAAGATACCTGGGCCCAAATCTGCGTCCTTCCAGACAAACCCAAGGATTAATACACTTGAATCCCATTCCACTGTGACGCAGCCCACGATATTTCTGAAGGGAAAAAGTCTTCATTAAAAACCAGCAGAATCGTTAAGCTGGACCCAGGTAGGAATTTTACACTTGAAACAGAATGCGATTATCAAAGCCACTGCATTAGGACCGAGCCACCCTGCTGCAGCGTCGCTGAGCCTGCTGAAAGCCCTCCCAGCCCAGAGGACGCAGTCGCAGCACTGAGGACACTTCTGTATGCTCAAATATATTTTTCATTCATATCCTCAAAACATAGGATTAGACGGCTTCTCTCGTTTCAAACTTCCTCAGAGAATGTGTCTTCTGCCTTATCTTTATATTTTAGAAACAGCCTCTGGTTTCCCTGGTTTTCAAATGCAACCGGAAGCCTGGGCTTTACTTTCACTTTGCCTGCACCATGGCCCTGAATAAATAAAATCTTTTGCTAGTACCCTTTTCCATTAAAATGAGCAGGAAGTAAAAAAAAAAAAAAAAAAAAAAAAAAAGCCCTGTAAAGTCTGAAATTTCAAATGCACACAGCAACAAGTACATTTAATGACAAGGTCACAACCATGTTCACACTTCAAAGCAGGACCAAGCTGTGCTGCTGAGCTTGCGAGCGTGAGCTCACACACGTGTGCAGCTGCTCCCGTTTCTCCCTCCTAATTACACAAAATGCAGAGAACCTCAGCAAAATCACAAAAGCAGCTTTACCTCGGGATGAAGCAACGGCATTCCTGGAACAGCCTTGCCACGCGGGCATGGTCCCCACCGGCACGGTGAGGGAAAAGACGTTTTCCAAAATGGAATTTCAGGGAATGATTCTTTTCAAAGTGAGATAATAAGGGGCACAGCAATTCCGGCAACCAAATCTAACATCTGCTTTCAGTCATCAAGGTCATTACACTTTGTGGGTTGTACAATTTGCTATTTAACCAACTTTTTGCTACAGCATGGCAAACTGGCACACTTTTTAAACCGAGGGCAGGGGGCTGTGCTTGCTGGGAGGAGAGGCACGGGCCTGCCCAAGCGCACGGCCTCCTGCCCAGCACAGAACCCTGCCACATTTCCAAAGGGGACAGCAGCCCCAGCAAGCAGACCACACTGCCGACTCTGGCCAGCCCACCACTGCCTCTCATCTGTCAATCACCCCAGCGCTTGGTGAGGGTGGGAGATGGTGCAGGGTTAACGTGGCTCCTGGGCACAGGTCACCAGCCCTGAGCACAAGCCTCTCCAGATGCTCTTCCTCGACAGCAGGGCGTATCTGGGGTCCCCGCTCGCTAGAGCAAAAGGATCACTGAGAAGTCATCGATACCACCAAAACACTGCAGGCTCCGGCTGGAATAAATCCCCCACCCCACCCCCACGGCACGGCACTCTCCGGCAGGGCTTTAGTACTCCATTATTGTGAATGTTCTTTGGCCCACAGCAAAAAATATTGACAAAATTCCGCTTTTAAGACAGTTATTGTCTCTGTATACTTGATAGCAGCCTTCAGAAGTTCACCTGCTGGCATTAAATTCTTGAGTTTGGGTGAAAGGAGAGAAAATTTGCCACATCTCAAGCTCTTCTGCTATGGCGGCAGCAAATCAAATTATTCCTTCAATTAAACTAGCTTTGTGCCTAAAAGGAAAAAAAGGCCACAGGCTCCCTCCCCCACACGGAGAGCCAAAGCCATCACCCACTGTAAACCCCGTGACTCGGGCATGGTCTAAATGGCTTAGTGTTTGGGGTAATACAGCTCGTAAAATTAAATCCACTCGCAGAGATTTCAGCGTCGCTGTGTGCCGCGAGCTGGCAGGCGACGGGCTCCGAGCTCTGCACCAGGGCGCGTTCTGATCAGCCTGATGCAGGGTTTCTCCTCTCCCTCGCCTGCCGCGTACCAGCGCCACAGTAACGGTGGCCCCGTGAGAGGCTGAGCAGAGGCCCAGGGTTCCTGCCGCCACCCCTGCTTTCCCGAGGTGAGGGGGGGGGACCCACGCCTCACTTTGCCGTGGGACACACAGGTCAGTCACACACAGTGCCACAGCCCTGGGTAGTGCACGCCTCTAAGCCAACTTCCTTCCAGAGAGCTGCGGCCAGTCTTCAGGAGGCAAGGCCCAGCTAACGTGGCCCTGAGTTTGGCTTTCTGTTCCAAATGTCTGGTTCTGAGAAGCAAAATCTGAAATGCCCAACTTGGGGAAGGGCACTCAGACAGCGGGGGATGCACGTGGAAAGGGCGTGAGCAGGCGCTCTCGGGAGAGGGAACCCCCTTCCCACGGTGGTGCCTGTTCCAGGAAATCAGATCTCTAGAGGTCAGAGACAAGTGCTGGCCAAGACCAGGCCCACGAGCGTGCCACAGGACACTTGGCAGACCAAGACACAACTTCTTTTCTGTTATGGTGCGTGAAGGGGGTCGCCGCTAAAGAAATTGATATCTTTTAAGTGTCACAATTATGAATAATTTGTGCCAGAAATTAACGACAGTTCCTCTACAATGAAGCTGTGGATGGGGAAATACTAAAGTGTTCGTGTCGCTAGTACCTGCTGGGAGGAGACGATAATTCCTTGACCTGAAACCCAAAATTTGTAGTTCGAATAAACAATTTTATAGGACAACCGGCGAAATTCACTAAAATAAAACAAATCAGAATAAAATGAGAAATCAGAACACCCGCAGCTTTAAAAATACAATCTTCTTGTGGTTAGCACAGGCAAGGGTGAAGCTCCTGGAAGGTCCTGACCTCTCCTTCCAGAGAACGAAGAAGCATTTTAATATCAACTAAATGACGGAGCTCCAACAGGAGGGGCCCCAGAGCCAACAGCACACGCCTGCCCTTTCACAGGGGGACGAGACAGAGTGCGGTGGCTGTGTTTCCACAGCCTCAGGTAGCGCTGGCCCCTTCCCTGATCCAACCTCTAAAACACCAATGTGGAGCGCACCTCCCCCTGCTCCTCTCCTTTTTACCTAAAGGCAAAAAGTAAATCCAGTTTCTCTTCACAGATTGTGGGCCTGGTTTTAATTTGTGCAATAGTCCTTTTGATAACAATGCCTAGTTAAAACATCCATTAAAAGTCTGTAGCAGGCATTTAATGGGAGGAAAATCTAATAGGGTTCCTCGGCAACTCCTTCATTAACTTTTAAAGGAGTTCTCTCCTATAGTGTTGGGGGGGACAGAGAGGGAGGCAGGGCAGAGGAGCCCTCCACAGCCAGGGTGGATCAGAAACCTTGAAAAGAACGAGGTCAGACGTCCTCGTGTCCTTAGCCTCCATGCCAACTCTTACTAGACCACGATCTCGGTGCCAGCGAGCCCTGACACTGACAGGGAGCGTGTCCCCAGGAAGCACGGAGCGCCCAAGCTCTCTCCACCAGAAAACACGAGGCCTGAGCCAGACGGCGAGGGCGAGGAGAGCCACCCTGCAGAGGGCTCCTGTCCCGTGCCGTCCCAGGCTGGGGCCTGACCTGCATGGCCTCTGGCTCTGCCCCCGGGTCAGCTCATCCTCGGTGGCCAAGGGAGACGCACAGTGGGGCCATGGGACACTGCACAGGTAACACAGGGCTTCTCCGGCCTGGGAACGTCCCGTGCGCCGTCTGAGGGCCCCTCGCGGCCAGGGTGAAGTTCACCTCCACAGGACTTACAAGGCACTGGGAACCCCAGGACCCCGGGCAGGACCCCGCTCCCCAGCTCCGCCTCAGACCTGCTTTCTGCTTGCCCCACCCCACGTGATCTGCGGAGATGGGCGCCCCAGCCCCTTCCAGGGAGCCACTGCCGCCGGTTCCTAGTGTGAGCCCCCCTGTGGCAGCGGCTTGACCACTGGACGCCGTCGTGTCTCTGTTATGGCCTGTGGCCCTCCCTTCAGGCTGGCGGGTCTTGAAGGGTCCACGCTCTTTCCCACAAGCCCCGCCCCTCCAGGAAGGCAGCGGCAGGCTGTGGCGGAAAAGCCTGCACCGAGGCCCCATCCATAATTTTGAGAAAAGGCAAAAACTATCCAAGTGAAACTCAAAGGAGGACTGCGTACACATAAAGTACGTAAGAAAATTTTTGGACTCTCAGGCAAATTTAGGGTTAATAGGTCGAAAGATCTAGGTGAAATGGCTGGTGCTTGTCACTCCCTCCATCTGAACATTCCTCGCCACTCCTGCGGAGTCTGGCCACAGAGGCTGCTGCAGCTGGCGGGACGGGCCAGTCCACCCTTGCCCACAACAAGTGCACACCTCACTCTCCCTGAAAGGACCACACACCGGCTCCTCACCGTCCCCCCCCCCCCCCCAGCCCCAACCCACCCAGACAAGAAGCGTCTTCCTGGGCTCTGAGTCCCCACAAGTCATCTGCGCCCCTCCTGAAACGCCAGCCACACCCACGTTAGCATTCACGCACGCCCACCTTCCTCTGCTACCAGACACGGGATCATGGAGGACAAGGCCCAGCCTGCTGATGGCTGCATTTCTCAGAGTGTCCAGCAGAGCATCTCGGACGAGGCTGTGTTGAAATGGCTGTCGGAAGGATGAGCCAGAAGCCCACTGAGCCCTGACCCAGAGGTGCCGTGACAGCCCGGGAGAGTGGAGGCAGGCCAGCCCTAGACCTGCAAGACCTGCACTTAGGCCCTGAGGAAGGGCGCTGCATGCGGGCTTCAGCCACACCCCTCGGCTGCGTCTGGGCCCTGAGCCACCTCCAGACCTCAAAGGCATCCCCAGAGTCTGTCCTCCTGCAGCCCCAGCACGTGGCCATGCCGCTGCACGTGGCCATGCGCACAGACAGCAACGGGCCCCGCTGGACCCCGCCTTCTGGCCTCCAGAGTGAGGGGGCGTGACCCCGGTTGTTAAGCCCCTCCAGCCTCAGTGTCCCCCTGTTGTTGGCCTCACAGAGTCAGGAGGGGCGCCAGGACGCCAGCTCAGAGCACTGCCACCACCACGGGGAGCAGAGCACACCACGAGCCCCACTCCAGGGCCAGAGCCAGCGCCCGCCCGCCCTCGGTCCCGCCCTCCCTCGGTCCAAGTCAGAGTGGACCATCTTCCTGCCCCGTTCAGCAGCACAGGAAGTGGCCACCTCCGGGGCGGGGAGCCCAGCCCTGACCAGCGAGCCTTGGCCACGCGTGTCTGAACCGCACGCTCATGGCAAGGCACGCGTTTAGAGGGACTGACAGGGATCAAGCAGGACGCGGCAGCTCCTCGAACCCCAGACATGTCCAGGGAAGAGCACCGCCTGTCTACACCAGAAGGTGCGCTTAGCACTGTGAGCGGCTGCCCCAGGCATCGCCCTGAACAGCTGCCCACTGAGCGTCCAGACCGACCGACACAGAGCAGGCCCGCCGTGGCGCTCCGCCTGCAGGAGGGTCTCCACTGAAGGGCTTGACAGCAGCGGGGAGAAGACCCGGACTGCAGGGAGCGCCCACCGCCGTGCGGCCCTCAGCACCGGGGACCACCGAGGTGGCAGAGGCTACAGAGCACCGTCAGGAAGGCAGGGTCCTCTGAGACAGTGTCTTGGATCTGAACAGGAACCTGTGTGGCTGGTGGCCTGTGAGACTTCCAGGGACAGAGGCGGCAAGATGACACTGTTCTCAATAAAGGAGGGGCTGAGGGGGCACTCGTGGGTGGGACAACCTGTGGCAGAACACAGCACACAAGTGACTGAGGCTTTGGACGCCCACAGGACAACAACTACTCGATAAACCACGAAGTCTCATAAGGACACTCCGGCACTCCCAGCCCTGCTTTGCAGCTTATCTAGATATCACAAAAATTCCAAACTCGGCCAAAAAAAAGAGTAGCACTGTATTTTTCTCTTTTTCTCTTTCAAAAATAATTCATTTTTCTTGAAATCTGCAGAAACATCAGGGAAAAAATGACATGCCTAAAATCATGCCTGAGAGAGAAACAGAGAGGGCAGCCTTTCAAAATAAAACTTCATCCTTGAGTCATGGTAAAATGAGTTTAGATTTGCTTGGTAAAACCACAACTTACTGTTTTACGTGTTAGTCCCTCCAAGGATATTTATATTTCCTAAGGCCAAGAGTTCACCATTTATCTTTGAAGGATAAATTCTGCTGAACACATGACCTAGCAGACTGGTCCTCCGGCCAGCGGGCACGGCTGGTGGAGCCGGCCTCCGCAGGGCTCCATGCAGATGCAGTCCCTGCCCGTGGTGAGCAGATGCCCATGACTGCACTCCGAGAGCACACTCCCCTGCACGAGCACACCCCAGGCACCCTCCACCGGACGGCTCCCCAGCACTCCTGAGCCAGCCCTACTCCAGGTCCCCGTGCGCTGGGCCACTGCGTGAGGTCCCCCAGTTGTGCACAGCAGTCCCTGGAGTCTGCACGCCCCAGCCGCGGTGCGCAGCCCACCTCTGCACAGCCACGCCCAGGCTACCCACACGCAGACCAGAGGGCGACACAAACGGGCAGCTTCCACGAGGTGAGAGCAAAGGGTGCCCTGCTCACGAAGGCCTCGGAGAGATTCATCAGAGAGACACATGAGCTGCTGGGAAGTGAGGGGCGTCCCCCAAACGCCCCAGACCTCGGAGCTCGACGTCATGGGGGATGCCCAGCCGCTCATGATGTCATTCCTACTCCACACCCCAGGCAGGCCCGCGGCCGAGCCTGGGAGCTGCCCTGCCCACAGCATGCCGACAGGAGCAGGTCTGAGGGGCCCTCCGGCCCGAGGCCCTGTGTTCACAGTCTGAAGAAGCCGAGGCGCTCACGGCCCTGCAGCAGCCCGTTAGCGGAAGTGTGGCTCCAGGCACCCCTCCCACCCACTCCTGTCCCCTGCGCTCCCGAGACAGGTGCCAGGCAGCACGCCCCAATTACTTCAGCTCACCACTTAAGGGTGGTTTCAGGGGTCATGGAATCAGACCCCTGTGGCTCTATCTTAATTGAAACGACCTCAAGACACTAATCGACGTGGCCTTGAATCCTATAAGCCTCAGCCTACAAAGGGAGACAATAACAGGATCGCTATGAAAATTAAATTACGTAGCACAGTGAAGTGGGCCAGGAGGCTGTGGGTTCAGCCCCCTCCAGGTATTTAGTGAGCACCTGCTGTGTACCAGGCACTGGCCTCCTCTCGTGCCAGGGCCAGTATGCACAGCAACCAACAGAACAACAAGACCCACCTCCAGGGAGCTCCCGCCCTAGAGTGAGATTTGCTGCTGCTGTTTTTACTGTTAGACTCTGGCACACTGTCTGGCCACGTTCATGCTTAGTAACCGAACCACCGAATTCACCCCCAAGCAGGTTTTCTCGCAGTCTGACAACCTGCCCTGCAAACGCAACCTGGCGGTACTGCTGGGGAACAGCCGCCCTGCCTGTGGGCTTTCCTCCTCCTGTCCTGCTCTGTCCTTCCTGGACGGAGACACGAGGAGGCCACCACCAGGAAGCGGCCTGCTTCCAAGAGATGGGAAAGAGAACAGGGGCTGCCCAAAGCACCCCACCCACGACCATGACCCCAGGAAGGCCCAGGGAATGAGAGAGACCCATGCCTCGCTAGACGGGGCAGGACAGGGGCACCAGCACCCAGGGTGCCCGCAGGGCAGGAGGGAACACAGGCAGCGGCCCTGCAGGCCACCTCCCCAGGAGACGCCACAGTGAGTGTCAGGGCTGCAGGGCGCCCCGCAGGGCACAGGCACCATCTAGATGGCAGAGGACGCTGACCCAGAGAGGTGCAGAGAGCAGGCAGGTGCCGGAGAAAGCAGGGAGGCCTCGCCCCAGCAGGGCAGGAGGCAGAGCACTGCTGAATTATGTGGAGGCAGCAAAGAGAAGACGGGTGAGATAAATTGGAAAATGGATTTTTTGTTTCCCATATTCGATCCTGATAGCATTTATTTCATTACTCAATGAAATTTTTACATCCATGGGATGCATAATAAAATATTTTATATAAGGTTAATATTGATAACCACTTTAGTCTTCAAAATACTCTCGCTCTCCTATGAGATCCATTACCTCAAAGACCCTCTTAGTTATTTTTCTTTTTCCTAGGGCTGTCTGGAAACAAGCAGGTATTTATTGAGTAAATAAACCAATGAACGAAGCCACACTTGGCGGGGTGACCACAGGAACTGTGTGACGAGGGTATCAGTGCCAGTTGCAACAGCTGACGTACCCTCACGGAGTGGCACTTGCAGACAGGGTGGCCCTCCAAGGCACAGGGCTGGCAGGTTCTGGTGCTGAGATAAACTCACCAGGGCTCCTTACTCGCAGCTCCAGTGCACAACCTGGGGTCCCCTCGGAAGGTTCCGGAGGGTAATAATGAGAGTCAGGGACCCGACTGCTGCGTGCCAAGACGCCAAGGGGATTATACGCTTAATGTCAATATTTACTTCTTATTTACATCCCCGCTTGTCCCGAGGAGGATTTAAGGCAGCTTGATTTATGCGCCGGAGGCTGTGCTGACTAAACCTCGCTCTCCTGTACAGGAGGGTGTGTGTGCTAGGCCTCCCGATGCCAGTGGGTGCTCCCCGCCACGGGCGCTGCAAGTCCTAGGTACTGGGGCTGCACCGCTGTTGCTAAAAACTGAAAGAAAACTAATAATTATTACCCAGTAAAAGCAGTTCCTCAACAGACAGAATCTTTCGATGTGCTGGGTCTACTGAGAAAATGAAATAAAAGGCACTGCGGCACGCCACAATATCTAAAATTTATTGTAAAACCCATCTAAAATATCACAGGAACAATTTCTCCCCCGAGTGTTTTATGAACAGCAAATGTGAGGAGGAAAAATATTTTTACTGATACCTTGAACTAAGTTTATAGAAAGATGTGTGCGTTGAATATGTCGTGTTTAACCGAGAAGTTAACAGAAATACCAAGAGCCACAGAGCGCTTTCTTAATTCGAGTTGGTAACCAACCAACTAGCATAAAAGCCCAGTAATGAAGGCCCTCTCAGCTACAAAAGCTGCCGAACTTAATGGGGAAAAAACCCTTCCAAACGGCCTCCTAACAGCCCTGGCACGGCAGTTATTATTCCCAGCACATCGCACCATCCCATCCTCCGGAACTATATTTATTATGACTTATTAGATTTTGGAGCAATTGTCCTCTGAAGAGCACAAAATACTGCAAAATAACTTTTTTAAACTGTGTAAAAACTTTACGAGGAACACTTCTACCACTGGAAATCGCTAGAGGAGGCACTGAGACAAGAGCAGGGCAGAAGGGAAGACAGCAAGGAAGGTGGCTGAGGTGGGGGGCGGGAGCCCAGGGATGAGGCTGGGTAGGGCCACGCCGACCCCAGGCCCACACTGCTGCTCCATAGGCCCTGTGGCCAGCCAGGCACAGGAGGGCTCCCCCAAACTTGCAGCACACCCCAACTGCTCTGTGAAGGGCCCACCTGCAGGAACGTCTTCTGAATGACACTGGTGGAACATGGAAGGACAGTCCTGGTGTGGCCGCCATGTCCCAGAGCTCTGAAGACAGAGAAGGGGGCGTGGGTGTGTGTGCAAACAGCACTGCTCTGCTCTCTAAAGAGGGTTTCAGAAACATTTTAAGAATCGGTTGATTAACCCTGAGGAGTCTCCCTGCCTGTGAGCCCCAGGCCCCAGTTCTGGGCAGGGGTCTGGAGGAAGCAGTGTCCCAGCATGGAGGCGAGGACCTAACGTGTGGGACCCGCCGGCTGGGAGAGACGTGCTGGGCACAGTGCGCACCCTCAGAAGGAGGTCACCACAGACAGACCACCCACCAACGAGAGCGTGGCCCCTTTGCAGGGTCTCGACCCTCACACGCTACGGGCCACGCGGGTCTCTGGCATCAGTCCACGAGGCTGGCTCACACACTCACCCAAAACCTTAGACAGGGTCCCAACACGCCTGTGTCTCTCAAGCCCTAACCACTGGGCATCTGGAACCACCCCCAGGGCTGCGCGGGCTCCAGCGCACTTCTTACAGAGCTGGGGAGGCGGGCAAGGCTCCTCGGCAGCCTCAATGTCCCTACGTGTGCATCACGAAAACAGGCCGAGACACACGGGAACCCGGCGAGGGGAGGCTTTCTGGGCTGAAGATGCCATGATCCTAGGTCCAGAGGGCCCCAGGATGAGGAAAGGCAGCACCGTACTAGACACGTGCGAGCACGTGGGAGCAACGGTTTCTACTGCTTAGCGTCACAGTGCGAGGCTGCGTGGGCTTTGGGAGGCACAGGTAGAAGTGACATCGCTGCGCATGGGCACAGGGGAATTCCAAAGAAAACTCCCACAGCAGATAAAAGACACAGCCCGAGGCCAGACCTGCGGGCATGTGGCCGGAGCCCCGCCCTGGGCAAGGGCCTGTGCGCCAACACTGACCCAGGATTCCAGGGTCTGGGCAGCTCTGAGGACTGGAAGACTCTCCCCGACTTTTTTCAGGACAAATCCTCCTGTCTAGAACTCATTGGCAAAAGATGTTTTCTTCACCTGAAATAATGTGGATGCTGCAAAACAGCGTGTACACTGAATTTCCTTTAAAAAATCTGGGAAATTCTGAATTCTGAAACGTATCTGGACTCAAGGATTTCAGGAAGGGGACCACGGGGCCTTCCTGAACCTGTGGATGAATGAAGGGGCTGGGGTCAGCTTCCTTTCCTTTACCTGGAACAGACCTGGCATCGAGAAGCCCCAGCCAGGAAATTCTCTTTCCAAAGCCCAGAGCTCTCCGCTACAAGGGAACGTTTCAGACACGTGGAAATACCTACCCAACGAATAAGCGAAAAACAAGCCATTTATATGAAAAGCTGAGTAAGGCAAACCTAATTCCCAAATTAAATTTATTTTAGAGATTCCAAAGTACAAGAGAAGCATCTACAGCTACATGGCCTAGATGTCCACTGGCAAACTCAGGAGGTGGGAACTTCCTGCAGGTCACCAGGTAGACACCAGCGCAGGAGCTGGGGTGCCGGGAGTCAGCCCCAGGGCTCAACTCCAGTCTCCACTCCAGACGCGCACAGCCCAGCTGACACAGCCCAGGCTCCTGGCAGCTCACTAGTGATGGCGCTTGGGCCCAGCTACTAAGTATCAGGCGTCCCTGTAGGTCCTTCCCAACCAGGGATAAGCCAGAAGCCCTGCCCAGAGCTGAGAGCCCAGGTGCAGACAGGTGGCGCTCTCTGTGTACCAGCTAGCAAGGCCCAGACCTAGGACTGTCCCCTCCAGGTCCACAATGCTGAAGAGACAGGAGATGCTCTGTGGAGAGGGACAGAAAGGCAAGACTTGAAAAAAATGCTCAACATCGCTGGCAATTAGAGAAATGCAAATCAAAACTACTCTAAGATTTCATTTTACTCCAGTCAGAATGGCAGCCATTAAGAACACAAACAACAATAAATGTTGGAGAGGATGTGGGGAAAAGGCACACTCATACATTGCTGGTGGGACTGCAAAATGGTGCAACCGTTATGGAAGGCAGTATGGAGATTCCTTGGAAAACTGGGAATGGAACCACCCTATGACCCAGCTATCCCACTCCTGGGTCTATTCCCAAAGGACTTAAAAACAGCATATTACAGTGACACAGCCACTTCAATGTTTATAGCAGCACAATTCACAATAGCTAGGTTGTGGAACCAACCTAGATGTCCCTCAGTTGGTGAATGGATAAAGAAAATGTGGTACATATACACAATGGAATTTTACTCAGCAATAAAAGAAAATAAAATAATGGCATTCGCAGGTAAATGGATGAAGTTGGAGAATATAATGCTAAGTGAAGTTAGTCAATCTCAAAAATCCAAATACTGAATGTTTTCTCTGATATAAGGAGGCTGATTCACAGTGGTGTTGGATGGGGGTACACAGGATTAGAGGAACACTAGAAAGGTCAAAGGGGAGGGAGGGAAGGAAGGGAGCAAGGGGGGATGGAGGGGAAAAAAGAAAAGGTGGTTGAATAAGATGGATGTCATTATCCTAAATGCATGATTGAAGACTTGAATGGTATGAATATACATTGTATACAAACAGTGTTTTGTAAAAAGATGCTCCATATGTTTATTATGAATTATAATGCATACTACTATTATAAATACAACAACTTTGAATAAAAAATAATTAAAAAAAAAAGAAAGGCAAGGTCTGCGGGAGCCCCACAGGAACCAGGCCCACCACCACAGTCCACGTCCGCGGCCTCAGGGAGACCCAGAAGCAGAGCACGCAGCTCCCGGGGACAGGCAGAGAAAGCAGATCTTGCGGGCCATGTGGCACCTGTGGCCTGCCTGCCAGTGGGGTGACCTGAAACCTCAGTGCAAGAGGCAGCTGGCACAGTCTGGCACCAACTCTGCCAGGTGCTGGGCCAGGCACCCAGGAGCACCTCCTCACCCAGGGCGCCATCTCCTCTGCACCACGTCACATCTCCTACCACCCACCAGCAGCTCGGAGATGCTAGCAGGCTGGCCTCCAGCTTGGGGCACAGGTTGAGGCTTGGTTTATTCCCCCACTGGGAAGTGGATGAATATTTTAACTGGCTTATGTAAATACCACAGCTGTGTGGTTCACCTCCCGTCCACTGGAGGCAGCTCCTGAGTGACCCATCCTGTGGGCACAAATATGGAATGTGGGTGAAATACAGTGTGTGAAGGGTATTTTCGAGTTTCAAGGAATTTTCCGCACACTCCTTTGTTCTTATTTTCTGGTAATAGCCAGGAAGGGCCAGAAACTATGCCACAAATCACACAGAAGTCTGGGGAATCAGGCGAGAAAGACGACGTCTCTTTAATTTTGCACGCATGATGTTTGCAGCCACTAAGGTCATACCTGCGTGTGGTGACTGACAACTTTTCAGCTTGATTCAAAGCAAACAGCTGCCGGTTTGATTGCCTAGCAACTAAAAATTGATGGATGACCCTTAAGATGAATAACTACCATAAATCACCTCATTCAAACTCTCCAAGAAAAAAATTAAAAAACAATGGTTTTCATGACATTTGCTGCACTCCATAATGCACCGTGATGAATCTGGCCTCCTTACGGGTGCAGTGTGGTGGCTGCAGGAGTTGAACCACTTTTGCTCTTGTCTTCCGCCTTCTCTGCTCAGCAAGGTGTGCTGGTCTGAATGTGCTGCGTGTCACTCAGGCCCTGCACGCCTGCCCGTCACTGCAGGACAGGGCAGCTGCTGAGTGCCCAGACAGCACCTCAGCAGGACACAGCGGTCCTGCACCACAGAGACGGCAGAGGACCCGCGCACTCCCAATGTATGTAGCGTAAGGCTTTGACCCCAGCCAGCGGTGTGGGCACCGTGACACGCGCATTTGATGAACTACTTCCTGTTCGCACACATTTCCTCTGTTCCTAAAAGGCCACAAATGTGCTTTTAACTTGCAGGTAAACACGAACCTATAAACAGTAATGAGACTGAAAGGCCCTCTTGGAGCAGGCCCGTAAAGCACCTACCCTCGGAGCGTGTCTAAGAGTGTGTGTACCGACCAGACATAGCCCCACATTTTTCCAGATGTGACTTTACTCTTCTTCACCTTGCATTCAAAGACAGGCGCTCGCAACTGTTTGCAGAGCCTGTCTTTGTACCTCACTTTCTGTTGCCCCGGGTTGGTTTTGTCTGTTTTAAGGTCAGGTCAACGTTACAAGGAAGGCCGCCCCCAGGAAGACCAGTCCACCACCAGACACGGGCGGGCGGCTCGGCAGAAGGAAAGGCTCCTGTTCTCTTCCACGCAGCCCCACCAGCACCCTGAGGTGGCCCCGTGGGGCAGCAAGCACACCCTCTGCCCTCAAGGGTGCCCGAGCGTCCCCACAGAGGGACTCAGCCTCGCGACAACCAAACACTCTGCTCGGCTCTGACGGTGGAAAAGGGACGCAGGCCCGGGCCCCAGAGCTCAGCACTCCTGGGGACACCCACAAGCCAGGGAACGGGTCCACACAGACACGTTCCCCAGGGTCCCGCTGCAGGGCGCACACAGCCTCTCCCTGCACACGCCATCAGACTGTCCTCCCAAAGCTGAGAGGCCTCCACCATGGAAAGGATCACTTTCTGTGGAGTAGACTGTCAAATTCCAAGGAGCGTTCTGTATTGAAGAAACCAAGGGGGCTTTCAGGATGTCATCTAAGTCACCAAAGCCACAGTGGCAGAGGGCTTTCAGACCAGTGGTGATGGCCCTGCAATATTGTGTGATCAGCACCATCAAGAACAGGGCCCAGGGGCAGCCCTGATCATAGGGCCAGCGGAAGCTGCAGGCGTGAGGCCCCACCCCATCTAGGGGGAGCCCCACCCCCTCACCTGGAGAGTTCCTCCATCCACACCATGCCCAGACCCCTGAGACAGAAAGAGGAAACAATCCTAACAACAAATGAAATGCGTTGGGGGCCAGGGGCCATGACCTAAGCAGCTAGCAGCTGGCCCCAGGCATCAAGTGGGTGGCCCGCGCATTAGGAATGAGGGAGCTTCCAGGTGCAGTGGAGCAGCCTTTAATCCCGACAACTCAGGAGGCTGAGGCAGGAGAATCACAAGGTGCCAGCCTCAGCAACCTATGGAGGCCCTAAGCAACTCAGCAAGACCGTCTCAAAATAAAAAAAAAATAAAGAGGGCTAAGGATGTGGCTCAGTGGTTAAGTGCCCCTGGGTTCAATCTCTGGTACAAAAAAAAAAAAAAAAAAAATGGGGGGAGTTTCCCTTGTTCCAGGAGCTCCTGGGACCCACACCCAAGACAGTCCCCTCTGAGAGGCTCAACTTCCAATGTGCTGGCCCTGCACCCAAGCTCCCGGGGAATCCAGTGACCACGCTACGCTGAAGCCAAGCAAGAAACTGATAGGCCTTAGGCCGGCGGGCACCTGGACGGCGCACACGCTCCTTCACCGTGCTCCTGACACTGAAGGGCTAAGGCTCATTTGCATCTTGGGTAGAAATGGCTGCTCTCTACAGCTGGTAAGTTAGTGGCCTCTGACAGTGTCCTCCCTGTTCCCGGTCCTGGGCAGCTCAGGGGTGCAGGTCCACCTCCAGCCCAGCCAGAGCCCTGTGAGGACGGAGGAGGAGGCCAGTGCGGGAGCAGCCCCTGGGGACACTGGTGTGGCCGAAGTCCCTTGCTCCATGTTTCTGCTGGCTCCAGTCTTCCTGGGGACCCACTGAACAGACCATCCAGAATGCTGTCCCTTTAAAACTGAAATGCTTGTTTCCTCTCCATAAGAAAAGTAAATCACGCTATAGTGAGTTGAGCTTTGAAAAAAGCATCCATCCATTAAAGTTCACGGATCCGCGTTTTCAGGTTGTCCCTCCCCTGGCTGTGTCTCAAGTTACAGCCTTGTACAACCCAAGTCTAAATAATATTCACCATGATAAATGACACCATAACTCCGATATCCACAATCAATCTTTGCTTTAAAGATACATCCATCTTCAATAATGTTGATGGGATTCTGTAAAATGGGAAACGTGACTGTCTTCCAGACCTCCTAACCGTGGGGGAAGGAGGCCCTGAGTGATGGCTGTCAGCCCACATCTGGCTGCAAAAATAAATTAGCCTTATGTAGACAAATGAAAGGGCCAGCTCTGCTGAGGAAACAGCCACTCCTGCGCGGTGGCTAATTTATAGGACTTCTTTCTGGAAAGTTCCTGGCTGCGGCAACAGTCTCCTCGGCTATCTCTTTAAAGGGTATCTGATGCTGTAAATAACTTGAGTGGGGTGGGGATGGCATGTCAGACAAAGGCGCAGGAACAGGGGGAACAATAACTTTTCTCACATTCTCACACATGATTAAAATGCAAAACTCTACCCTTCCAAGGAGGAAAAAACATTTATTTAGCCAAATGCTTTTCTATTTTAACAGCATGGTCTCTCTGGCTAGTTTTCTGTTTGTTTGTCTCCTTTTCACTTTTTGGTGGTTTTCTGGTGGTTTCAGAACTCACTTAACAAGTAAACCACCTGGGGTCAGGCAGCCCTTGCTCTCCCTCCTCCAACTTTCCTTTATAGCAAGTTTTACCTGGAACCTCTGCCGTCTTTTCTGCAGGCGGGCATGGGTTACAGATGTAAGCAACAGAGGGGAAGAAGAAACATGTATGTGGTTTTAGTAGGTGGTTTCAAAAATAGCCCGGAGTAAAACACTCATCAGGCAGGCTCTAAAATAAATAGAAGACCAAACTCCTGCCAGGGAGTGAGACCACTCACTCTGATACAAGGGAGCACTTTCTGGCTGGTTTTTATGTCCCTGACCTTGGCCCACAGAGAAGTACTCCCAGCGTTCATTCTTAAAGCATGCTAAAAGCTGGGAGAAGGCGGGGGCGAGACCATGTCCCGCGGGGCCCTGGGGCTCTGTGGGGTGTGCCCACAGAGTGACGTGGGCCGGTCGGTTCCCAGGCCCGGAACAATCGCCGTGTGGGTCCCCCAGCCTTGGCGGGCAGCGGGGCGCAGCGCTGCAGCGGCCGAGGTGGGGAGGGTTAATTCTGTGGCGCTGAAGGACTTACAGTAAGGCTGTGAAGACAGCACGAGGGCTTCCTGGCAAGGGCTTGCAGAGGGTAGGAGGGGACTGCAAAATGAACTCTCTCAGGCTTTGTCGCCGCGTTTCCCAAGGCCCGGCCTGGCCCCTTTGATAAATGACACATGTCATTCTGTCAGAGGCTGACACTGCAGCTGGGAGGGTTGGTGATGCATGGCGCCACTGAAAAGGAAATCAACTTTTTGGCACCAAGTGAGTCTGTGCCCTGTGTAAGGATTTTGTTTCTCAAAAAGTGAAAGATAGACTTAGGATTAAAAAAAAAAAAAAAAAAAGTTGAAAAACAGATTGAACGACAGCTTACACTTAACATAAATTAACTCAGTAATGGCGAAATGTGCTAGCCTGTGATAAATAAAAGCTACATTAGTCAATTATTAATCACACTCTAACTTGTAGCCAGAACCCATGACTTAAATCTGGGGCCTGAGCTGCCTTACAAACAGATAAGACAGTGTCTGACAGATGTCTTCCAGGGAGTAATCAGGAAGGAATCAAAGCCATACTGGGCTCACCACTGGGAACACATGGAAGGTTCTGGAAACTGTGGGCTGAGTGGAGCAGGGGAAGCCCATTCCTTGCAGACACAGAGTACCTACAGACTAAGCAAGGCATACCACACCAAACAACTACATCCAAATGCCTTCCTTCCCCATCAGGATTGTTTTCCTGCATTTGTACACTGCAAACGCACACTCACATTGGTAGATAGACTCTGCCTCGAAAATATGTTTTGTCCCCAGACCTCCTGAGTTACCTCTTTTAAATCTGATCCCTGCTGCGGGGATTTTCCTAGAGATAGCACTTATTTCCAAACTAACTGTTAGCACAGATTATAATTCAAGCCTCACATTTTCCCAAACAAACCAGCATTTGACATTCACACAGATAAAAGCACAGAGCGGGTGAGAACCTGCCTCCCAACCGAGTGGTTCTCGCGAGGCTGATTTCTACACAATCGTCCCCCCCTCCCCCCACCAGAAACAACAAATCAAGGAGGACCTAGTCCTGAAAAATGTACGGCTTTGAGGTGCCCCCCACTCTCCATCTAAATGGCATTAAGCGAAACCTCCACCAGGTGAGTCTCAGGTTAAGTGCCACATGCTCTGGGCATGGTGGCACTCCAGTCAACCCCCCTCAGCCTGGGAGGCCTGGCCCCACATGAGACGGGGTACCTGTTATCACCAGTACTGCTGCCAGCAGCTGACTCTGGGGCTGAGCTGGTGTGGCAACTTCTGGTGTCCAACGGGACATGCTCAGGTGGCGGGGCAAGAGCACAGAAAAATGCACCAACTCATGGTCAGGCCCTCGCAACACAAATGTGCACCATCTGCATACGCAGACAGAAGCCACCTGTCCACCATCCCCGTGAGCACAAGGTGCCGTTCACCAAGGGCCATGCCTGGCTTGCACCTGGTAGATGGCCAGAGAAGCTTGCTGAAATTAAAATATGCTTTTTCTTTAGAAAGCTATAGGAAAGTTTCTAGCCTACTGTCCCACAACTGAAAATGAACATGGACCCAGGAGGCATTTCCCAAGCCCACGCACCTGCCAATGTCCACACGTGCACCCAAGAAGTCCCCACACAATGTCTGGTCTTTTGTATGTAAGCATAATTCCTTATGCCTCGACATGAAAAACAACAGAAAGGCCCTGAAGTTGTTGACTTCGCCTTCCTTCCAATCTGATAAGTAAAAATAAACCCAAGTGTACCAAAACCAAATTCTCTGAGCATAACCAGCTTTTCTCCAAAAGTAATTTTTTTTTTAAAAAACAGAGCTGTTGGTCACATCAGTCGCTTCCTTCAATTTGGGGGTACTGCGTGCATGATGGGTTCCATGAACCGCCCCACTGAAGGAATAACGCTTTTGAAATTCTCTCCATATAAACCCTTCATCTTCAATGAAGCAAACTGAGGCTTGGGAGAGGGAGGAAAAAACAGTGATTGAACAAAGACCCCGGCCTGCACCTCACATCCGCTGTGCCCAGTTTACCACGCCGCCCTCCAGAATCGATAACAAGTCAACCCTCAGAATGTAAACCCGAGCAATTAACAGGCAGGCTCCAAATCAAGTCAGAATGTTTAAAACAGCCAGGAAAGCCAACGGCTTCCTAGATGGCCATAAATAAGAACATGGGGAAGTCATACGCTGAAACACCGGCCGATGTTGAAACTTCTCCCTTCCTCCAGCTGAAATATAATTTTTCTTTAGTCCATAAAAAATTCAGATAGTGTGCAGAATGTTTATATATTACCAAGGTCTCTCTTTAAAAGGTTTATACTTTTACTTTATGACCTGTCCTTGATTTGACACTTCCGCTCATCAGAAAGGGATTTTAAAATAATCCTGAAGGTGAGGAACAGACATCTGTCAGGGACTAGCTGGGTTTCACGATGCGAAATTTAAGAAGAGAAAGAAATCCTGTTAAGCTCTCTTTAGTCACCAATAGACATCAAAGGTAATAATTAAAGAAGACAGACGTCATAAAACATAAATTTATGTCTCTTTTAATAATGCACAAGCACCGTAGTGTGTAAAACATCTATTAGGTTGAAAGAACATGAAAACGTTCCAATAAGAAGAATCTATGTTTTGTTTTGGGGTATTTTCCCTTCCTTTAAAAAAAAAAGTGAGGATCTTTTTTTTTTTTTTTTACAAGTTTAAACCGAAGTCTTTCAAAACCTTTGCCATCTGTGGGTACATGAACTATGAATGACCCCGAATGATTTGCACTCTGCTCAGAATCCCTTAGAAAGCACGGGAAAAAGTATCATTAAGAATGACTGATGACTGTCAGTCATGGTTGACCTCATCCAGGCTTTGGTCTCTGCCTCAGTAATAAGCTGTCCTTTATTAGTACCAACACTCCATAAAGGGGGTGTGTTTAGTCACAGGATAGTGGCCTTCTAATGCCCATTGCTTCTCTCTGAAAGATTGATTAGTGCTCATTTTTACTGCCTTTCCTGCACATACAGGGCCAGTGCTGCAGAGAATCAGGCCTGCAAACCACGAGCTGGAGCGAGGAGGTGGGAAAGGGACGCGGAGAAAGAAGTCAGGGGGCGGGGAAGTGGGGACAATTTTTTCTTTAAAGGAATCTGCCTTTCAGAAAAACCTCGCCACAACACCACATGTATATTCAGTTCCAGGGCCTGCAGAGGGAAGGCCAGGAGAGCAAGCCTGTGTCACAGTGGAAATGGAACCGAAGGACCTCTCAAGGGTTGGCTTGTCTTAGAAACAGAGGGGACCCTGGCCCGCAGCTCCCTCCCTCCCCAACTGCAGTCATGAGCAAGTCAGCGAGGAGACCGCCTGCAGAATTAGGCCTCACAACCAGCCTGACATCAAAACACAAAGATGTAATTACTACCCATTAAAACTGAACATGTGTGAAACTAAAAAAAAATCTTCCCTCTACGAGCACATAAAAACCCAGCTACCGCTTTTGTATTAAACTACTAAATTATTTTTAAGAAGCAATTGCTATAGAAACAAACGAATTTATATATACATACATATGTGTATATATATATATATATAAAATGCCCGTGGATCCCTAAATCCCTGTACTGCCTCCACTCGCGTTGAGATAACTGAGTGCTTTGGACTCCCAAGAGGAAGAGCAGGGAATCGATGTCATTATCTTCCTCGTCACCCTCACCCCATCATGAGATATCAGGTACTGCGGAACTGGGGGAGCTGCAGAGCCTGCCACATAATACTCTGAGCAGGTGCTCCACAGAACAAATGAAGAGAATGTGTCCCATGTGGGGCTCCTCCATTCCAAATATGTCTATAAACAAATTTAGCTCACAGGGTGATTAATTTGCAGAACCCCTCTGAGAATAAGCCAGACTCTCTGCAGTCTAATGCCTTCAGCCAGTTACTCCCAGAAATTTAGCCAAACAGCACAACAAGATTCTACTTTCAGAAAATTGCTGGAGAACCTTGGGACTAGGTGCCCAGGTACACAAGACACCTACCAGATTCATGTGGCTCCACAGAAACAAAAAAAGGAGGGAGCAGTCGGGAGAGCGTGCAGCGCTGCGTTTAAACACAGCCTACCTAGAGAAGGCAGCCACCACCATCCCCAGCATCTCAGAAGAGCAGAGGGAAGGAGGGACAGGCCGCCCGGGGAGCTCTCAGCACTGACCCTGGGCTGCAGCGGGGCAGGCGCCAGGCCCTGCGGCCCTCACCCAGCTGCCCCAGCTCAGTGCAGGATGAGAAGGGCGAGGGGAGGGGTGAGCCTCTTCCTGAGTGTCCAGGGGCTTCCCGGGTACTGACTGCCCAGTTAATGAAGTGGGGTCAGAGGACAAGCTCAGACACCTCCGCGTGCCTGGCCTCACCTAGCTATGAGACTGTGTCTCCTTTTTCTAAAAATATTCTGACCGTGGATTTTAAGCTGACAAATACTACAAGTTGGATACCGGCTGGGAAAAGTCAGGAAACTTCGCTACTGCAAAGATGAAGCAGCACAAGGTAGTGCCACTCTCACCCGGCCACACAAGCTGCCCAGCCACCAAGTAGGCCTGCACCCACTGCTCCCCCAGCCCCCACGTGCTTGTTCTAATGAGGTTCCCGGTGTCTCACGTACAGTGCACCGAATACTGACCACATGAGTTACCTCCTGGCTGACAGGAAGGTCTAGTAGAAGCTTACTTCCTACCACCTCTACAGTCATAGCAGATTCCCTCCATTTTAAAATTGTTAAGGAATGTGTGTGTGTGTGTGTGTGTGTGTGTGTATACACATATATAGTGTGTGTGCTTGTGTGTGTGTATATACACATACACATATACACGCACATGTACACACATACACACACACAGATTATCTAAGTTTGGGCTGCTCGAGGAGATTTACATCCAGCAGAGCAATGCTCAGGTGTTGTTTATGGTCATATTATTTGCCCATATTTGGCTTTTCTCCATGCCAGTTCTTTCCCAGGTAACAATAAAGCATCGCAGGAAAAGAGAGGCATGTTTTACTGTTATTCTCATGTAGCTAAGAACTGCAGCAGGGCTGGCTCTTACAGAGTATTACACAGTTTACTGCATTAATAATAGGATGCCCCACTGCTGTGACACATTCTGTACTTGAAATAAATATTAGTCACAATTCTTGCGTTTTAAATCCATATATTTTAAAGCTGAGCTGTAACAATGACACAGGCATGGGATGACTCGCCAATAAGGCATATTAACCACTTTGAAAAGAGCCTTCACTTCGGTGAGGCATTCATTGGTATGTCGTACCATTTCTTGCTATGAATCTTGCAGCTGGCTTTTAAAAATAGTAAAATGTAATAAATACAGGTTTCTGAAAAGTTCACATTCCCAAGTCAGAGTGTGTACTGACCTTCACCGCTGATTTAATTTATTTCATCATATGATCTTGCTGAAGATGCACTTTACTTTTAACTAAAAAGGGAGGATACTTTTTACAACCAAATTTCCTAAAACTTGGTTCAGGCCCTGACCATCACTCTCTCCTATCTACCCACCCCTCCAGCAGCGTCAGAGCAGGACTGATAAGCACGGAAGCACTTGACCTATATTTACCATATACTAATTTTCTCCAGAAAGAAGCTGTAGCAGACACCTTTTAAAACCGCAGCAAGCGAGCTGAGGCAGACATGCCTGGATTCCAAATCCGGAAAGGCACATCAGATTCTAGATGTGGATGGAGCCGCTGGCCCTGCTGGGAGAGGACGCAGCCCTGTGACAGGGAGCTCACAGGGACTCTACTTGGCCATCTTCCTGCAGAATGCGCCGCGATCACAAGAATAAGGGAACCCTGCATTATATTTTTCAGAGGGAATAAAAATGGTAAAATCTACAACAAAGTCATTGATCCCTGACTTTTTTCCTCCAAAAAACGGAAGACAAATCCTTGCTCATGTTGGTGCAAAATTTCAGAAAGACACAATGGACGTGGAAAGAAAAAAAAAATGTCTATCATCTAAGAAAACTGCCGGCTGCTGCAGCAGAGTGGTGGGTGAACAACAAAGCAAACCCAGAACCGAGAGGCCGGGAGCATAAAAAGGTTGGGAGGCGGCTCTGCTGCTGGGCCTGCCCAGGAAGTGGAGCGAGGGAGCATCAAGTTGGGTTCCCACCTTCCTGGTTAGTCACTGTCACTGTGGAACAATGGAATCTGTAAACATTTTAAGGCTGATTAAAATACAAGTCCAATCCAGATACTCCCAGGCCAGAAAATCCAGGCAGGTGACTCCACAGAGGAAGTACCAAAGCTCAAACATCCCTGCAGGATGACCCTTGCTCCTCGCCTGGCAGTGACCATTAGCAAGGGGACCTGGGGGGCCATTCACTCCCCTGCTCGGGGAGCAGCACTGCTGGGCTCTCCTGAGTCCATCAATCTAACAGCGTGCTCCTCCAGTGAACTTAAAAATGAAAAACAGCGTTGGTTCAGGTGGCTTATCCACCTCAACTCACTGGTTTCTATGTCTGCTAAGAAAATAAGCACACAAAAAAAACTAATCTTCTAGGTCGCTGTCAGCCATCACTTGAGGCCCACGGAGCCCAGCATCGGGGCTGCAGGAGGACCCTCCTGCAGGCGCACATTCCCCAGCTTCCAGGAGCTTCTTTGTAGCAAATGCTAACAACTGGATTTTAAAAGGTAACAAAACTCTCCTTTGTGCAGTCTTCCCACAAAACTGTGTGCGGTCCCTCACTCCTGACAGTGATTTTGAATTTCAGGATGGGTCCTAGGAACAACCGGAAGGCATGGCGCCGCCACAAACCCTGGGCTTCGCCCTCTCCAGGAACGGCTGTGCCTGCGTCACGGGCGTCCATACCTGCAGGTCTGTGAGCAGCACCACTCTGCGCACCCACGCTCCTCTGGCCTGGAACCGCTGCACAGTACTGTCCACCCACACCAGGCACCACCAGCATCACCTGTGCAGGAACCGTGGCCCAGCCTTGATTTCATTATCAGAAACGTTTCCAGCAATGAGAGCTGTATCAGACACCACTGCTGCCAGAAAGGCCCTGACAATCTTGAAGAACACTGGGTGCTTGTTATTTTCCAAAAAATCTATAAGAAAGAGGTCAAGGGTTTTTTTTGTTTGTTTGTTGTTTTGTTTTGTTTTTAGAATCCAAGCCAACATCGTACAGCAATGACAGCATGGCAAAGACTACACTCTTTCCACAGCGAGACCAGCCCCTGGACTGCACACGCTGAGGCTCAGCCTTCCCTCCACCTAGCCCAGCCACAGCACCGTGCTTGGTGAGCCTCAGGACAAATGACGGTTCCAGGCTCTGTACAATTCAAGAAGTGCTATCGCACCAGCAAACCGCTGTCCCCAAAATTATATTCATTGCTTTTCAAAATGTTATCAACTCAATAAATAAATACCTTCCCGGGTGAAAAATGCGGTGGTGCTTTATTTTGTTGGTCAGGGCATCCTCTATGAACCCCATTGATAAAAACTTAAAAAATCACTTGCTTCTCCCTGCCCGGCCGCACCTTCCCATTAACTATGTCATGCATCCTGATATTTGCATTTTACCACCCTGCTCTCTCAGGTCAGAGTCTTCCCTCTGGTATTCTTTTCTGTCAGCAGCCTCCTGTTACCTTTAATCAATACTACAAGACTGTAACATTTAAGAAAAATTCAAACACCCCCCTACAAAGGTATTCGTTCACATAGGTCCTCGTCCCTCCATGGGAATCAATGTTGTCTTCAGTCATCTGCATCCTTAATATTCTATACCCTGATCTATTTTTATTATTGTCATTAATGTTATTCTTAACCTGAAAAAATATGAGTGAAAAAAAAAAATATATCTGCATGTCCCCGTCCTTCCTGCAGGAAGCAGCACCCACACACAAGGGCGCAGCCTGACCTCCCTGGTGGTCAGGTAGAGGGGGAGCTCCACCCCATTCCCAAGCAGGTTCCAATAAAACACTTCCCGTTCTTTGTCCATGGTGAACTTGAGCCTTGTCCTGGAGTAATTTACCATCTACTCTTTATAGGCTCTTCCAAGAGGAACCAGGAAAACAATAAGAGTGCAGCATGTGCACAGGCGGCCAGCATGGGGACGCTCACCCGGCCTGCCCCGCGTGTCCAGGAGCAGCCCCTGCCCTTGGCTAAGTGGGGCTTGTCTAGTCAACGACTTACAATGATGAAAGTGTTTTGAACCATAGTCTCGTAGAAGATTGTTCT